>OX465589.1:8789975-9389975 GCA_950022655.1 Alentia gelatinosa
ACGGACACCTTTGGTCTGAACGGATCCCTTTATTAGATGTTTAATGTCCCTTTATTAGATGTTTAATTTAACATAAGCGGAAACCTTTGGTCTGAATGGATCCTTTTATTAGATGTTTAACTTAACATAAGCCGAAACCCTGGGTTAACGGATACCTTTGGTCTGAACGGATCGCTTTATTAGATGTTTAATTTAACATAAGCGGAAACCCTGGGTTAACGGATACCTTTGGTCTGAACGGATCGCTTTATTAGATGTTTAATTTAACATAAGCGGAAACCCTGGGTTAATGGATACCTTTGGTCTGAACGGATCGCTTTATTAGATGTTTAATTTAACATAAGCGGAAACCCCTGGGCTAAGGGACACCTTTTGTCGGAACGGAGGGTGACTGCTTACGCGGGGTCCTACTGTATTGAATTACCCTTACCTTTCCTCAACAGTTTGGTTCAGCTTTTACCAATACCTCAATCCCCATTTCATACTCTCATGAATAAAAAAAAATCCATATTTTCCCAACATCCCCAATCCCATAAATCAAACCCTATACTATCAAATTACTCACCCTTACCTTTCCTCAGCAGTTTCGTTCGGTATTTACCGATGCTGCAGTTCCATCGCTCATAGCGGAAGAGTCGCTGACACTCGCTCGTAGAGAGGCGGACCGCTTCCAGGAGGGTGGCCGCCACCCCGCTGTCCCGCTTACACATCCTCCGCTGTCTCCGCTCCAGTTTGAGCACGTCACACACCTGCCGGCCGCCCCCCGCCCCCCGCGGCCGGCCCCCCGGGGAGGGGGACCCGGGAGACGGGGAGGAGGACGGGGAGGAGGACGGGGTTTTGTTGAGTATTAAGTCCTCCACCAGTCCAAGTACTGGGTGTTTAGACGTCAGGCTGGAAATAGTTGAAAAATACCAATTAAATATGGGAAATTGTAATATATATGAAAGATGATAACTTAATTTGGAAAAAAAGTGCCATTATTTGAGTTTGTGTAAGTCTGTTGGCAGGATTCTTTTCTTGATCAGATCAAATCAGATTTTACAGATCAGATCAGGATTTATATATAAAAACTTTTTTTTTTAACCTATTATCTTGGAACTGAAAATATGAAATGAAGAAATCAAACATGACTATATGGAACATTTTTTGGGGGAAATTTCGCAAAGTTCTTCTGAGTTTTTTTTTTTTTTAAATGATACTTTGATTGAAATATGATAAGTTTTTGAGATATTGTCACACGATGTTTCGGCCTCCAGGTGTGGCCTTCTTCAGGTGGAATTGAAAATATGAAATTAAGAAATCAAACATGTCTATCTGGGACATATTTAGGAAATATTTGACAAAACCATCAAACTCCAGCAAATTTTGTTTGAGTTGTTTCAGTCCGAGCAATGCCTGGAGGCATTCCCACCCAGGGGACGAGGAATGCCTCCAGGCATTGTTTAAAAGTATATTTATGTTTATGTGTCATCATCACAAACGTTATGTTTTATAAGAAATAATTAATAGATTTACACCATTTTTTCACAATTAATAAAAAAACCATGTTCATCATTATATTCTGTGGGTATTCGATAAGTAACTATAGTAACTGGTATCTAAAGGTTGCTAAGTGACGCCCATACGACAAACAGACACCATACGGCGATAGTCTCGTCCCCTTGGGGTTTATAGAGGTATTATGCCTCATCCTATAGTGCCTGTGCTCTGCAATCAGGCTCGGACAGAAAGAGTTAAGTGCCCAGAACAACTTTAGTTATTCGAAAGCTTTATGTTAAGATAAAAAAAAATCAACAAAAAACAGTAACATAACAATATGGATGCCAAATCTAGCGGAGACAATGTACACTTTTTGTTGATGGAACAACAAACTTCCTTTAAAGAAAAAAAATCCCAAAGGGAAACTGGTATGATTATAGATTGCAAATAGAAATAAAAATAAAAATAAAAAGATTAAATAGTTGAATACGCTATAAAGCCACGGGACAGCTCCCATTGCACCTATCATGCTCAGTCCCTATAGCAAAGGAAACCTGATTTAATATAGATTGCAAATAGAAATTAAAAGGAAACCAAGAAAATATTAAAGAGAAATAAACAAAAAAAGCTATGGGCTCCCATAACACATGTATACCATGCCATATCTCTTGCAATATGATAAGAATCATTAGGCTCAGTCCCTATAGCAAAGGAAACCTGGTATAATATAGATTGCAAATAGAAATTAAAAGAAAAATAATAATAAATATAAAAAAAGATTAAAGTGGAATACACCGTAAAGCCATGGTCTCCCATTGCACCTATCATGCCATATCTGTTGCAATATGATAAAAATCATTAGACTCACTATAGCACCACTTAACAACGTCAGTGCCTACCACTCCCCCACCCCCACACACTAAATCCCTCCCTCCCCCTCCCTGCCTGCCTATCACTGTATCACACACACTCACCCCGGTAATACTAATGTAGGTGTATCCTTCTCCCAGCCATGTCTGGGGTGTGAAGTGGATTATCTCAGGTACCCAACAGGTGCGGATTAGCGTTATTTACACCTGGATTTACCTCACCTGCCCTGTGCACAGCGGGGGGTGGGTCGGATTAGCGATAATCCCACCGTCCCAGACCAGTTTTGACCTCTGACTTTTTGGTGTGTCAAGAATGCCATCCTCTGTGGTGATACGTGAGGGCGGATGGCGGGTACGACTTGACGGTTGATAGGTGACGGGATTAAAGACGTATTAACTGGTAATCACACATTTGGCATGTCGGACCTCCCCTCTCATTACTTATCACAGGTTCTCTATAGTGGAGGAAATCTGGACAATGAACTTATTGCAATATAAGGTTTTTCTGTGGATTTGCAGACCCAAGACTTGCCTGAACTACATACTAAAAATCTACATAAAATCCGAAGGGGAAAATGTCCAAAAAAGTTTAAAAAAAAAAAAAAATGGCCGCCGTTTTACCTGAGAAAAATCAATATTTGCCCAACAATTCACATCGTTTTCACATATCTAGTCATGTTTATTTTGATGCATTTTGAGAACACTACTTCATTGGCCGGGAAATATGCCGTTTTTAGTTATCATTCGGATTCTCACATGCCTTAAAGCAGTGAGAAAAACCAAAATAGTTCACTAGTGGGTAAAATTGCACAACACCCTTAGGGAACAGATTTTGCCATCTAGATGATTTTTGTCATTGCCTCTAGGGCATATACAGTTAGAAATCCCACTGCTTAGAGACTAGAAAGAAACGTTAAAGATTAAGTCAATGTGTAATCAACAAGGAACTAAGAGACGAAAATATATTTGAAAATCATTCCTAAGTAAAACAAACTATTGCATTCAGCTGCATTTTGTATCATGATTGATTCTATAAGTAGGACAGAGGATAAAGCCATTTTCCACTGGTCGTCGAAAACGGCACCGATTAATTGAGATCTCCCGAGTTTTTCTAGATAGCTGTATCTTGCATACTTCCAAATGGAGGAGAGTTATAGAGAAATGAAGGAGATTTTTTTCCTGCCAAAAGTCATGTTGATGATAAATCATTGAATATTTCAGTAAAATTATATCTTTTCTAACCCTTTCTCTGAACAGTTGATTGGCTTATTCATCATTACCTGAAAGCACAAAACGCTCATAGAAAACACATGAGGATCGTGTATCTACAAACCCGGAGCATACGGATATTTGTATGCCCCGGGTTGCAATAAACGGCGCATACAGAAAAAATAGTACATAGTGAAAAATTAGTGCATACCTATAAGAACTTATATCAGAAGGATAAGGTGGATAATAAATAGAATATAGACTGATTTCAGATAAAAGCGGCCATACATATGCTCCGTGAAGTTGACTCTACGCAATATTCTCGCATGCGCTCGGATATGACTACACGCCAACTCCTCGGAGCATACGACCACTTGTATCTGAAAACAGTTAATATTATGAGAAAACTGTATTCCCATGGACGAATTATCATTTTACTGAACCCTGTCACTGGACATTTAAACCGAGATTGAAGACCAAAATTTAAATCTAAATATTTAAAATTTGAAATATTTTGAATTGAAATATTTCTCCATACGGCCGATCATGCATTGGAGGACAATTCGTCCCACATTGATGTGTGTATTCATAAGTTATACATTTTTCCACATGGCTAATCATGCATTGGAGGACGATTCGTCCACATTGATGTGTGTATTTACAAGTTTGGGGGACGATTTGTCCTAGATTGATGTGTGTATTTATAAGTTATATAAGTTATACATTTCTCCACACGGCTAATCATGCATTGGAGGACGATTCGTCCCACATTGATGTGTGTATTTATAAGGTTGGGGGACGATTTGTCCTAGATTGATGTGTGTATTTATAAGTTATATAAGTTATACATTTCTCCACACGGCTAATCATGCATTGGAGGACGATTCGTCCACATTAATGTGTGTATTTATAAGTTTGGGGGACGATTTGTGCTAGATTGATGTGTGTATTTATAAGTTATATAAGTTATATATTTTTCCACATGGCTAATCATATATTGGAGGACGATTCGTCCCACATTGTTGTGTGTATTTATAAGTTATATAAGTCATACATTTCTCCATACGGCTAATCATATATTGGAGGACCATTCGTCCCACATTGATGTCTGTATTTATAAGTTATATAAGTTATACATATACACATGTATTTATAAGCAGAGAGTCGAGACGTTGTAAATCAGAGTGTGTTTACGCTGGCAGAGCGGGGGCCACGTCCGTCTATCACTGCTTTATGACAGTCTATAAATCTGCGCTGATACAGAACTCTTTTAGCTGTGGTTATCAGACTCAGGACAATACGCCGCGCACTGAATGACGTGTGTTCACACTTAGTCATCACCGCCCGGTCATTTGTTACACAGGTGCGAATCCTTTCCCCACTGTGTCATGGAATCCTGAACATCTTTCTTACGTGGGAAAGAATCCTGAACCCTTTCCCTCCAACTTCATACAATCATAGAATCCTTGACTCCCTCCGACTCATAGAATCCTTAACTCCTTCTCCACTACATGATAGAATCATTAACCCATTCCCCAACATATTATAATCATTCCCTCCCTACATATCTTAACCCTTTCCCTACTGTGGGACAAAATCCTTAACCCATTCCCCGCTGTATTTTATACCTAATCTCTCCTTCCTGTGTGGTAGAATCTTTAACCATTTCCCCACTGTATGATGGAATCCTTTTCCCTTTCCCCATTGCATCATAAAATCCTTTTCTTCCTTCCAGTGTGATAGACTCCTTAACCCTTTCCCCCCATATATTATAGAATCCTAAATCCTTCCCTCCAGTCAGATAGAATCCTGAACCCTATTCCTTACTGTGAGATAGGATCCTTAATCCCTTCCCCACTGAGTAATAGAATCCGTAACCCATTACCCACCATATCATAAAGATATAATGTCTGATAGATATTTTAACCCTTTCCCCACTATGTGATAGAATCCTTAACCCATTCCCCAAGCCTGTACTATAGAATCCTTAACCCTTCCCTCTTTTCAGATAGATATCTTAAACATTCCCCACTCTGTTATAGTATCCCTAACCCTTTCCCCTATGCGTGGTAGAATCCTTAACCTTTTCCCTGCAGCACCCAATTCCCCAGGACAGCACTACACCACAGGCAATGCCTGGAGTAACGACCTAACTACCGTAGGCATCTTAAACCCAGTAACATCAATGTCATGTGATTTACATTGTCATGAGAGCACTTTTCCATTGTAATTGATGATAGTTTGCTGGACTAAATAAAAGACCCATATGCCCCTTGCACTTAGTCAAAGTTTTATAAGATTCCAACAATTATTTCTCTATCTATCAAATTCTGAATATAAGTGTCATGATATATGTCTCTTGCATGCCTGCAGGCATCACACTGCAGTAGCCAGGGGAATACCTGGAGGCATCATGCTGCAGTAGCCACAGGAATGCCAGGAGGCACCATGCTGCAGTAGCCAGGGGAATACTTGCAGGCATCATGCTGCAGTAGCCAGGGGAATGCCTGGAGGCATCATACTGCAGTAGTCACATGAATGCCTGGTAGCATCATGCTGCAGTAGCCAGGGGAATGCCTGGAGGCATCATGCTGCTGTAGCCAGGGGAATACCTGGAGGCATCATGCTGCAGTAGCCAGGGGAATGCCTGGAGGCATCATGCTGCAGTAGCCAGGGGAATGCCTGGAGGCATCATACTGCAGTAGCCAGGGGAATGCCTGGAGGCATCATACTGCAGTAGCCAGGGGAATACCTGGAGTCATCATTCTGCAGTTCAAGGATTAATCTTTTCCCCGCTGTGTGATAGAACCCTCAACCCCTTTCCTCCGATGTGATAGATTGTAATTATTTCCCCTCTGTGATAGATTCTTTTGTTTGTGAACGAGAATTAACATGATGAAATGAGTGATGCATATGATGGGATACCAATGAACGCAATGTTTAAAAATAGACAACAATAAATAGAACCTATAGTGGCAGATAAGTGCCTCTTAGAATTATCTTTTTATCTACATGTAGCTCACTTCCTCCATATCATGGGGTTTGGGTCACAAGAAAGGTTTTCCTCCCATCTACAGTCATAATCTAGTCATATTTATTCAGCAGTTAGTTAACCTATTGGGATATGTCTTGTGCAATGAGGGAAATACGTTCCCATATCTTTGCATATTTTGGGGATTTACGCTTAAAGTCAAAGAATTCGAAAAAATATTAATTTCCTTTTTTTAAGTAATTTATTGTATCGTGACTACCATCCAAAAAGCATGAAATAATTCTCAGTGTTAAAAGATAATAAAATCATAAATAAGTAAAGATGAAAGAAGAAACAAACAAAATTCTGGTCAAAGTCGTCATTCTCCATGAGTTTGATGTGGAGTGATTTGAATGAAGCGACAGCCAAGTAAATACAGCATGGCGTTTAAATGAGTTGGAGAAAAGAATGGACGACACACAGGATGTAGAGCATGGGGAACGTACTGCAATACTTGTAAGGGTATGGCAAGCGAGTTCCCAATGTTAAGCATATGGGACAAAAATACCAGGGGGCCGTTGAATAAAACATGAACGACAAAAAATATCTTAGAGTTCTCTTTTGGGCATAGTGTTGTATAAAATAATGTGCTGTAAGCATCAGATGTATTGACCATAAGAGTAACCTAAAGGTCTTATAAGGCGTTATATACAAATACTTTCAGTTATAGAATATCTTATCGTGTCATACAACACTGAATGAAAAAAATCGTCCAGGATGTTGTTTATCGTTTGAGTTATCGTATCGTTCAGACCAGCACCAGAAACGAACGAACTTTATTCAACAACCCCCGTGGGTGAGATAAAAAAAATTCTGCATGAAATAGATCCCCTACTAGAATTGACTATAACTCGCCTCCCAATAGGACGTGTAGCAAGAAATTCCGAACCGAAAAAATAAGAAAAATAAAAAAAAACAATACTCACCCGAAATTTCCGTCGACGGGAGCGAGTGTGATCTGAGAAGCTGCTACCGTAAAGGCCAGAAAGACCTGCAGCCAGTGGTTCCTGACCATGATTACTGCACGCACCATGGGGTTCATGTGGTCGGTACAATACGGTACGGCACACTCTCAACCATTGTTCTAAGCTGCAGGAGAAGACTTGAGCCATACTTTCCCTGTAAACACAGTGTACTCCATGGTACATTGAGGTGTGTACCTGTGAGGTGTAGGCATCATCTCCAGTGTGCTTTGTGTTGTAGTTTGTTCATAATGATCGACAACCTGCAGTTTTGTGGTAAGATACCTTCGGATTAGATAATGGAGTTTTATAGCAGGTTACCAGTAAAGGACAAAGTTTTGCGGTAGGTTACAAGTCAAAGTCTGAAGTTTTGTGGCAGGTTAATGGTGATATCTGATATATATTGCAGTTCAAAAGTATCTTATTATGTGGTAAGGTGCCAGTCAAATTTGCAGTCCTCTTGCAGGTAACTGGTCAAACCTTTGTGGCTAATTCCCAGTTAAAGCTGATATCTTGTAGTAGGTTGCCAGTGAAATACGCAATCCTGTGGTAGGTTCCCAGTGAAATACGCAATCCTGTGGTAGGTTGCTAGTGAAATATGCAATCCTGTGATTGGTACCAGTCAAATATGCAATCCTGTGATTGGTACCAGTCAAATATGCAATCCTGTGATTGGTACCAGTCAAATATGCAATCATGTAATTGGTACCAGTCAAATATGCAATCCTGTGATTGGTACCAGTCAAATATGCAATTCTGTGGTAGGTTACCAGTAAACTACGCAATCATGTCGTAGGTTACAAGTCAAATCTACAATATTGTAGCAGCATACCAATGTGATCTGCAGTTTTGTGGCAAAGTACCACTGAACATCAACAGTTTTGTCGTGTATAACATAAATCTTGCCTTCTTTCCACTGTGACGACTTCTCTCTTTGATTCTCTTCTTACACTTGCTACTAAAGGAACTCTCCGTCTCCACAGACAAGCATGGAGTCAGTGCTGATACAATATCAATCACAGCAATCAAAGCCGTCTTCAATTTCAATCGTGACTATTTCTATGAGACACTCCAGAAAAGAACGCCTTATATAAGTGCACTGAGTCCATTCAGAAGCTGTGAGAATGAACTTCAGAATCAAGTTCAACCTTCACTTCTCTGATACAGAAACGGAGATTTCACCGGGATCTTTGTACATAGTAACTCCTGAGGTGCTCAATCTGTCCTCAACTTTGATAAAATTGTTCTACATTTTTTATACGGTGAAGGTAAGACTACCCTTTGTTCCACTTTGTCCTTCCTGTACATTGTTGGCTCTGTTTCATCTGGCTGCAGGCTGTAGGGAGTAGGAACTGATCTGTGGAGTTTACAGATAAATCCGGGGTCTCTTGTCGACTGATGCCCGTCTCTCTGCCTTCACCACGCTCCGCCTTTCCCTCCAACACCAGGAAACCAATCCCAGCTCGTTCACGAAAACCCTCAAAAAGCCACCACACAATACACCAACACCTCCACTGCCACCCTAACAAAACGGGTTCGATTTTTACGACGGTTATTCTGACCACTAGTCTCGCGCTGCTGAATTGGGTGAGAATATTTCTGTTGTTACATCAGCAATAGTTTTATCAATATCCGGATAAATAATAGTAATACTTTAATAAATTAGATCTTACAGTCATCAGTGTTATTTGATAGTAGTATAGGCGTATGTTTGTGTGCGTTTTGTTCCTTTCACTAGGAAGTATTGGGGCATTTCTGTTATTCCATGTGATATTATTTTTTCCACTCACTGGGCAGTATTTGAGTATTTCTGTTATTCCATGTGATAAATCGTTATCTCACTTACTAGGCAG
Source organism: Alentia gelatinosa (assembly GCA_950022655.1). Classification (NCBI taxonomy): domain Eukaryota; kingdom Metazoa; phylum Annelida; class Polychaeta; order Phyllodocida; family Polynoidae; genus Alentia; species Alentia gelatinosa. The sequence goes on from OX465589.1 coordinate 8,799,379, forward strand.
TATTGGAGTATTTCTGTTATTCCATGTGATAAAATGTTATTCCACTCACTAGGCAGTATTTGAGTATTTCTATTATTCCATGTGATATTATTTTATTCCACTCACTGAGCAGTATTGGAGTATTTCTCTTATTCCATGTGATATACTGACAATGGATGATCTATTGATCCTGCCTTGGAATATTATTGTTATTCCATATGTTGTATAGATTCCTGAAGTAATGTTGTTATTCCACATACTACATGAACTGGTTTATATACTGTCATGGTCATGTAATAATAACGTTATTCCATGTACTGTATTGACTGACCGGAAGATATAATGACACAGTTAGGAAGTATCAATGTTATTCCATATTGATATTAACTGTTTGATACTCTGGTACAGTCCAGTAAACGTATTGTCGCATAAGCTCCAGTAACTGGACGATTATATATTTGCACAATCCTGTCGCAATAATTGCATTATTCCATGAGCGATTTTTATGAATATCCTTGATGCGCAGTTTTAAAACCAGGTAAATCCTACAGCCCTGGGATCAAATAAGACAACAGTGATGTATAATCCATTTTCCATGAGAAGTTTCAACAGAGATGAGAACTGCATATAAATCCAACAAAGTAACTGTGTATATCACGTATGATGGGTCGCTGGGGTCTTCGTTCAAACAGCATTGACCAGTGTTACTGTAAGTCAAGTGTGGTCAGTAAAGTGACCATCACACAGTGATATGGACTCTCGTGAAACCACGCGAGAAGTGAGCACCGCGCGAGACTTCCGCTGAGTGGCGCTGCGGTCGGCGTCCTCGTTGTGGTGTATGGCACTTTATTACCGCTTTATGGCCTTCCCGGCATACACCGCTCTGAGCGATGGATAGTGTCTAATCTCACCACCAGAGGCCACCACGCACACCCTGTCAAAGGGACGCGTTCGGGACTGGGTGAGCGGTGTGGTGTGAGGCCGACTTGACCAGCGTAGTATTCTGCGGTATCCGGGCCCAGACTTCTATTTGAATCACCATATTTCTAGTTGTGTCTGTAAGACAACCCATAGGTGGCGGTGGTTGTTGTTGCGGTAGTGCAACGAGTATAGAGAAAGTTCATACTGTAAAGAAATTGACTTGAACAATATACAATATTCAGGACTTTCCTGGTATATATATGCACAATATTACCATATTTTCGATCTGAGTGGTCGTATTTTCCGCGTAGTAAAACTCCGATCGAACAGGTCCATGATGTGTAGATATGTCGAATTCTTATGTTTGGGGTCTGTCTTTTACTAAGGGCAGCTACTTGTGTTGTCACGAAACTAGACAACCCCAATGTCTAGATGGGTTCTGTAACACCATACGGACAGATCACAAGACTGCAATCAATGACACACGGAATTTCACTCACTTCCCACAGGAATTAAGCAATGACACTTTAACACGAGTAGGGGATATATATATATATATATGTAACCTATAATTGTTCCAAATATGAAGAAGATTGGCCGCTCTGACCTTCTGATATTTGCTATACCTTTTCCGCTGTTGCTTGCATTGTTGGTGCCGCTGTTGATGTCTGTCTAGGCCTTATGTCACGAAACTACTGAAACAGGTCCCAGGTCCCAGTTTCACTAGTTTCGTGATAAAAGTGTTAGACAGACATGAAAAGCGGCACCAACAGTGCAAGCAAGAACGGACAAAACGAAGTCACGTTTCATAATGCTTGTCACATCTATTGTTGCATGTTGTGTCACAACGTCGGTGTCGCGAACAGTGACACTACAGCGCCAGGCCTTAGGTTGGATTGATCGAAGAACGTGTGAACATATTTTTTTTTATTATTCAAAAAGATTTACGACAGATCACGTTCACCAGTATCCTGGCGATCGTCCACGCGAGAGTCACATATCGTTTTCTTTTCTCTTTATATTTTTGTATTCAGAACTTAGTCCTGAAGAAGTTACAGAAATGTACCGAAACGTTGAGTCCTTACCAAGGAAAGAAGAAATCCATTAATTGGGAACAAAGGAGCTCTGACACATGGGTGAATAAGTTACACGTAGTTTATTTAAGTTGAATGTTGAAAGGTGGCTAATTGTATTATATTATATCAAAAACTCTCATCTCATCAATATACGATCGTCTGAACAACCAGTGAAAAATGTAAGGAAAATCAGTGGTTACTCCTCCGCATACGAGTATAACAACTGAAAAAATAGAAAGATACTGTCTACATAAGAGGAAACAAGCGGCTGAACGGCCAAGGCCGGGCTTGTATTCATGTAATTGATTTACCCTAATAAAATCTTCAAAAAAAAAAAAAAAATTGTATACTCATGAGTTTGGCTCAGGAGTAGTCATTGCCACCTCCGGTGTCCCCCTCTTCCGCGCCTCCCGGGCGCCCCTCCTGCCCCCTCGCGGCTTTCTCACCTACCACGAGGTCACGTGGTACAGCCCGGTCCGCACCCCGGCCTCACTTCTCCTTCACCCGTTCTGCAGTACACACATACTACAGTACTTTTTCGTTTCTCTTAGCCACGTGCTCGCAGCCTCATACTCCACGAGTATAGGCCAGCACCCCATACAGACGATAAAGCACATATATATACGCATACAGGAGAGATGGGTCCAACCACGCGAAATACTCCCGTACCCAACACATCAAAGGCACCGGAGGCATCTGCGCAGGCACAGTCTGAAGTAAGCGTGAGAGGGACCGAGGCGGCAAACGACCAGATCGAATTTGTCTCGGAGCGAGGATCAACGGTTAAGACGTCCCATATGACGGCACTCGAGACCAAGATGGACACCATGATGGCGACATTAGCGGCGATGTCCAGACAACGGTCGCCCAGCCGGGCCTCGTACCACCCGCCGACCGTGCGCATGCACGGACCCCGGCAGAAGATCGGACATGGGAGTGTGCCGAGGACCAGGCCTCGCGCCTCCCCGCACCCAGAGCTCTGCGTGACCGTTACCTCCCGGAAGACCACCTGCAGCAGGAGATAGAGAGAGAGGCGATGCGTCACGACCGAATGGCCGGTAAGATCCCTACAGACTTTCAATCTAAAGGTATATCGAAGCCGTACATGTATGTTGAGCGCGAGGGTCTGTACACCCTCGCGCAGAAACTCGAGGTTAGAGGCACCCTAGGACCAATGAAATACGTGAGTGCCTTCCTCGTGATGATGGAGGACCACAGAGCTGTCCCCGAGGAACACAGACGGGACATGTACAGACACCTGTCCCAGGTTTCTATCGATGCCCAGTCTCGACCGTGGGCGGGTGTACGCCGCTGGTCTGATTTTGTATTTGATCAAGTCGAGGCTGGGAGGATCTACTGGTCGGATCACGTGCGGATCCAAGATGAACGTGTACGGCTGGCCATGACGGCTACCACCACAACGACCAACGGTCACGACGGCGGCAAGGCCGGGGGGCGGGAGCTCCCCTGCCGAGCATACAACTTCGAGCGGGGGTGCCGCCAACAGAACGGGCACCAGGCGATAACATCAAATGGATTCACGTGTGCTCCTTCTGTGATTCCATTGGGCGGATGTGCACGCACTCCATACACGCGTGCAACAGGAAACTAATGTACGGTGGCGGGTATGAGAGTTCTGCCCAAACATCCACACCCCCGACACACCGGATGCCGCACGCCGGGCATTCACTCCGCATGACTGATCTCCAACCACTGAAACAACAGGCATAAAAAAACGGCCCGGACGCGTCCCGCGAGTGAGCGTGGCGCGTCGTACACCCCCTGCACTCAGGACAGCTGCACTCGGAGAGGAGGTATCGGGTAGCCAGTGCGCAGAGGATGACGCAACACCCCACATGACAACAACAACACGTGCCGCGCACGTGGGGGACGTCAGTAAACACAGGACCCCGCCCACCAACGAATACACTCCCGTGGTTATGCGTGTCGGCGGGGGATGGGAGCAATTGGCTCGGCAATTGCCCCGGGAGGATGTGAGCACCACACTTAATATTGACTTCGCTGCTGTGAGGAAGGTATGTGAGACCGGAGTTACTTCCCCCGGAGTCCGGACGGACCCCGAGGCATTCGTCGGACATCGGCGGACACACTGGCCGTGCTTCTCGGGCTCCGGGCCGCCGGGACACGGCTACATCTACGAGGAGGTGTGGCGGACGGGCCTACCCAACGCGCTCGGGGCCCGCATGGACCTCCCCACCGACTTACACATCCCGGCGTGGGTGCGGTACCTCACGGGCATCCCCGGGAGGGAGGAGTTACTGGGCTTTGTCAGATACGGTTTTCCCCTGGGATACACCGGTCCTGTCAGCGACACGAGGGGCGTGCCCAACCACCCCAGTGCCACGGGATACCCCGATCAGATCGACAGATTCATTGACAAAGAGAGAGGGTTCAGCAATCTCCTAGGGCCATACGAGGCTCCCCCTTTTGAACCCTGGTGCCACGTGTCGCCGTTAATGACACGCGAGAAAAGGGGCACGGACGACCGTCGTGTCATTACCGACATGACGTACCCTAAGGACGACAGCGTCAACGGTTTTGTGGTAAAGAATTCCGTGTACGGAGAAGAGAGGGAGCATGGCCTCCCGACCGTTGACAGTTTCGTCGGCCGCCTGGTGGCCTCGGGGCCCGGAAGTTACATGTGCTCAATCGACATCGCGAGGGCATATAAAAACTTCCAGTGCGACCCCCTGGACTGGCCCCTCTTGTGTTTCGCGTGGAGGGACGGGTACTTCTGTAATACGGCGATGCCGTTTGGTGCCCTTGCCTCCTCCAACCACATGCAGTGCGTAGCAGAGGCCATCGTCGCGATACTCAGCCAGAAGGGGGTCGAGGCCTGCATGTATCTGGATGACCTCATAATCCTCTCACCCAGCAGAGAGAAATCGGAGGCCGATTTTCAGGCGGCCCGCGAGCTGCTGGCGGAACTTGGACTCCCCGAGGCCCGAGGAAAAGCACAGCCCCCGAGTCAGGTCGTCACATGGCTCGGGATCGTCATCAACGCGGCCGAGATGTCGCTTACGGTCCCCAAGGACAAGCTTCACGAGGTCCGAGAGCATGTGAGGGCGGTGTCCCTCAAGCGGTCTCTGACGAAACGCCAGCTTCAATCCGTCCTCGGGCGGGTACTACACGTCTCGAAATGTATCCGGCCGGCACCCCCCTTCGTCAGCAAACTCCTCGAGGCCCTCCGAGGTATGACCGGATACTACCTTAACATTAACTCTGAGATGAGGCAGGACCTCGGGTGGTTCCTGCGTTTCGCCGAGGGTTGGAACGGCCACGCCCTTATCCCACGGGGACCCCCGACTAAGTGCCTCATCATGGACGCGTGTCTCTCGGGCATCAGAGGGACGGACGGCACCTACTCGTACTCCGGGCAGGTCTGCCCGGTGAACGACCCGGTCTGCTGCATCGCCGAGCTGGAGGCCCTCAACACAGTGTTCGCCATGTGCACCTTCCTCACAGACCGGGACAGGGGTTCACTCGTGGAAGTCTACTGCGACAACATGGGGACCGTCCAGGCACTCACCTCCGGGCGTGCCAGGAACCCCGTACTGGCCGAGTGTGCCCGCCAGGCCTGGATGGTCCAAGCCAAACTGCAGGTAGACTTCATATACATGCACATCCCGGGAAAACTCAATACCGTCGCGGATGCACTCAGCCGGGCGCATCTGACCTCGAGGGACTACGATACGGCTTCGATGTTCATGAATTTTCATTCCCTCCTCGAGGTCATTCCCTGCACCCACGTCTGCTTTAACCCTGTTTTGCGTCTCGCCTGCAGATCGGGAGCTGCTCTTACTCCAGACGAGGGCAATGCGAGGCGCGTGCCCCCGGAACGGTCGCGAACCAGCGGAGTGCCGTCACGACATACCTCGCATTCTGCCGGTGGATGGGAGCCGACGCCCAGAAACCCACTACCAGCTTCATCACGGCGTACCTCGAGTACGTCTCGGACCACGCCCCCTCCCCTGCGACGGTCGCGAATCACCTATCCCATGTGCGGTCGCACCTGCGACTGACGGGAGGGGACGTCGCGCCGACAGAGGACTACCGAGTGAAGCGCGCCCTGGAGTCAATGAGGCGCAACAAATCATACGTGCCCAACGTCAAGCCTCCAGTCCTGATGGAGGTCCTCAGGGCGGCCCTCGCGGCCCTCACACCATCGCCGACCCATCTCGTGCTACGGGCCGCCATACTACTCATCTACTACGCGGCACTGCGGCAGAGCGAGGTCGCCCCACCGTCTGCCGCCAAGTTTGACCCTGCGCGACACCTGTCACGCCGCGACGTGGTGGTCACGCCGAAGAAGTGACCGTCCGGATCAAGGCAGCCAAGAACCTGCAACTGGTGGGGGAGGAAAAGACGGTGGTGATCTAAGCGTCCCCCGAGGTCGCGGCGTGCCCGGTACCCGCTATCACTTCTATGATCGCGGCCGTCCCCACGACCAGCCCCGAGGCCCCGTTCCTTACCCTCGCGGCCGGGGAGGTAGTCGCCACAAGACTTCTCACCCGAGAATGGAAGTCTCTACTGAAGGCCACCGATCAGCCTTCCACGTACACGCTCCACAGCCTGCATAAGGCTGCTGCCACCCAGGCATACCAGGCGGGCCTGCCTGAGCTGTCCATCCAACGCCCACCAGACGTACATCAAGGCCAACGACGCTAAGGCCGTCAATCAAGCCTTGATCCAGTCACTCCACAAAGACTAAAACATTTCCCACCCCCCTCTCCAATTTTGCCTTTTTGGCTTTTTATTACTTATACAATTACCTATATTGTATTTCATACAATTATCATGTGTATTGTATTTCATATTTTACTTTTCATAATTGACTTATATTCTACCTGTCAATTATCATATACTTACCTTCATATTATCTTATCATTAATATGCTCGTCCAGTAAGGTCGACATAATTTTACTTACTATTACTGCATAAAATTAAATAAAATTTTATTCTCCCAAGCCACTGCTTGTCTACTTTAATCCGGGGGTAGGGTAATGGTATACTCATGAGTTTGGCTCAGGGGTAGTCATTTCCACCTCCGGTGTCCCCTTCTACCGCGCCTCCCGGGCGCCCCTCCTGCCCCCTCGCGGCTTTCTCACCTACCACGAGGTCACGTGGTACAGACCGGTCCGCACCCCGGCCTCACTTCTCCTTCACCCGTTCTGCAGTACACACATACTTTTTCGTCCCACCCACCCACAACCTTCTCTCTTCTTTTCCTACTCACGTAGGGCTTTTTATTACTTATACAATTACCTATATTGTATTTCATACAATTATCATGTGTATTGTATTTCATATTTTACTTTTCATAATTGACTTATATTCTACCTGTCAATTATAGTATACTTACCTTCATATTATCTTATCATTAATATGCTTGTCCAGTAAGGTCGACATAATTTTACTTACTATTACTGCATAAAATTAAATAAAATTTTATTCTCCCAAGCCACTGCTTGTCTACTTTAATCCGGGGGTAGGGTAGTGATTTGTCTGTTTAGATCAACTGTAAAATAAATCTGATTAAACAGCAAGTTCGAGGAGTTGTGGCGGGTTTTCACTTACCGTATTTTTGTTTCCCGAAGGTATCCTCATCAGAGTCAGTGCTTCACGCCATCAGAAAAAAAGTGCTGGTAATAACGTTTTTTCTCGTTTCAGCGCGAGATTTGGCAGTGGGCGATATTAGAGGACAGGAGGAATGCCATCAGGGGACTGAAGTGTGTGCTCTCTTCTCCTTCTAACGTCTGAGCAGGAAACGTCAGGGCAGGGAGAACGAAATATCATATGATGTCTCAAGTAAAATCATAAATGACAATGTATACATGTACATGTAATGATGCACTGCAGCATGATGCCCCAGGCATTCCCCTTGGTACTACAGCATCATGCGCTCCAGGTATTGCCCTTGGTACTACAGCGCAATGCCTTCATGCATTGTCCTTGGTACTACAGCATGATGCCTCCAGACATATGTGCAATAAATGACTCTTTTCTGCACGCTCACCCGAATACAGTCAGCCAATGTTAAGCCTATGGAGTTTTCAATTAGGGGTAGATTAATACAGCATGATGCCTCCAGGCATTCCCCTGACTACTGCAGCATGATGCCTGCAGGCATTCCCATGGCTACTGCAGCATGATGCCTCAAGGCATTCCCCTGGCTATGGCAGCATGATGCCTCCAGGCATTCCCCTGGCTAACGCAGCATGATGCCTCAAGGCATTCCCCTCCATTTTCCTCTTCTTCATAATGATAAGAGAGAGATAACATATTGTATCATGCTGTAGTACCAAGGGCAATACCTGGAGGCATCATGCTGTAGTACCCAGGGGAATGCCTGGGGCATCATGCTGCAGTGCACATTACATTTATTGTCATTTATGATTTTACTTGACACATCATTTAATATTTGTCTTTAAGCACTGGCTAGACGAAATTAAAGCACTTATAGAAACTGCACTTATTGAGAGTTGTTGCTTCTTGAACTGTTACAGTTTAATACCAGGCTAAGACAAATACTAAAGTTCAATTGAGGAATACTTGAAAAATTATAAAATGAGGGAATTCTGCCTCAATTGTAGGAACGTATTTCAACTGAAGAACACTTTCCAAGACATTCTCAGATGGAGTCGGGACTTTTCTCGATATAAAGTTTTGTTAGCGGGGCCTGGCGGAGGTCTGTTCCATAAAGTTAAGGATCTGCAGATGGTTAACTTTATGGAGGGCGTCCTCCGCGTGTGGGGTGGCCGTCAATCAGTCACGTGATGCGCAGGTTCGTCTTAAAGCCCGGAGTTAGTGTCCAGTTATAGTTTCCGGTAGTTTGGTTGTACACGGTGCCACTTAACCCTTTACTGACGGGGTCTGCAGTAGAGAAACACGCGTAGAGACGGTACTACAAGAGGCGAAACGTGCTTATTCGTGGGAACCAATCAGCATGATTCTTACAAAAACCCGGAGCCGTGGGAACCAATCAGGATGATTCTTACACAAAACGGGAACCGTGGGAACCAATCAGGATGATTCTTACAAAAACCCGGAGCCGTGGGAACCAATCAGGATGATTCTTACACAAAACGGGAACCGTGGGAACCAATCAGGATGATCCTTACACAAAACGGGAACCATGGGAACCAATCAGCATGATTCTTACACAAAACCAGAACCATGGGAACCAATCAGCATGATTCTTACACAAAACCAGAACCGTGGGAACCAATCAGCATGACTCTTGCACAAAACGGGAACCGTGGGAACCAATCAGCATGATTCTTACACAAAAACTGAAAGTGCACTGAGTGACCTCCACTTTCAAATTCATCCTGTACAATCATAAGGACAGTGTCCCACGAATACCAGGTTTCCAGGGTGGGAGATTTCAGTATGTACTGTGAAAGCCATTTTCCACTGTCAGACTATTTGCCACCGACCTGCAGTCGGGAACCACTGACGCAAGAGTGGTGAATGGAAACAGACATGCAGAGAAGTGCTCACAGATTAATTATGCGATGAGGCTACCACTAAACGATTTCTGGCGGTATGGACCTGTCAAATGCAGCAGAAACAAGGCATACACTGCACCCTCACTGATTTTTAGATACTGACATGCAGTCGTTGGCAACTACAGACCGACTAAAATGAGACCTCAATTAATCGGTGCTGTCTTCGTCGGCCAGCGGAAAGTGGCTTACAGGGGTCGGGCCCAGTGTGGTCTGAAATAATTAGTTAATTGATTAACTTTTATCTTTTAGAATATGTAACATATATCCTGTTTCACATTATCTATGTTGCCTAATTGGTTTCATATATATCATTAACTTTGCCCTAAAATATAAGATATAAAGAAAACTTGATATAACCTTTATTCGGTGCAAGTTCTTTGTGCATTATTTCAATATCAATAAATGATACCCTCGATATCAAGAAGGATACCTCAAGGCAACTGTTATAGCGTTACTAACTTACTTGGATGTGTATTACGTATTCCATCATCTATATCTCCACCTTAACAAAGTATATTTTTACCCTCACATCATCTCACCCCGGGATTTTTCTCCATAGGCTTAACGTTAGGAACTCGTACTCCACGGCCGAGAAGTTTGTGTACCCAATACTCAATGGCTAATTGGGTGATTCATTTTATCAATAAATCATGTTATACAGGATGAGATAAAATCAGAAACCCACTCGATGAAAATAACTTGGTCCGCACTCCACCTCATTTGACCGCAGAGTAATTCCTTCAGCTTCAAGCTCTTTTCATCTCGTGGGTTTCCTTCTAAATATCCATCGTTATATTCAGTGGTGGAACCACCTTTGTTATACAACACTCAGTAGATGCCTTGAGGGTTTGGTCCTTAGAGGGTTAACTATTCTGTACCCCATTAAATAGAAAGCCCCGTGATTTCTGCTTGTCACATAAACGTACTTTACAATTGTCTTGTTATTTCAGCGGAGGGGACTTTTATTGTCGTTAGATAAACTCGAGGTCGTTAAGGAACAGAACTATTCCTGGTACTCGCAGAGGGATGAACGTCTCTACCCAGAATTCCTGCAGGCTATTTGTGTCCAACGTGCTGAAAGTGATTTACTAAACCTGTAGCTCGAAAAACTGTTTGTTTTTGTTTTTGGTTTTGATTTTACGTCCAGCCAACCATTATAGGTTCTTTTACACCACAAGGGTGATGATCGAATCTATGTGATGAATTTAGGTAGAAATCTCAACCCTACACATTTACCGAGGTGAGAGTTCTTTTACTTCCCACACCACATAGACATTTATGTTCGAAAAATTGGACAATTTGTCAAATTTTGTATACTTAAACAATTAGAAAACTGTATAATTAGAAGAATCTAGAGGTCGTATTGAATCACTGTTGTATGCGGTTGTGCATTGCGGACGATATAACACACAGAGTCGTACGTAAATAGACATTCTACATTTAGATACATACACAATATTGACTGGTTTCAGATACAAGCGGTCGTATGCTCCGAAGAGTTGACGCCTAGTAATATCAAAGCGTTTGTGAGGATATTGCGTAGAGTCAATTCTGAGGAGCATACAACCTGGATAAGTGGTGGAACGATATTAGTTCATTTTAAGTACACACTATCTTTTTCATACGCACTATTTTCCATATGCACCGGGCTTTGCAACCCAGAGCATACAACATATCCATATGCTCCGGGTATGTAGAAAGAGATTTACTAAACCTGTAGCTCGAAAATTTGTTTGTTTTTGTTTTTGGTTTTGATTTTACGTCCAGCCAACCATTATAGGTCCTTACCAGACTTTCTCAAGGTTCTTTTACACCACAAGGGTGATGATCGAATCTATGTGATGCAGTTAGGTAGAAATCTCACTCCTACACATTTACCGAGGTGAGAGATCTTTTACTTCCCACACCACATAGACATGGCATGAGAAGGATGGCCTTTGATATAGCAGTAAATCTACCACTGCTGGGGGTGGGACTCGAACCCACAAAGTCCTATAACCTTGGGATTAAAAGTCTGGTGCTCTAACTACTAAGCTAACTCCCCACCCCCGTAGCTCGAAAAATTGGACATGTTATGTGCACTGAAACAATTAGAAAACTGTATAATTAGAATAATCTAGAGTTCATATTGATTCACAGTCGTATGTGCCTTGTGTACAATATTTCTCACAGAGTCATATGTAAATGGACTGAAGCCCAATACATAGCTACCGATTTCGGAACATTTATGTACCTTTGGCGGACAGTAATTTGCGAGGCATCCTAACAGAGTCGGCCATAGTCAGAAGATGTAGCACAGCTAAGCAAGGGTCAGGCAACGATTAGTGAACCACCTCCTTCAGATGTTATTTTGTCGCTGACATGCTGTGGTTTCTATATTCCTAAATCAGTGGCCAAAAGTTTATTAACATGTTAATAAATCTAGTCGCCGACAACGGAACGTTGGTAAATGGCACTTGATTGGGTGGCCGACACGAGTCGAGGTATTACATAATTCGCCTGGGACAAGTTCACTGACTCCTATACGATTTGGGAACTAATCGTTCAATCCTGAATCGGTATATATGTGTATCGGGCTTAGATAAATGTATGTACAGTAAAACCCCGCTTAAGGGGACACCCAACGTTCCGATCAAACTGTCCCCTTAAGCGGGGTGTCCCCTTAAGCGGGGTGTCCCCTTAAGCGGGGTGGCCCCTTAAGCGGGGTGTTCCCTTAAGCAGGGTTTTCAATCTGCAGATGGTTAGACCATTAAGTATTTGATATCTTCATACATTTGATACTATGGCATAGAGGCCGTGTTATAACCACAAAGACACCCCACAGATGCCTACTCAGATGCCTACAGGAGCCTACGTAGGCTGTTTCCAGGTGTCTGATCGTCTAGACATCAGTTTACCAGCCTCATACACACACCATAAACAAGCATTCCATATAATCTAGAGTGCTGTCCCCAAAATGTCCCGTCAGATTTGACAAGGTGCCTCTTTAATGTGACCCCTTAAGCAGGTTTTAGAAGCATTCTGTACCGAAATAACCCGCCCCTTAAAGGGGTGTCCCTTTAAGCGAGGTTAAAATAGAATCTAAATAGAGGGAACAATTTCCGTTCTGAGCAAATCGTCCCCTTAAGCAAGGTGTACCCTTAAGCAAGGTGTCCCAGAAGCGGGTTTTACTGTACATACACGATATTGACTGGTTTCAGATACGAGCGGTCGTATGCTCCGCACACAGAGGCAACGTAAATATGCACTTAAAGCCTGATGCCTATCTACTGATTTAGGGTTGAGCGATTAGTTCCCAAATTGTATAGGAGTTGGTGAACTTGTCGCAGGCACATTATGTAACCCTTCTCTCAACTGGCGGACATTGAGGAGATGGGGTGGTGGATATTAGTCCTAAGCAAATCAGTCTACTAATCGTTGGCTGACCCTTGCCTAGCTGTCCTACATCTACCAACTATGGCCGACTCCGTTAGGATGTCTTCGGTGAGACAAATTACCGTCCGTTTGTCGCTGACAAAGTTACATGAATGTTCCGAAATCAGTAGATGGGCATTGGGCTTTAGATACATGTAGATACAAAGGTCTTTCATATTGTATAATCAATATGTATTATTTTTGTTACCTTTCATCGGTCTTTATGTCATTAAGTAATGCAGGTGAGCCTGGCATTGTGCGTTTTCATCATCGTTATGACCGGACCTTGTCGTGTATCTGTTGTAACTGTTTTTATCGTCTTTATCAATGTGAGTCATACCCAACGTTTACATAGACAATAATCGATGGTTTTGTGGACAGGCGGCCGTAAACGAGGTTGACGCGTAGTAATACACGAGCGCTAGCGAGTGTATTACGAGGTCAACCGCGAGTGGTTTACAGAGCCGCCTGTCCACAAAATCATCGTTTGTTGCATTTATTATCCATCTTTTCGAATAAATTAAACCCATTAATTGCCATATTGGCGGGTATAACAACAGGAACTATTTCTTTGCTCTATAGCAAAAGGGACTATTTCCCGTATACCATAGTTTTGAGGCCGTATACCACAGGTTTGAATCCGTATACCACAGTTATGGTATATGACAGGTTTTATATAATGGGTCATGGTTTACGGAGTCCCCATACATTCTCAATGGGAGCTTTGTACACGATGGATAATAAACTAGACGATTATAAGCGGCGATTCCTGAATTTTGCACCACCTTAGGACCTTCAGCTGTCAATGTCTATAAATCGCTACATATGAAATCTGTAAATGCATGAGGACATCCTTGGGTTGATGACTATTGCTGCTGATATTACGTAATCAAGCACCACCTGACGACTCTAAGCTAGAGATATACAGTCGTCACGTCTTAGTTGTCTAGTGTAAAGTCAGGTTTCGTATATATGAATCTGTTCTCCGTCAATAAAGGTTTTTCAAAAAAAGGAAAATCGGCCTTACTCAAAATGATATTGCAGAGCATTCTTCAAGCATATATATAACATGCTGAAAAGATTGCCTGTAAAGATATTTGATAGAACTGAAATATTCTATAAATGTGATATTTGTATGAGATATAGAAGGAGAATAACATTTTTTTTATCTTTTCACTCTGTTCTCCAAATCATTCGAATTAATTATAAAAGAAATGGAGCAGTAACTATTATTAATTTAACCTACATAATAATATAAAAGAGCAGAAACATCTTTCAAAGAGTGGACTGTAAAGTGCATGTTGAACGATGGATGTTAAGGTATTGTAATTGACTATTATCCCAACAGAAATTCATAATAGTTTGTAGACGTCTTCATTATTCATCCCATGGGTTCCGTAAGCTGACACCGAGGGAAAGTTGAGAGAGTGGTCCCTGCCCCCTACCCACTGCCCCCTGCCCACTTGTCCACCTGCCCACCTGCCCACCTGCCCACCTGTCTACCTGATCACCTGCACCCTGCCCCTGCCCCCTGCCCCTTCCCCTTCCCACCTGCCCACCCTACTCCCTGCCCCCTGCCCCTTGCCCCCTACCCCCTACCCCCTGCCCCCTACCCCCTACCCCCTGCCCACTACCCCCTACCCGCTGCCCCCTGCCCCCTGTCCCCTAATCTCTGCCTCCTGCCCCATGCTCCCTGCACCCCTGACCCCTACCCCTACCCCCTGCCCCCTGTCCCTGCCCCATTCCCCTGCCCACCTGCCCACCCTACTCCCTGCCCCCTTCCCCTGCCCCCCACCCCTGCCCCCTGGTCTCTGCCTCATTCCCCCTTCCCCTGCTCCCTGCCCCCTGCCCCCTTCCTCTGCCCCCTGCCCCCGTCCCCTGCCCCCCGTCTCCTACCCGCTGCCCCCAGCTCTCTGTGTGCTGCCTGTTGCCCATTATCCCCTGCCCCCTGCCTGCTGCCCCCTGCCCTCTACATCCTGCTCGCTGCTCCCTAACCTCTGCCCCCTTCCCTTGCCCTCTGTCTCCTGCTCCCTGCCCCCTGCCCCTGCCCCTGCCCCCTACCCCCTGCCCCTGCCCCTCCCTCCTGACCCCTGACCCCTTTCCCTGCCCCCTGCCCCTGCCCCTGCCCCTCCCTCCTGCCCCCTGCCCCCTTTCCCTTTCCCTGCCCCCTGTCCCCTGCACCCTTTCCCTGCCCCCTGCCCCCTGCCCCTGCCCCTGCCCCTCCCTCCTGCCCCCTGCCCCCTTTCCCTTTCCCTGCCCCCTGTCCCCTGCACCCTTTCCCTGCCCCCTGCCCCCTGCCCCCTACCCCCTGCACCCTTTCCCTGCCCCCTTTCCCTGCCCCTGCCCCTGCCCCTCCCTCCTGCCCCCTGCCCCCTTTCCCTGCCCCCTGCCCCCTGCCCCCTGCCCCTTGCCCCCACCCCACTCCCCCCTACCCCCTCACACATTCAGCGCCGTTAAATCTATATATACCTCGTTTATACCTCGTTTATACTGTGAGGCGCCGCTCAGTGGTGTTTCGTGTAAACACGGCGTCCCTGTAGGTGTCGCTGCGGTGCGTCCGCCTCAGGCGCCCCCTGACGACGATAAACTACGTCATAAACCACACGTCATCAACGTCAGGACTGGACTACGCATGCGTAGACGGGTGAAACCGCCCGGATGCTAGATGGCTCGAGGAAGTAATCACTATCCACCCAGACCCGATACATACATGTATATCCAATCATTTTACTTCACCAAGAAGAATCTAGCAAAATAATCACACATTATCTCACTAGGTGGCGTCTCAGTAAGACCTATTGTGAATGCATTTTAAAAGCCAAATGGTTTCTCTTTCAAACAGGTTTAACTGATGTAAAGAATGCATACTGTATTTGCTGAAAGTAATACATATCTTTCCCATCTGATAGACCAGGCTCATACGATATCGATAACGTACAACAGCTACTTCAGGAGGCAGATTATATCTTTGTCCACAGGGTGGTTTCCTGGTGTCCTGTCTGTGTCCTGTCTGTGTCCTGTCTGTGCCCTGTCCGTGTCCTGTCTGTGTCCTGTCTGTGTCCTGTCTCTATCCTGCCTGTGTCCTGTCTGTGTCCTATCTGTCCTGTCTGTGTGCTGTCTGTGTGCTGTCTGTGTCTTGTCTGTGTCCTGTCTCTATCCTGCCTGTGTCCTGTCTGTGTCCTATCTGTCCTGTCCGTGTCCTGTCTGTGTCCTGTCTGTGTCCTGTCTCTATCCTGCCTGTGTCCTGTCTGTGTCCTATCTGTCCTGTCTGTGTCCTGTCTGTGCCCTGTCTGCGTCCTGTCTGCGTCCTATCTGCGTCCTGTCTGCGTCCTATCTGTGTCCTGTCTGTGTCCTGTCTGTGTCCTGTCTGTGTCCTGTCTGTGTCTGTCTGTGTCCTGTCTGTGTCCTGTCTGTGTCCTGTCTGTGTCCTTTATATGTCCTGTCTGTTTCCTGTCTGTGTCCTGTCTGTGTCCTGCCTGTGTCCTGTCTGCGTCCCGTCTGCGTCCTATCTGCGTCCTGTCTGCGTCCTATCTGCGTCCTGTCTGTGTCCTGTCTGTGTCCTGCCTGTGTCCTGTCTGTGTCCTGTCTGTGTCCTGTTTGTGTCCTGTCTGTGACCTGTCTGTATCCTGTCTGTGACCTGTCCGTATCCTGTCTGTGTCCTGTCTGCATCCTGTCTGTCTCCTGTCTGCATCCTGTCTGTCTCCTGTCTGCATCCTGTCTGTGTGCTGTCTGTGTTCTGTCTTTGTGCTGTCTGTGTGCTGTCTGCGTGCTGTCTGTGTCCTGTCTGTGTCCTGTCTGCGTCCTGTCTGTGTCCTGTCTGTCTCTCTCTCTGTCTGTGTCCTGTCTGTATCCTCACTGTGTCCTGTCTGTGTCCTGTCTTCATCATCTCTTCTTCCTGTGTGTGTTAGCGTAATACGTTTATAATACCCGTTTAGATTATTCCCAGACAAGGTACAGTGATTACATCGTATTCTATGGTATTCCAGCTCTAATTCCTCGGGTTACTTATGAATATTGCCTAGGAATTATTTCATATGTGATTTAGATAACACAAGAACGCATTAGTGTCGACGATAGCATAGGTCTGAGGACAGATTCAAATCACTGTAGTATTGTTGGAAATGAGGCTCGACTAATAAAATTGTTTTACAATAAGAAAAAAATCATATCCCGAAATTGAATAGGTCGATTCCGATGGGACGATTACTAGGTATCTTCTCCGTTAACCCATTAGTTTCTAATGAACAACAGAAGATTTCATCGATCAGTACCACTAAATGAAACCTTCTACGGGCTTTCCAGCCCAGAAGCCCACGGCATCTACACTAGGGCGACCCCAATGGGAATAAACTGAACTAAGAGATCGGGTACTTAGTTCTACTTTTACTCACCAGGTGTCTGTTCAGACAATGTCCAGTCCTGTCGACAAGCTGACATATTATATACACGTATGTATATAAGTGGAAAGGAAACTCACTCTTCTGAATATATATATATATATATAAATATATATATATATATATATATATATATATATATATATATATATATATATATATTAGTACAGAGTATAGTATAGAATACTTATATATATATATATATATATATATATATATATATATATATATATATAAGTATATATTTATATATAAGTACTCTTATATATAGCCACGGAATTGGTCCTTCACGTCCATGATATAGCAGAATAGAGGATGAAATAAATAAATGTGATGTCAATTTTATATTTAGCAAATCTATTTGCATGCTCAATACATTATGAAGAAATGAAATTTATATCCAGCCAGTTCATTGGCATGCTCAATGCATCATGAAGAAACATAGTCACTGAGCCCGTTGTGATACCAGTTCGGGGTCTTTTGTTACTTAATTACGGCCCAACGCCGTGGGCGAAGGGCCGCAATCACGGGACGAAAGGACAGCCAACTGGTGACTGCTTCATGAACTAGCAATGGCTCTGTACCCTATAGATAATCAAAAGAAAATCACCAATGATTTGGTCTGTACTCCACCAGGGTTGACCACGGAGTAATTCATAAAGCGAAACTGAGTGAATTACGTAGCAGTCAAATGAGGTGGAGTGCAGACCATTTATTTCCATCTCTCATCTCTTGGGTTTCTGATTTTATCATACCTCGTATACAGGACCAGCAACACTACTAATAAACAAAATAACTCACCCAATTAGCCATTGAGTATTGGGTACACTACATCCACTGCCTTGGAGTATCAGTTCTTAATGTTAAGTCTGTGGAGAAAAATACCGGAATGAGATAATTAGAAGGAAACCCTCAAGATGAAAAAACTTGGTCCGTACTCCAACGAGTTTGACTGCAGAGTAATTCACGAAGCGAAGCTGAGTGTATTGCTTTGCGGTCAAACGAAGTGGAGTGCGGACCAAGTTATTTTCATCGAGTGGGTTTCTGATTTTATCTCACTCCGTATAACATTATTTATTGATAAAATGAATCACCCAAATAGCCTTTGAGTATTGGGTACACGAACTTCATAGCCGTGGAGTATGAGTTCTTAATGTTCAGCCTGTGGAGAAAAATACCGGGGCGAGATAATACGTCAGTCGTCCCTGCCAAGCCTGTTAAGGGTCTTTTTTGTGGAGATGTTTATAATCATTCAGGTGGTAATTATTACGCCGATCCTCACTGAATCCATCGCTGTTGACACCCCTTCCATAAACTCCCCAGCAATGTGTTAACATCAGCTCATGTGTCATAGCAAAACTAGTAACCGATATTCCTACATACCCATTATTGAACTAACAAGAGTTACATACCGCTGCTGGGGGGTGCATTAAAAATAAGTTATGTGTCGAGGTTGACGTTTTCGTCCCGCTCTCATGTTTTCGTCCCGCTCTGACGTTTTCGTCCCGCTCTGATCACGTGATACAATACAGCAGCGGGAGACAAAGGAGGTTGTGGTTACTCAATAAGGGCGGCCATTTGCTTCGGAAGTGTTTCAGGAAAAAATTGAGCATTTTTATCGATATTAAAAGGTATATAGGAATAGGGAAACCAAGTACTGGTAAGCAAAAGCCATACCTCGTAACTTTGAACTTTTGCTCACCGGAACATAGTTTCCCTCTAATTCACCGAGTCTATTACCGGCAATGAACTATATTTACTCAAATTATAATCTCATATGTATGTATACATACGGGGTTCAGATAAATATTTAAAAAAAAGAAGAAAAAAAAGGCCTCTGTAAATGTATCTTGTATTGCTTGTCATTCAAAGTGTATGTATGTTTCATGGAAGAACTGTTTTCAACAGAATGAAATATAATATAAAAAAAAAGAAAAAAAAGTAGAACCTCATTTGCGGGCCACATCATGAGAGAAGATACACTGGATAAGAAGTTGCATTTTGACAAATAGAAACTGATTATAGTTAGATCACCAGAATGTGTACGGAGCTAAAACAAAACCATTTTCCACTGGCTAACAATTCGCCACCGACCGAGTTCCCTATGATAAGCCTATGAACATTTATCCCATGGCTGAGATAATATAAAGAGACATCACGAGTTGAGTCTGAGTTTATTTATGCCACGCATTTTGTTGGCTCCATAATTTCACGAGTCGAAGACGAGTGATATTGCAGAGCCCACAAAATGAGTGACATAAGTAAACTCAAACTCAAACGAGTGGCGTCTAGATTTTATCCTACCCTGTTTCTACATTTTTTTCAGTATTAGAAAGTAGTGGCATAAACAACACTTTATGTCACACCCAGTGACATAAACAAATCCCATGTTAAGCCTATGGCGTTTTTTATTAGGGGTAGGATGATATCAAGAGACGTCACGAGTTTGAGTTTGAGTTTATTTATGCCACGCATTTTGTTGGCTCCATAATTTCATGAGTCGAAGACGAGTGACATTACGGAGCCAACAAAATGCGTGGCATAAATAAACTCAATCTCAAACGAGTGGCGTCTAGATTTTATCCTAACCCTTTTCCATATTTTTTTCAGTATCAGAAAGTAGTGGCATAAGCAACACTTTATGTCATTATCCGTGACATAAACAAATCCCATGTTAAGCCTATGGCGTTTTTTATTAGGGGTAGGATAAAGTCCTGTTCTCAATAAAAGTGATCCCTCAAGCAAGGGGGACATTTTATTGAGATTCTACTGTACATGTAATAATCAATATATCAAATTATAGTCGTGTTTTCTCGGGTAAAACCCCACTTAAGAGGACACCCTGTATTCCAAGCCTATATCATCCATTAAATAGAATGTCCCCTTAAGCGTGGAAACATCAGACTTAAATATTGTGTCCCTTTAATCGGGGTTCTACTGTATATATGTAATAATAAATGCATATAAATCAGCTGGTACTACATTTAGATCCTACACAGACAGTGACTGGCACACTTTTGAGGTGCCTGGGACTGACATTGTGGCAGAGTGTAGATAGGCCTAGACACGTCAACTAGACTTCATGAAAATGATAAATAAGCAATAGATAAACTCCAAAAAGCCATGGCATCATAATGTCGCTCTGGCATTTGGAAACAAAATTCCGTAGCTTCATACGAGCATGTCATAGGCTACAATAAAGACGCGTGTATTTTTCTTTTATATAACATGAAGAATTCTAAGTATTACATAAATGAGGTGATATTCAAAGTAATTATTATTTGGCGTGGGTAAATAGAGTGCCACAGTGGAGCGGTATAGCTGTGTGTACCACATCAAGGGTGGAGGTGGGGGTGAGTAGGGGGGGGGGGGGGGGCTGGGAGGGGGGGCTGGGAGGGGGGGGGGGCGGCCCCCTCAGAGGGATTTGTAATGTGCGGCTTGTAGCTTGTCACTGAGCCCTGTCAGATGTTCCCCAAGAGCGATCAAAAGACCCCAACGCTTTTCATCATCATCATCAAGCGTCAACGGGACCCTCCCACCATAAACCACACCGCCCCACACAGAACACAGATAAAAATTGTCATTTAACATTAATTTCCTCGGAAATTTTCACCGCTCGGAGGTGAATTTGATGGTCTTGCCATATAACGTTTAAAAAGATAAATCGACGGAACCCGCGCCGCATTTTCTTTGAGTTGATAAAATTGGCGCGAAAAGAAAGCAGACGACTTTTTGTTGGTCGCGTTTTTTGGCTTGTACCTGGTCGGACGTTTAAGCCCAATGCCCATCTACCGATTTCAGAACATTTAAGTACATTTATCGGCGACAAATGGACGGTAATTTGTCTCAGGCAAGGCATCCTAAATCCCAATGCCCATCTACCAATTTCGGAACATTAATGTACCTTTGTCGGCGACAAACGGACGGTAATTTGTCTCAGGCGAGGCATCCTGTCGGAGTCGGCCGTAGTCGGTAGATGTAGGACAGCTAGGCAAGGGTGAGCCACTGATTAGTAGACTGATTTGCTTAGGACTAATACCCACCAACCCCTCTCCTCGATGTCTGCCCGTTGAGAGAAGGGTTATGTAATTTGCCTGCGACAAGTTCACTGACTCCTATACGATTTGCAAGCTAATCGTTCAACCGTTAATTGGTAGATGGGCATTGGGCTTTAAGCCCAATGTCCATCTACCAATTCAGGATTAAGCGATTAGTTCCCAAATTGTATAGGAGTCGGTGAACTTGTCCCAGGTGAATTTATTATATGTAATACCTCGGCCTGTGTCGGCCACCCAATCAAGCACGATTTACCAACATTCCGTTGTCGGTGACTAGCTTTATCAACATGTTGATAGACTTTTGGCCACTGATTTAGGAACATAGAAACTACAACTTGTCGGCGAAAAATAACATCTGAAAGAGGTGGTTCACTAATCGTTGCCTGACCCTTGCCTAGCTGTGCTACATTTACCGACTACGGCTGACTCCGTTAGGATGCCTCGCCTGAGACAAATTACCGTCCGTTTGTCACCTACAAAAGAACATAAATGTTCTGAAATCGGTAGATGGGCATTGTGCTTTAGGATGCCTCGCCTGAGACAAATTACGGTCCTTTTGTCGCCGACAAAGGTACATAAATGTTCCGAAATCGGCAGATGTGTATTGGGCTTCAGATAATGCATATTGCGCTGGTACCCTATGTCTACACACAAAGTGCGTGTGGTGAGGCCGGGAATAAGCAACCATCCATCAACCCCCTCCCCCCCTCTCCACTTAATACAACCCGTCCACACATCCAAGCACATTTTTCTCACACCCGTAGAGTGTGGACATTTCAAGATTGATCCCCATTGGCTGAGTGAGACGCTGGGTGGTTTGGTGGGACGCGGTGTTTGTTTCATTGTCGTGAACCTCAGGGAAAAGATCAAAGTGATCCTAAATGGGGGACAGCCACCCCCTTTTACCCCATTACCCCCTCACACACACCCTCACCGTCCCACCCCTGTGTGCGATATGGACGTTAATATACACCGCTTTAGATCACGGGAGGAGAGCGCACAGGTGACACTCTCCGACCCGGAGACCGACCACCTACAGGTAGTACGCCGTGAGCCGCGGATCACTCGCCGGACGGGAGGGCGACAAGCCCGGCAACGACCAGGGCCTCAACACGGTCTGCTTCCCCGAGAACACCCCCACAGGTACGTTATACGCGTCAGGTGTGGGGTATGGGAATTTATCTCACCCCAGATATTTTTTCTCCATAGACTTAACATTGGAAACTCGTATCTAACACCCATTAGATATTTAGGAAAAATATTCAATGGGGGATAATGTCACAAATGTTAGCCCATTAGTCAATATTAAGGGTGAGATAAATTCAGAAACCCATTCAAGTTTAGGGTCAGAGCTCGATCCCATCTCATTTGAATCACATAGTAATTCACTCGGCTTCGCCTTGTGAATTACTACGTGATTCAAACTCGATGGGATACGGGCTCAGACCCTAAACTTTCATGGGTTTCCTCTATAATATGTACGGTTAGTTACAGTGATTACATTTACTTATTACACATAAGATTTGCATATTCCAGAGCTATATTATACGTGTTTAGGTGTGGGATATGAAAATATATGTGCGGTAAAGTCATAATTACAACATTTACGTATTCCTCATGAGACGCATATTCCACAAGTAAGCCTACATTATACGCGTTTAGGTGTGGGGTATGAGAATAAATACGGTATAATGTCACAATGTTAACATTAACATATATATTCCACAGGTATACTATATGCGTTTAGGTGTGGGATATCAGAATATATGCGGTATAATGTCACAATGATAACATTTACATATTCCACAGGTATGTTATAGGTGCCAGGTGTGGGATATCAGAATATGATATATTCTCATATCCCACACCTCACGCCATATATTATACGGTATAACAGCGGTGATAAAAATTACATATTCCACAGGTATGTTATACGCGTCAGGTGTGGGATACGAAAATATAGATGGGGTAAATTCACAATGACAAATTCATATATTCCACATAAGATTTGCATATTCCACAGATACATTATACACGTTTAGGTGTGGGATATGAGATCATAGATACGGAATAGCCACAATGGTAAAATTTACATATTACACAGGTATGTTATACGCGTTTAGGTGTGGGATATAATAATTTATCCTACCCCTCATATAAATCTCCATAAATTTAACATGGTGTGACTGTATGCCACGGTTATGGCATAAAATATTTATATGCCACTGGTGACATATGAAGTTAAAAACATGTAACAGGGTAGGATAAAATCTAAACATCACTCAATTTCATATAATTGTTCATATGCCATTCGTTGTCTTCCGCTACAAATATCACTCAGCTCCGCTTCGTGATATCATGCCGCAAAGACAGCTCATGCCATATAAACAATCATATGAAATTTCATGATATTATATGTGCGGTCACAATCACAAAATTTACGTATTGCACCTACGATTTGCATAATGCACAGGTAGGCCTACATTATACACGTTTAGGTATGGGATATCATAATGATATAATTTACATATTCAACAGGTATGTTATACACGTTTAGATGTGGGATATGAGAATATATACGGTATATTCACATTGATAGAATTTACATATTCCACGTAAGATTTACATATCACACAGGTAGTTTATATGCGTTTAGGTGTGGAATATGAAAATATATATGTATTAAAGTCATAACGAAACAATTTACATATTCCACAGGTATGTTATGTGCGTTTAGGTGTGGGATATGAGAACATATATCTACAGTAATCACAGCGATAACATTTACACATTGGATGTTTTTATATCTATTTGTACACAGGTATGTGAGATATGTCATAGGAATATTAATCAAATTAATGTTGTAATTGATATGTAAATATAAATACACGCGATGACAAAGAAATACGCCTTAAATTTTGAATCTTATATGGATTAGTCATGAATGTTATAAGTCGTATGGGGCCATCCATAAAGTACGTACGCAGAATTTCTGAAATTTTGGACCCCCACCCACCCCCTCTCAAAATCTTGTACGCAATAGAACAAAGAGGGAGCATACGCAGATTTCCCCAAATTCCTGACCCCCCCCCCCACGCCCCCCCCCCTCGGTGCGTACGTACTTTATGGATGGCCCCAATGTCCATATGGATCAATACAGTTGCATAAATGATTGTATGCAGTGGCAACGTCACGCAATATATTCTAAATACTCTAAAGCCAATGATAAAGAAAAGAAAAACATGATATGCATACCATTTCATACCATTTTATCAGGGTTCTTCTAATTAGGTGCAGGTATTGATAAACACGAGCGAATTTAAATCATTTTTGGTACTAAGAAAAAAGTAGAAAATATCCACAACCATTCATCATTTCCTGAACTTTGGTGCATTATATGATTAAGAATAAAAAAAATGCTACCTGAGGATCTGCATTAAAGCTTATATAAAGCAATTAAGCTCAGTTAATCAATCCAAAAAAATAAGCCCCGCCCACCCCAGAGCGGAGCTACCACTGTACATGTACCCTGGACAACTTTGAGGCAAAGGTCGTCTATAGGAGCACTGCTCCAATGCTAAAGCATGGGAGTAGTGTTAGGGCATTGCTACCTGCGCCGACTGTCAGACTGGAGCTATAAAACCGACAGCTAGTGAGCTGAGGGCAGTCAGTCAGATCTGACACTCAGCAGTGTACACACAGAGGCGTGATTACAGACCATGACAAACACTATAGGGAGTAAATGACCACAACAAGAAAATATGGTAACTAATGCAATATAAACTCTATTTCTATGTATCTCTATATGTATCTCTGTCTCTATGTATCTGCAGTCTCTCTATTTGTATCTGCATGTTTTCTAATGAATTTACAAGGCCAGGTGAGAGAAAAGTTCAGGGCACTGAGGCATGACAGGTGGGGGTCAGGGTTGTACTGACCAGTGTGTGTATGGGGAGGGGAGGTATGTATGTAACTCTGTGTAATATGTATCTATATATCTGTATATGTATCTCTGTATCTTTGCATGTCTGTCTATCTCAAGATCTGGTTTATGTCCCAACATTCCTCACAATAAATGAAAGACTCACAGGGAATCCATGGTCGCTACCATTCTGTGGTGCAGCTCTCACTTGTTTACTGCATGTAAATGAGGTGTAGGCCACCCTCCCACCTGTCTTATATATACCCCCACTGACTGGTTCTGCTGACCTGACTGGTCGTGACAACTGATACACACATTCACACAGGCCGGCCGTTCTCTCACCGTGTGACGGGCGGCGTTTTATATTTTGATAATTATCATAAGGAGTGATTTCCTTATCTCATCTTTAACGTACAGGTCAAATCGTGAGATACAGCAGGACCATGACCATCATTTCTTTACTGGAGAGCCCATTACGACGCATGGCCAAGTGGCTTGTCTAGACATTTTTCTATGATATGGAAGTTCCCAATTAGTCTATGATTTTGACTTCTTATTTCAAAGCCCGATCGGGAGGTCTAGATTTTTATTGTAGTAGGTGGACGCCGGGGTCTTAGAGTTAAAAATGGCAGTATTACCACTGGCGAAGAAATGGAATATAATGAAATTTCTCTTATCATTCTTCCCTTCTAAGTTTAAGTAGAACTCAAATTGATTCATGCCTCTCTTCTGAGAGTGGGCTTTCTACATCATAAACAAAACATAAGTCGTAATATTTACTCCCATGTACACAAGTACTTTCGAGTGGTATGTTATGGCAAGAACAACACAGATTCCATCCCATAATTCTCCGTTTCCGTTTGCACTCCTTGCTCCTTAATCATGCCGGAAGTCAATCATTGCCAAGTAGCTATAAGTTCCAAGGTCGTCCGCTAGGGGTCAGTCCGTGCTGTTGCAGCGTCCGTCTAAGAGGAGAATTATCTGTGTTTAATTGTGCCGCTAAATGCGCTGTTAGTGCTATTCTATTGGTGCACAAGGAGAGCCATCGTCTAGAACAGGAAACAAGGTGCCCCCACCTCTTTACAGCCCGCCCCCTGACGGCCAACTTGTCAAACGTCAAACTCAAGATGGCGACCATTTTGTCTGCACGATCGCCGTTTAGAAATGAGGGAAAGTCAATACACCTGCATCACACCTCATTCTATACCCGCACATCCCCTCCCTTTTACACTCTCCCAGCACACTTGATCATGTTGAGGTGTGATTGACGAAGGTTGTGTTGGGAGAGGGTGGGGTTTAATTGGATTGGGCGGTGAATGGGAGCACCTGTGTCGTGTGTGGATTTCAGCCAGGTGTCTGTACAGACGGCCGGATGGGAGCGCGGGAAATTAAAACTATGACGTCACGATGACTGACGAGCAAAATGTCGTCTGCTACGATTCTCAATACTCTGGAGGTATAATACTATACGTGAGGTGTATTCAGACTCCACACCTTACAGTTCACACCTCACACATTACAATTCACATCCCTCACTTCACACCTCATACATTACATTACAGTTCACACCTCACACCTCCCTCCCCACACCTCATACATTACATTACAATTCACATCCCTCTCTCCCCCACACCTTATACATTACATTACAAGTCATATCTCTCACTTCACAATTCCCTTCCCACACCTCATACCTCCCTCTTACACCTCATACATTACATTACAATTCACACCCCTCACTCTACACCTCCGTAACCACACATCATACATTACATTACAATTCACATCCCTCTCTCCCCCACACCTTATACATTACATTACAATTCATATCTCTCACTTCACAATTCCCTTTCCACACCTTACACTCCATACTTCCATTCTCACACCCAGATAACTTAGTAAGGGAATATGTAAGCTTTGCACCTCACACCCTCATCTCACATCTCATTCTCTAGATTATCATAACAAAAATCTAATGCACTGTACAACTGAGCAGTCCAACTTACAACAAAAAACAGAATGCACCCACCTTGAAATTTGATTCAATGTATAAATATAATTATTCATAATGCAGATATTCCCAGTCACCCATGCAGCTAATTCAAAGATCGAACTTTATGGAGAAGTTAAAATTGCGTTGATTAATTTAGCGACTTCAACGATTGGATCATTTGTCAATTTTACCATTGACTTGAATGTGATTCAGAATCTATTCCAACATCAGAAATCTATAAGATAAATAGCATTCTGAACCGTATAGTTCTCCATCTTGTCAAAAGGGTTTTCACTGATGGTTTGTTATTGTCCCTAGCGTGTCGGATCTACATCCAAGCATCGAAAGATGCTTGGCTAATATTTTGTGACCTCATGAGGAAAACTATTCATTACCAGTTTAGTCTTTCTCTCACTGTTCAGCAGAGGTTGACCATGTTCTTCCCATGTTAAGTTTATGTCGAGGAAATAGAAGAAGTGGGATAAAGAGACATAAATCAGATACTAGCGTTCCGGATCTACTTTCAAGCATGGAGAGATAATTGGCCAATATTTTGTGACGTCACGAAGAATAATACTCAATATCAGTTTAGTATTTCTCTTGCTGCTCAGCAGATATTGGCCATGTTCTTCCCTTGTTAAGCATCTGGTGAGAAAATGGGGAGGTTGGGTAAAAAGACAATAGAGATTTACTTTAAGCAATTAAATATGATTGGCTAATATTTTGTGACGTCACGAAAATAATACTCAATATCAGAAATGTGTGAAGTAACGAGGCTTATCAATTTCCAAAACCGTCTCCCACCACTTGCTCAATATCAGTTTGATATTTCTCGTACTGCTTAACAGGGGTTGACGATTTTCTTCCCATGTTAAGTATATGTCGAGCATATAGAAGAGGTGGAATAAAAAGACACAAATCAGATACAAGCGTGCCAGATCTACTTTCAAGAATTAAAAGGTGATTTGTTGATATTTTATGACGAAGAAGAACTTCTCAATTCCAGTTTGGCATTTCTCTTACTGCTTAATAGAAATTGGCCATTTTCTTCCCATGTTAAGTGTATGGCGAACATATATAAGAGGTGGAATAAAAAGACGTAAATGAGAGACTTAAAAGTGCATTACTCAGTCGCTGCCATGCAGAGTACAACCGGCAAACGAGCTGGCAGCGGTGCCAGGTTAAATGGGATTCACACGATGGGATTCATGTACCACACAGGGCGTTTTTCTGAGAGAAATCCTGCTGACATTCTGTACTCGGACACAGTTTCTTGGTCTAAATTACAGGGTTTCATTTCCCTGAGACATATTTCCCCCCTGTAATTGTTGAAGACATTTCCCCCAAAAAAAGAACAGAATGGCATGAGATTTTGAACCCTGTGAGGTACATGAATCCCACCGTGTGAATCCCACATTAGAGAAACGCAAAGGCGCGGTTTCTGGCAGGGGACCCGTCAAACAGTTCGCTATGGAAGAAGAGGACAAGTTTATTGTATCTTTATAAGACGGCTGAATCCCTGGTCTGACACTATAGACGCACCGCTAGAGGATACCATATGCTGATACCATTCCGTACGGCCCAGCAGGTATGGAGTATTATTATCTATCTCACCTATGGTATTTTTCCCCATAGACTTAACATTGGGAACTCGTATCCAACGCCCATGGAGTATTTAGGAAAAATATCCAATGGGGGATTATGTCATAAATGTTAGCCTACTAGTCAATGTGAAGGGTGAGATAAATTCAGAAACCTATTCAAGTTTACGGTCAGAGCTCGATCCCATCTCGTTTGAATCGCTATGTAATTCATGCAGCTTCGCCTTGTGAATTACTACGTGATACAAACTCGATGGGATACGAGGTCTGACCCTAAACTTTCATAGGTTTCCTCTATAATACCTATTAGCACGTAAGTAACATATTTACTAACCTCTGTTACATATATAGCAATAATGAAATTCGGTAAGGGTGTGGCGTATTCATTCAATGATTCATACGTTCACAGTGTGAACGTATGAAAGCTTTCTCACCCGCAGATTTTCTCACTGGAGAAAAGCAGCGATACATACTTTTATCGCAGGAACTCTAGCAGAGCCTGCAAGTGCTCTGTAGGTGTAACAGGGGAAGCAGTGCTAGGCCCAGCGTCCACCTACTACGATATGGCTCCGATATGGTCTACGATGCACATCCCGATAAAAAATCAAAATCGCGTCGGAAGGTCAACTTATATCGGGGCAGTTGACCATGTTTCTGCGATTAAGCACCGAAAATAAACCTTACGATGCATGGTGAAGTGGGATGTCTAGACACATGTCTACGATTTTGCACCTTCCCGATATGTCTCCGATATCGACTTTTTGTATCAGTGCCATATCGGTAGGTCTAAATTTCTATCGTAGTAGGTGGATAATTTTCTCAATAATTATAACCTAGGCCTGCTCTACAGATGTAGTCCAGTGTCAGGCATGTTGCATTTAAAGACATGCTCCTGCAACGAGGGACCTGTTTCACTAGTTTTGTGACATGTCTAGATGGCGTCTGTGACACCATACGGACAGATCACAAGATTGCAGTAGATGACACATGGAGTTTCACTCACTTCTCGTAATAATTAAGCAATGACACTTTAACACGAGTAGGGGATACATATAATCTATAATCGTTCCAAATATGAAGAAGATTGGCCACTTCAATCTTCTGATATTTGCTAGTCTTTTTCCGCTGTTGCTTGCACTGTTGATGCCGCTGTTGATGTCTGTCTAGGCCTAATGTCACGAGACTACTGTAACAGGTCCCTGGTCCGGTATGGAAAGGGTTAAAGGGGTAATTTGGCTCTGGCTGGAGGTTGTCCGCTTAATTGGGGTTGTACTACTCCTGGTTTTACATGCACACTGCCCTCATAGAAGTCCCACACTAGAAAATGGTCTGAAATCTAATTGGACACACTTGGGTGCTGTTTCCCCCTTGAACTGTTTGAACTCCCATTGTTCTAGTATGTATTTAGAACTCTATTACCATAAGTCAAAGTCATTATACATGTAATGTGCCACGGATTTACCTTGATAATTGATATATTACATATCATGATTGGTTTGTTTGTTTGGTTTGATTTAACATCCAGTTAACCACTACAGGTTCTTACCAGACTTTCTCAAGGTTCTTTTACACCACAAGAGTGGTGATCTAATCTATGTAATGAATTCAAGTAGAAATCTCACCCCTACACATTTACCGAGGTGAGAGTTCTTTTAGTTCCCACACCACATAGACATGGTATGAGAACGATTGTCCTTTGATATAGCAGTAAATCTACCACTGCTGGGAATGAAGGAGAAGAGTGGCTGCAGTGAGACTCGAACTCACAAAGTCCCACAACCTTGGGATTACAAGTCCAGTGCCCTAACCACTCCCCACCCCCTCATATCATGAAGTTCCCATTGAAGATGTATGGTGCCACAGCAAACCATTGTTTCTAAGCAGTTAGAACCCATAACCATTGATGTTGGGCCCTAGACTGGCTCCAGTCCCTGCATCCTATAGCTACCCTCTCGCTTTTGATTCATGGGCCAGCCAGAAGGATACATACTAAAATAAACTTTATTCTCATTTTGATTAATCATTTAATGAATGTTCATAATCAAAGACTTGAGCAAGTCTAGTTGGGCCCTAAAACCATTGTTACTGAAAAATATGCTTCTAAATAGATTTCTAGTCCCTTGTACATGGAGAGCAAATCATACCAAAGAAGAAACCAAAAAGTTTTGGTAAAAGTCATTGTTTGATGCAGAGTGATATGAATAAGGCGAAGGCGAGTGAAAATCACATAGCGTTCAAACGAGTTGGAGAACACCAACTTTTACCAAAATGAGTTGCTTTCTGCATTTATCTCACCCCTAAGCACACCAGAAGAATTAATGCTGCACAGGATATAGATCATGGAGAACGGACTGCAATACTCATAGGGCCAACCAAACTTCAACCAAAACGAGTTGCTTTCTGTATTTATCTGTACACACTAAAAGAACGGATGATATCAAGTACAGACACAGTATACCTGTTTTCGTATTATTATATACCTTAAAATATTCAAATTTTAACTTTGCTTCTGGGCAAGTTTTTCGATTTCGCCGCCGTACATGCCCTGTACGCCACATACATTTGTACATAGCCCGTACGTCACCTAGGTGTCGTCCAGATATAAATACGACATGGGAAGGAGCGGGCCGTATATCTAGGATATACTACCACAGGTATATGACAATCTTCTTTTTTTAAATTATTATTTTTATTAGGGTTCTAACATCTTACAGATATACACTGGCTCGGCAAGCCGTTCTTCCGCCCGGACCTTTTACATACAACAACATGTTTGTGAGGCTGTGATTTTTGATTGTGACAACCTACAGAGATAATAATGAGATGAGATGAAATGATACCACCAGTATTTTAACCAATTCTACTATCAGATACAACAGGCCCTGTTCCAGGGGTTTTGTCACTATACCAATATATACGGCATATAGCCTATGAGCCATGGGGCGGCCATGACGCCCCCCCGAGTAGGTGTTCTTCACTAATGGAGGTGAAAAAGTAAGTGTTCTAAGTGAGTGATAATTGGGAAGTCTCACAACTCTAGCCTTGCTGACAAATGTTTATAAAGTGTTCCATGTGAAAAACATCATGTCCTTGGTTTTATCATTGTCATCTTGCTCTGAGATGGGTGTAGACAGTCAAGGGAACCACGGTAAAATATTGAAAGGCAGTTGAATTTTGTAAGAACAAAGAGCAGAATGCAGCTTCTGTCCCCCCAAGGGGCCCACCATACTGCTGGCCACCTTGTGACTGCTTTATGAACTAACAATGGCTCTGTCCCCTATAAACCATAGAGGTGGGTGCTGTAACACATTCCCCAGCTACACCTCTAGTAGTCAGGGAGCCAGTTCCCCGAAATCCTGTTATTTAAGGAGTTTCGTTCCATGGAAGTATAGCAGCAATTTTATTGTATCAAATGAAAGCTAAGACTTTGGCCATTCCAGATATGGTAGCCATTTTTCTGTAAATGTGTCCATTTGACCTTTTATTAGAGGTCAAAGGTCAAAGGTCATCAAATTTCACCGGGTTTTGAAATTGAGACATATTTTGTCATTTCTCCAAGAGTATTAAGTTGATTTCTTAGATATTTGGTAGATATATTGAGACACCACAGAGACATCAGCCTCTGTCACCATCTTGATTTTGATCAAGGTCAAGGTCACCAAATGGAATGTTTCCACCCAGAATTTCACCCAATTTCCTATAAGGACTTACAATAGTTTCTATAACTTGTTCTAATATGCCTGTATTTCAACTTGAATGATATATCTAGATACCTGACACCATACCCTAGTTAAGCCCTAAAGATAGAATTCCCATCATGCACCATTAAGCCACAGCGAGGTCAAAGGTCAACATATATGTTCATACAAAAGACCAACATAGGCCACTGATATTGAGACATATTTTTTCATTTCTCAAAAAGTATTTGGTGGATTTCTTAGATATTTGGGAAAATCATTGGGACATCATAGAGCTATCAGCCTGTGTCACCATCTTGATTTTTTCTCAAGGTCAAGGTCACCAAATGGAATGTTTTCTTCCAAAATTTCACAATATTTCCAATAAGGATTTACAATAGTTTCTATAACTTGTTCTAATATAGCTGTATTTCAACTTGAATAATATATTTGGATACCCTGCACCATGCGCTAGCAATGTTCTAAAGCAACTCTTCCCATGATGCACCAATAAGCCACAGTGAGGTCAAAGGTCACGGTATCTGTTCATACATAGGCCACTGATGTTGAAACATATTTTGTCATATCTTTAAGAATATTTCACTGATCTCTTAGATATTTGACACAAAGATTTATATTCCATGGTACTCTAAGATTCTACAACAATCAAAAACTTTTCCAAGGTCAAGGTCACTAAAAGGAATGTTTTATTCTCAAAATTTGACCAAATATTCAATTAGAAATTGTAGTAGTTTCTATATAAATTCACTTAAAATACCTGTAATTTAACTTGTATCACATATTTCTAAAACTGATATCAGTACCTCACAATGTTGTGAAATTGTCTTCCCATCATGCATCATTATGTGACAATGAGGTCAAAGGTCAAGGTAAGATTCCATAGAAAATGATGAATACATCAAATCTGATAGGAAATTGAAATTGAAATTGAGAAGATATCTTCAATAATATATGATCTTGAACCCTTCCATATTTGACCAAAAGGTCAATATTTTACAGTGCTATTGACCTTGACCATGGTGAAGGTCACTAAATGGAATGTTTTAGCCTGAAATTGCATGTGGAGACTTACAATAATTTGTAAATTCATATTTATCAATCTCATATCTCATATTATTACAAAAAACATATTTTGATCATGCCTTTAGACAACAACCAAACTATGACAGATGATATCTAAAGGCAACATTTCAGACATTCCCATGGTGGAACAGTCGACGCCTAAAGGCATCACCCACTGGAATGGGTTAAGTAAGATGTATCATGTATTGATCATGTCATAAACTTTGAATTCTAAGTTCAAACAACTATGGCCCATCTGTAAAAGCATACACTGAGATCAGTACCCATCCTTGAAAACTTTGTTGAATATCTGAGTACACTAGACACTAGTGTCATATTCTACTGGTTTGGTCACTTTGTAAATTCAGAGATTAATGAATACATATTTATTCACCTGTAGTGTCCCAAGGACCACAATCTACAACATGGTATTCATGGATATTCATGTAATATCCCATCCTGACCAATGTAGCTCTGTCACAGAGCACTGCCTGTAAAGGGTTAAGAAGATAGAGTAATGCACTCTCCTGTTTATCTGGTCTATCATGTATTGCTACTGCAGATGTTATGCCTTCATGTTCTATGTTCGCAGCTACATTCACATACATAAATCGCCTTTTCTTCTAGTTCTAAACTGGCCTCAGTCCTCCCACAACTTGGACTATCAGGTTGACTAAAATGCAATACCTGGAGGGGAAGTCCATCCTTTTTCAATGGCAAATTCATCCAGATTGAATCTTTATTGTACTCAAAGGATCAAATACATTAGGAAGAAGCCACTCAAGTTTGAATCAACTGCCATCCTGCCATTGCTCAGGCACTTCCCACATAACAACTAGCCGCTGCCCATCACCCTTGTAGGAGCAGCTGAGTGCAATGAGGACATCAAAGGGCTAGTCAGGGGATCCTAGGAACTATGACTTATACTCTATTTTCTATATGTGGGACCCTGAGGTCATTTTCATACAACTCTGTATTCTCAGCCCAGCTAAGACTTAAGCATTACAAACTAGGTTTCTTTGGGGACAGATTTCAGTGGAAGAGACACTTCTACCACTGGGCCTGGGTACCTCTCATCTTTACATTGAGGAAGTCCTGAAGGATGCTCAGAAGTATAACTTTAAATAGGTTGAAGGTTGGTCTGAGGAGGGTCACAGCCTCATTACAATATCAGCTGTCTATTGCTTGGGCAGATGTCCACCATATAAAATGCTGTTAGTATAACTCTCTCACTCCCCACTTGGCCAGTTGGCATCCCTATGTCAAGCCTCAGCCTCTAATAAAAACAAAACTCAAGATCACAAGCCTATGCCTGCAAAAGCCATTAAACAATGGGTACCAGTACAACATGACCACATCAACTTGGTGGACCATGACACAATCTCCTCTCTAAGTATAACCTCTCACACCATTCCTCGAGACACTGCCCAAACTTTACTCCTCTCCCAGGGAATTTCTTTCCCAAGTAGTTTCTAGGGCACCCCCTTCAAATATATCCTCCCTGCTGTTAGGGATGGCCCATATCACTGAATCCTACATGTTAAAGGCTGACCTCAGAATGCTTTCTTGTAGCTCTGTGTATACTCCCTTGCTTATCTGTTCCTCACCATTGCAGATATTCACAGGATATACATTAACTTCTGTCTCCTTTTATGGCCAAGAAAAGAGGACCTTCAAAGAAGTCTACATGATGGCAGGCCTCAGATATCACATCCTGGCTTATCTAAGTAACCTCTATGGTGAAAAGCTGCTTTTTTTTCTAGCAACTTAAGTTACACTTCTCCATGTCAGTTCTTCCAGAGAGGTCCATCATATGGATCAGATACAACATTGGTGCTGAAATGGAGGTGGTAAAAATTTCCATGTGCAAACTGGCCAAGACACATTGACTGTAATGGTAAAATAAGCTGCAAAATGGTAAAATAAGTGGATGGTCCAGGCCAGAAGGAATATTTGTTATCTGTCTTGTCCAAGCCCTTATGGCATTCAGGAACAAAAGCATGATAGTCACCTCTTAGGATGCAAATACAGACCTTACTTTGTTTACTCTAGGAAAAATACCAGGTCTCCACCACCCAATAGAAAAGGGGCATGGCAACCCATGATGATCAGCTATTTGTCATATGCATAAGCAACCCCAAGGTTCAAAGCTTTGTCAAGAAAGACTGCCATCTTCAGGCAATAGCTCCCAATCATCTGAAATATTATAGACCCATCTGTAACCCAGGGGCATACCTCTCTGTCTGCCTCAAGCTTCAAACCACTTGAGAAGAAATCAATACTGGCCTAAAAATGGTGCCATTGATGGCAATAGTCAAGAGAGAAATCTGACTGGTTCTGGCAGGACGGGACATTGACCTCAACCTCATTCAGGCAAGGCAGGCTGACCTTAACCTCTAAGTATATTTCAGGAGCCTGAACTCTTCAGGAACCACCCTCCAAGTTGAATATTACTTTAAAAACCACTATTGTATCTTCACCTTTATCATCAATGGCTTGATAATTTCATACCCATTGCCACTCTGCACATAGATGCTGCCTCATAGATTAAAGGAACCTTGATTTCTACCTACACCAAAAAGATCCAAGCAACCCTCCAACTACATCCATATTTCTGTTACAATGTTGCCCAACATTCATCCCACTAGAAGACTACATTCTACATGTAGTTCATGGGCAACTACTTTGCCTAACATTGAGATACAACTATATCTTGGGAGAGGTTGGTAATAGCAGCCCATGGTGGAGACATCACTTTTATTGAGAATGCATATGTGAAGCAGGTGACCCTAGGAGCGACTAATGTAGCTAACCAAAGCACTCTCCTGGTATCAACAGGTACCTCGGCATGACATGTTATAGTTTGGTTGTTGTTTAAAGGCATGCAGGTATGGAGCCATGCCAGGGAGTAGAGCCTTACTACACACTCAGCTACCATCTTGCTGCATCATACAGGAGCACTGCTGTCCTTGTGCAAGCATTCATATGGTTTGATATGTTTAAAAA
The DNA here is from genome assembly GCA_950022655.1 of Alentia gelatinosa. Lineage (NCBI taxonomy): Eukaryota > Metazoa > Annelida > Polychaeta > Phyllodocida > Polynoidae > Alentia > Alentia gelatinosa. The sequence goes on from OX465589.1 coordinate 8,836,038, forward strand.
AGTTTTTTGTTTTTCATCTTAGTCCATTTGTTTTCAGAAGACACCTTGACTATTTGAAGAAAAAAATATTTTCATATGGTTGAGTCTGCTTATACCACCCAAGTCTCCCAAAAACCCTTTAATGGCATGGTACCTGGGAGTCAAGGTCAAGCCTTGGGTCAAGCCTTGGGGCATATGTTTCACCATACCCTATAGACTCATTCAAATCATTACATGGATATTCAGAGAATAATCCTACATGAGTTAAGAGAAATACTTAAAAAATTCAATCTAATTTCCTCTCTAATAGGACTTTATATGTCAATTATTGATTTACCTTTTATTGTCCAGATTTGATAACAGTTCTCCAGGTATGTATGAACTAAGACACTTCAGATATTTTTTTTATCAACTATCGTCATATATTTTTTCAGTCCTTTTTTGGTGATTTATCATTTAAGGAAAAAAGCATCTCTCATTAAACTGAGTTTTTCACATAACTGTTGGTTAAGGCACAACATTACCAAAGCATATGAAAGATGAAATGAGTTTGGTTTTTGCCCTACTGGTTGGTATAGAGCAACATCTATGAGTAGGAAAGAATAGTTTTGCAGAAATCTAGCTTAGTCTGTACCATTTGAACTGGTGCAGTTAATGAGTCCAATACTTTGACACCATGATAGTTGGGCTATTTTACATTATATCTTTTCTTCAAAAAATTAGTAAAATGTGGTTGCCAATATCTCTATTGATGACAAATTATATGCCAAAGGTTGATTCCTGATCTTAGCACAGTTGTAGCTTATTCAATACAATAATAAAGGTCAGGAAGCCAAAGACATTAAAGACTAACTAAAGGCCGAAATAGGCTTATCCATGATACAGACCTTATGAAACCCATAGTTACAAACTGTATCTTATCAAATTCCAGGTAAATGAGGTTATACACAAAATGTTTCAGGAATACTTTTAAAAACAGGTCCTATCTCTTCTAAAGTATTTGATTAATCGGGTAATTTCAAGCTAAAACATTCCATTCAGTGACCTTCACCATGGTCAAGGTCAATAGCACTGTAAAATATTGACCTTTTGGTCAAATATGGAAGGGTTCAAGATCATATATTATTGAAGATATCTTAAAACGTTCTCAATTTCAAACTCAATTTCTTATCAGATTTGATGTATTCATCATTTTCTATGGAATCTTACCTTGACTTTTGACCTCATTGTCACATAATGATGCATGATGGGAAGACAATTTCACAACATTGTGAGGTACTGATATCAGTTTTAGAAATATGTGATACAAGTTAAATTACAGGTATTTTAAGTGAATTTATATAGAAACTACTACAATTTCTAATTGAATATTTGGTCAAATTTTGAGAATAAAACATTCCTTTTAGTAACCTTGACCTTGGAAAAGTGTTTCATTGTTGTAGAATCTTAGAGTACCATGGAATATAAATCTTTGTGTCAAATATCTAAGAGATCGGTGAAATATTCTTAAAGATATGACAAAATATGTTTCAACATCAGTGGCCTATGTATGAACAGATACCGTGACCTTTGACCTCACTGTGGCTTATTGGTGCATCATGGGAAGAGTTGCTTTAGAACATTGCTAGCGCATGGTGCAGGATATCCAAATATATTATTCAAGTTGAAATACAGCTATATTAGAACAAGTTATAGAAACTATTGAAAATCCTCATTGGAAATATTGTGAAATTTTGGAAGAAAACATTCCATTTGGTGACCTTGACCTTGAGAAAAAATCAAGATGGTGACACAGGCTGATAGCTCTATGATGTCCCAATGATTTTCCCAAATATCTAAGAAATCCACCAAATACTTTTTGAGAAATGAAAAAATATGTCTCAATATCAGTGGCCTATGTTGGTCTTTTGTATGAACATATATGTTGACCTTTGACCTCGCTGTGGCTTAATGGTGCATGATGGGAATTCTATCTTTAGGACTTAACTAGGGTATGGTGTCAGGTATCTAGATATATCATTCAAGTTGAAATACAGGCATATTAGAACAAGTTATAGAAACTATTGTAAGTCCTTATAGGAAATTGGGTGAAATTCTGGGTGGAAACATTCCATTTGGTGACCTTGACCTTGATCAAAATCAAGATGGTGACAGAGGCTGATGTCTCTGTGGTGTCTCAATATATTTACCAAATATCTAAGAAATCAACATAATACTCTTGGAGAAATGACAAAATATGTCTCAATTTCAAAACCCGGTGAAATTTGATGACCTTTGACCTTTGACCTCTAATAAAAGGTCAAATGGACACATTTACAGAAAAATGGCTACCATATCTGGAATGGCCAAAGTCTTAGCTTTCATTTGATACAATAAAATTGCTGCTATACTTCCATGGAACGAAAAGCCACTTTTCCAGGGGCTGGCCCCCTGACTATAGTCAGTAGTTGTAACACAAGCTACCTCTCTTAATTCAGTAAAAAAGATGGGGACTAGGAAAAAGGCTACCGTTGTAACACAAGCGATATTAGGGGTCGCCAGTTGTATCACAGTTTTAGGGTTTGCACCACTTCTAAGAATAACGGTATCATCCGCATATAGATACAAACGACTACCCTAGATTGCCTTGACGAGGTCATTAATATGGACCATTATTTTCTGGAAAGTGCCATAAAATCGGTCACATGTTACCTGGTGGGAAAGCCTGCCAATGGGAACCTGGCTTAAGTGACACTTTTCCCTGGGCTCGCTTTTCAGCGTTACTAGCACGCTGTGGTTCACACACAGACACACACAGCCACTCTTGGCAATCACGTCTCAGACTCCATTCTCCACGCGGTGCTATTAGTGACAGTCCGTTGGCAGGAGAGCGAATCAAAGTGCAGACAGACAGAGGGACGCACAGACAGACGGAACCACGCGGGAATGCCTGCTTGGCACGACACTAGAGGCGCCACGGTCGCCAACAGAAAGAGCAGTCTGAGTGGACATCAGGGACAGGCGACAGGGGGAGGTGTGGTGAGGGTGTGAGAGGTGTGAGGGTGTGAGAGGTGTGAGGGGTGTGAGGGGTGTGGGAGGTGTGAGGGGTGTGAGGGGTGTGAGAGGTGTGAGGGGTGTGAGGGGTGTGAGGGGTGTGAGAGGTGTGAGAGGTGTGAGGGTGTGAGGGGTGTGAGAGGTGTGAGGGGTGTGAGGGGTGTGAGGGGTGTGAGGGGTGTGAGGGGTGTGAGGGGTGTGAGGGGTGTGAGAGGTGTGAGGGATGTGAGAGGTGTGATGGGTGTGAGGGGTGTGAGGGGTGTGAGAGGTGTGAGGGGTGTGAGGGGTGTGATGGGTGTGAGGGTGTAAGGGGTGTGAGAGGTGTGAGGGGTGTGTGAGGGGTGTGAGGGGTGTGAGGTGTGCGAATGATGTGAAGGGTGTGAAGGGTGTGAAGGGTGTGAGGGGTGTGAGGGGTGTGAGGGGTGTGAGGGGTGTGAGGGGTGTGAGGGGTGTGAGGGGTTTATGAATTTACGCACCCAATTGTTTCTGCCGTATTTGAAGGTCCATGCTGACTGAAGTGTCCTCCAAACACAATAACCATCACCGACAATTTCAAGCGCATTTGATTCTGTAGGTCGTTGAACAAACAGGTCAGTCGGTTGTGGCCTTATTGGTTAATCTATGCATATTTAATCGATGAACACTTCACTACAAGTCTGTTTCCATTCACCGATCTGGCGTTGGTATTACCTAAAAGTCTATCAGTGGTTGCAAATTGGTGGCGAATAATCGGCCGATGGAAACTGGCTTTACATAACTCCTGCAGTCGACTTGTGTGTACACCCTGCGACTGGGGATTTACTGTACATCTTAACCCTTTCCCTGCAGCACCCAGTTCCCCTGCTCATCATTATACGGCAGGCATTGCCTGCCTAAACAGCCCTGCAATGGCAGGCACGTTCTTTTGGAAATAGCAATGTCACATGATGTGTCATGTAATTTGAGTTATTTACCTTGGTAACTGATCATATTGTGCTATACCATATCAAAGTTCAATATGGCTCTTATACTTTGTCAAAAGTCCTTTTAATTCAAGCAATTATTATTTTTTACTTATGAATTTTGTATATAAGTATGAATGATCTTCCTGTCATAGCCAGGGGAATGCCTGGAGGCATCATGCTGCCGTAGCCAGAGGAATGCCTGGAGGCATCATGCTGCCATAGCCAGAGGAACGCCTGGAGGCATCATGCTGCCTAGCCAGAGGAATGCCTGGAGTCATCATGCTGCAGTAGTCAGGGGAATGCCTGGGGGCATCATGCTGCAGTAGTCAGGGGAATGCCTGGGGGCATCATGCTGCAGTAGTCAGGGGAATGCCTGGGGGCATCATGCTGCAGTAGCCAGGGGAATGCCTGGGGGCATCATGCTGCAGTAGCCAGAGGAATGCCTGGAGGCATCATGCTGCAGTAGCAAGGGGAATACCTGGAGGCATCATGCTGCAGTAGCCACAGAAATGCCTGGAGGCATCATGCTGCAGTAGCCAGGGGAATGCCTGGGGGCATCATGCTGCAGTAGCCACAGGAATACCTGGAGGCATCATGCTGCAGTAGCCAGGGGAATACCTGGAGGCATCATGCTGCAGTAGCCAGGGGAATGCCTGGAGGCATCATGCTGCAGTAGCCAGGGGAATACCTGGAGGCATCATGTGCAGTAGCCACATGAATACCTGGATGCATCATGCTGCAGTAGCCACAGGAATACCTGGAGGCATCATGCTGCAGTAGCCAGGGGAATACCTGGAGGCATCATGCTGCAGTAACCACATGAATACCTGGATGCATCATGCTGCAGTAGCCACATGAATACCTGGAGGCATCATGCTGCAGTAGCCAGGGGAATACCTGGAGGCATCATGCTGTAGTAACCACAGAAATGCCTGGAGGCATCATGCTGCAGTAGCCACAGGAATACCTGGAGGCATCATGCTGCAGTAGCCACATGAATACCTGGAGGCATCATGCTGCAGTAGCCACAGGAATACCTGGAGGCATCATGCTGCAGTAGCCACAGGAATACCTGGAGGCATCATTCTGCAGTAGCCACAGGAATACCTGGAGGCATCATGCTGCAGTAGCCAGGGGAATGCCTGGGGGCATCATGCTGCAGTAGCCAGGGGAATACCTGGAGGCATCATGCTGCAGTAACCACAGAAATGCCTGGAGGCATCATGCTGCAGTAGCCAGGGGAATGCCTGGGGGCATCATGCTGCAGTAGCCACAGGAATACCTGGAGGCATCATGCTGCAGTAGCCACATGAATACCTGGAGGCATCATGCTGCAGTAGCCACAGGAATACCTGGAGGCATCATGCTGCAGTAGCCACAGGAATACCTGGAGGCATCATTCTGCAGTAGCCACAGGAATACCTGGAGGCATCATGCTGCAGTAGCCAGGGGAATGCCTGGGGGCATCATGCTGCAGTAGCCACAGGAATACCTGGAGGCATCATGCTGCAGTAGCCAGGGGAGTACCTGGAGGCATCATGCTGCAGTTAGAGGGTTAATATACATTAGTTAAGTACATCTTGAAGATAATGATTCAAGTTTGTGCGCAGATCCTAATCATATAATCTTTGGTAATATCGATCATCGCAAAAAAAAACACCTGTGCGCAAATACACCAGTTGGTGAAGAAACTATAATGCGGTCCATAAAATACCTGATAAAAACACATGATAAAGTCAATGCGAATTTTGCTAAAAGTCAAAGTGAATCCCCCACCTATAAAGTGAGAGTCTAACTACAGATACTGTCAAAGTCAAGTCTATCATTACAGTCTCCCACCCTGTGTTTATATAATGCGCAGTCTGGAAGAAGCAGGTAATTTCCTTTATTGAAAAATGATACCTTTTGAAAGGTCTGCCCCTTTCTACCAATTTACTCATCATTCAGCCTCTCTGCCAAGCTGCACCCTCCTTCCTTTCATTTGAACCCCATTTGGCCCTGAGCTGACCCTCCAACCCTGAGCCCTGACCCCACCACCCTGCCCCGCCCCTCTACCCTCCGCACCCCACACGCCCACACGCTAGACACCCTCCTATGACCACCCTGCCTGTAAAAGGGCCGGTACGGAGGGGTCACCTATGGGAGGGTGAATGCGGTGTGTAGTATATGTATACAGTATTATTATCCACCTAAAAGAAGTGTCCATAGAAAACACATTGGGTGTGTGTATCATAATACCGAGAGCACACAGATATATCCACCTAATAGAAATTGTCCATAGCAAACGCAGAGGGAGTATGTATCATCATACCCAGAGCATACAGATATGTTTTATTATCCACCTAATACAAAGTGTACATAGAAAACACATGGGGAGTGTGTATCATCATACCCGGAACATACAGATATATCCACCTAATACGAAGTGTCCATAGAAAACACATAGGAAGTGTGTATGACCATACCCAGAGCACACAGATATGTTTTATTATCCACCTAATACAAAGTGTCCATAGAAAGCACATATGGAATGTGTATGACCATACCCAGAGCATATAGATATGTTTTATATCCACCTAATACAAAGTGTCCATAGAAAACACATAGGGAGCGTGTATCACCATACCCAGAGCATACAGATATATCCACCTAATACAAAGTGTCCATAGAAAACACATAGGGAGCGTGTATCACCATACCCAGAGCATACAGATATATCCACCTAATACAAAGTGTCCATAGAAAACACATAGGGAGTGTGTATGACCATACCAAGAGCATACAGATATATCCACCTAATACAAAGTGTCCATAGAAAACACATAGGGAGTGTATATCACCATACCTGGAGCATACTGATATATCCACCTAATACGAAGTGTCCATAGAAAACACATAGGGAGTGTGTATCTACATACCCGGAGCATACAGATATATCCACCTAATACAAAGTGTCCATAGAAAACACATAGGGAGCGTGTATCACCAAACCTGGAGCATACAGATATGTTGTATGCCCTGGGCTGCAAAGACCACCCTATCATAAGCCTTTAGTGTTATAATCCCTAGGATTAAAGGGGAGGAGCCCCCTCAGTCTTTGTAATGTATTGCACCACGCACACCTTTCATTGAGAGGTCTGTCGGCTTTGTGTACTTTGTCTCACTCGGCCACGTGACAGGCTTGTCCAATGAGGGTCCATGTTTTATCATCCACCTCATACGAAGTGTCCATAGAGAACACATAGGGAGTGTGTATCACCATAACCGAAGCATACGGATATGATGTATGTACATGGATACTGTTGTATGTTGTAGTGCATATGGTAATATATGTGGAAAATGAGATATTTAGCAGTAAATGGGAGCGTCACCTCATTTCCTTGCCCTCTTACATTTCGTTTGGAGTGCTTCAGAATATTCACTCGGCTCTCGCCTCGTTCATATTACTACGCACTCCGAACTCGATGGCGAACGGGGACACAGACCAAACACTCATCAATTTCTTTCCTAATATGGACACAGATATGTACATTATATGGAGATAAGGGGAATACTCATTAAGATGTGACAGGTTGATTTCACGAGGAATTGACTAGTTACTTCTAACCTCCCTATTGTCGCCCACACCTGCACCCCCACCCTCACCTCACCCCTCACCCTGTCTGGACACAGGTACATAGCAATATGCACACAGAGATGTATATTAGATGAGGAAAGAAGGGGATGACCATTAAGATGTGACAGGTGGATTTCACGAGGAATTGTCCAGTTACTTCCACCTTTACTCCTCCCTATTGTCGCTCACAACTGCCCTCACCCCCTCCTCACCCCCTCACCCTGTCTGGACAACCCGCAGGTGTGAGCAACGTTTTGGCGGGGTCCCGTGAACGGCGACTGAATCGGCGACCCATGTGTTTATGACCCTCTCCAGGTGAGAAATCAATTGAGAAACCAACATTTCCGCCGTACACAAAAAAATGTGCCTTTAGGGGTGTGTTGTCACTTTGTGTGGGCCGGGAGAGTGTTGTGGGGGTATTAAAGTGAGCCAGCAACACGGTGAACTGTGAGCGAGACAAGGATGTGGTTTCTGGTCAATACGAACACCCCTCATCTCACTCTCAGATCCACTTAACTCTTTAACTGGCGGTGATGACTCGAGTTTAGTAGAGCTCTCAGTGACCAAGCATCTTCATTCTTCAACTGACTATATTAGGCTTTATCCCACCCCTAATACAAAATCCCATAGGCTTAACATTGGGTTTCCGTATGCCACGCTGACTGGCATACGGAGTTTTATATGCCACTAGTGGCATACAGCATTGTTATCACATAATATTCCAAAATCGAGGAGATAGGGTAGGATAAAATCAAAACCTGATTCGTTTTAATCTTGGCCATCGCATTCCACTCCTGAAGTTTTGGCTACGGACTTCACTCGGCTTTGCCTCATGAAGTCACTTTGCCAAATTCCAGTCGTGGAATACGGTGGCCAAGATTAAACCTCATCCAGTTTTACGATATGTTTCCATTGGCTGACGAAAACGACGGAGATTTTTTAGTTGCTCATATAAGGCCCGTTTCCATTGGCTGACAAATACGGTGTGGATTTTTTGTGTTCTTCTGATAGCCTATTTCCATTGGCCATCACCGATATACAGTCAGGAACCACTGACGGACCTTAAACACTGGTGACACAAAATGTAAATGGGCTATTAGGAGAACACAGAAAATCTACATCGTTTTTTTCTGTCGGCCAATGGAAAAGGGCCTATAGTCTGCAAGTGGTGCCACATTGCATAATCTAAGCAGAAAAAGTCGTGGGTCATTTCACGAGCTGGGTCGTTTCCACTGACCGATTTTGGGTCAGCAGTGCCAATAGTCAGTCAGTGGTTCCTGACTGTAGATCGGTGACGGGAAATCGGCCAATGGAAACAGGCCTTATAAGCTATCTTCCACTATTTGACTATTTCCCACCGATCTGCAGTCGGGAACCACTGACGCCAGATCTGGGAATGGAAACAGACTATCAGCCCGTTACCATTGGCCTACAAAAACGGTGTAGGCTTTTTGAGATCTCCTAATAGCCAATTTCCATTTTGTATGAGGTCCGTCGGTGGTGCCTGACTGTAGATCGGTATCGACCAATGTAAATGGGCTATTAGGAGAACTAAAAAAATCGGTACCGATTACGTCGGCCAATGGAAAAATGCCAATTTCCGTATTTTACTCAGTAGCGACCTGTAGGCCCCATAGGCTCAGTATGGAGACTCAGTATTAGGTGGGAAATAAAGGTATTTATCTCACCCTGCCATTTTTCTACACAGATTTAACTCAATGGCTAAATTGGCGAGTTATTTCATTGATAAATAATGTTATACGGGGTGAGATAAAATCAGGAACCCAAATCAGAAACCCTTTCGATGAAAAAAAAACTTGGTCCGCACTCCACCTCGTTTGACCGCAACGTGAATTACTCCGCAATGAAACTCAGTGGAGTACGGACCAAGTTATTTTCACCTCGTGAGTTTCCTTCTAAGTGTGCGTTATTTTAGTCTGGTTTGAGTGTAGCACAGTCTTGGCAATGCCGCCCTTCCGCAGTGACCCGAGTGGAGTTTACGTCTTTAATTACACAGAACCAAGGACAAATGAGTCTCAGGAAAGAAATGAAACACAGCCACCAACCAATATGCGTTATGCTCCTCAGTGCCCCGAGTCTGACCTTTAATTGTGCGAAAGTAGGTGTACTGATATATGCATTTATTTCACCCCTGGAATAAATGCCCATAGGCTTAACATTGGGAACTCGTTCTCCATGCCCCTACGAGTATTGCAGTCCGTTCTCTATGGTCTATATCCATTCATTTAATGTATATAGGGGTGAAATAAATACAGAAAGTAACTCGTTTTGGTCAAAGTTGTTGTTCTCCATCTCATTTGAATGCTATGTGACATTCACTCGGCTGTCGCCTTGTTCATATCACTCCGCATCAAACTCGTGGAGAACGACACCTTTGACCAAAACTTGTTGGTTTCTTCTATAGTATTGTGTATCTATGGCCAATGGATGTTGAACAAGAGTGTTTCAGAATATGATGCAAATATACTATTTGTATAAGATTCACCGTTTTTCGGCCAGACCTTTATGACTTCATCCCACTTCACTTCGCCACGACCATGGCATTTTACGTAGGTGATTGTCGTAAATAATTGTTCAATATTATTCCTATGGATTAACTTGTGACAGGGATGAGATAAATTATAGAACATTTTCAATAATACCATATTCAGATTCATCTATTTATTTGTTCATATATTTACTCTGTTTTATTTTGTTAGTTATCTAAGAGAATTATCTTGATATAAAACCTTTGTTTCTCTTTCTCTGTCTCTGTGGGGAGTACAGACATAGGAGATAGGTCCTATTCTCGGGAATAGGGATATCATTTCTTCAATATTTATTTTTATCTCCTAATAGAATTAGTTTTTAAATTCTTAAATCAAACCAAATTTTTAAATCCTCGTCCAGTGTCAAAAACATTGGTCTTGCAGGGAATTAATCGAGAGGAACTAAAGATACGTAAAAATAAGGGTTTCAGTTAACTAAAGCAATCACAATTGCATTACGAACTATATTCAATAAAAGTAAAAAAAAAAAAAAAGAAGAAGAAAAAAAAATCGCCTGAAATGATACGGCCCGCATGCGCAGTAGGTACGTGTCTCTGTGGGCATGCGTCACATTTCCACGTCACTTCCCATTACCTGTCCAGTCACCTCCCAACAATCTCCCAGCACAGATTTATTGTCTAGTCGACAATCTTCTACAGAGCTAAAAACACAAACGCGTTAACCTGCCCGTTGTCAGGGCAATCAGTGTAAACCCCCTGACCTCAGGAATGACACCCGACCGCCAGATTCCCCGACAACGTGTTAAAACGCCTGTTCTGATTGGCTGAGACCCGCGGGGGACGCCAGGCGATGCGGCAACGCTCGGTATCACAAACCCCCGTACAACGTCTAATGTGGGAATTTCTTTTATTCCTTTCAGGTGTCTTCTAGAAGGATAGCAATGATACAAGCAGCACCCCAATCGGCTGGACGTTGGAGATGGACTTATTGGACTTATTGCTGATTATCTTATCCACCAGACGTAAGTCTAGACTTAACCGCTAGAACCCCCTTGCTGCATACCTCCACACAGCCCACCTCTGGGACCCACCGATGGCAGGGGATACATTCAATGGCATTGGTGTAATCATATCAGGAGGGAGGTTGCCCCCGCAATGGCCAAACCACCACACGATCGCCCATACCAGTACCAGCCCACGCACCCCAAGCCGGGGGTTGTATAAATTACCCGCTATTGTTCCTGGAGGCACAGGGACTGTGTCTGCGGTGCAGGATCCCGGATTAAGGATGGATTTCCATTTCTAACGGCGGGGTGTGAATTGCACGGGTGGTTGTTGGTGTCATCGTACGGGGGGCGGCGGGAGGTGTGCGGTGTACGGCGGGCGGTGTACGGCGGGCGGCGGGCGGTGTGAGGTGTACGGCGGGCGGGGTACGGCGGGCGGCGGGCGGCGGGCAGAGACCGGGGGCGTAGCGGGGCCCTCCCGGGGACAGACCCGGGGAGCCCGGTGCGGCAGGCGGCGGGTGGCGGTCTGCACCCCGCAGTCCACCAGAAGGCTTCACCTGGGATCACACCTTGTGTACCGGACCCACGCAGACCCCCCTCTCCACGGTGGTTCCTCCACGGTTACCATAGCGCCCACGGGGATTCCTCCAGTGCATCCTCCTCCACGTGCTCACACAGGAAGCCACGCCGCACGGTGGTGTATTGATACGTGCGTACCTCATACGCGTACGGCATTGTGTGTGTTACGTGCATACCGTGCCGTACGAAGCCATACGTGCACCCTATAACGGGCCCCTCCCGGGATTTATCCTCTCGGCAGGATTTACTGGATTAATCCCGTAATCCATCATTCAACACAGCATGTAAGGAAGCTCATCTTTGTAATCATCCCACCACAATACGGATTAGTATCATCAAGGATATCATCACCACACGACATAGGCATCACCGCCGAGAACAGCACCTTAATAACCACCACAGAAACTCGGATTATAGGGAAATTTGAGTCAATTTAAACTCGGATTATAGGGAAATTTGATTCAATTCAAACTCGGATTATGGGGAAATTTGAGTCAATTTAAACTCGGATTATAGGGAAATTTGAGTCAATTTAAACTCGGATTATAAGGAAATTTGATTCAATTCAAACTCGGATTATAGGAAAATTCGAGTCAATTTCGCATAGATGCCTCATCGGGATATTGTCAAAGGAGACATCAAGTGGTAAAAAAACCCACAGATTATTGGATTATCATTAATCTGGATTAACCGACTTGTGATTAGGATTATCTCGCCTGGTGTTAAAGGGGGACGTTTCTTTAGACGACAGGATTTAACCCTTTAACGCGAGAGGATGCATTCTCCACTCTCCATGATCACTGTCCTAAGACTCTGCTTGGTGATGGCCCTAGGCGTCGGCTCCGCTGGGGTAAAAGGCAAGCATCGCCTCAGGGGAGCACGATGGTGGTGAGTACACTAATTAATTATTAAATAATTATTAAATAATTACCAATTAATCATATAAAATATCCCTCTGTATGCACTCTGATATATAGTGAGGATAGAGTAATTATATAAAACGACCTGACCATGTTGTACATGCTGCAAAATGAAATGAGGAATTGTTGTTATATACGGAACAAGGCCCCAGGCCGAGTTCCGTAAATAACATCAACTTCCATCAAGTTTTGTAGAATGTACAAGCAGGGTGGGTCGATATATATTTATTATATACCCAAAAGTAATCAAATATTACCAGATATTGGCACAGAAGATATGTCAGCATGAAAGCCCACACACTGCTGATGTTTCAACGTGTTCAGTATAACAGTGTACTGCACAGGGTTCAGTATACAATTTATATTGCATAGGAAGCAGCAGTACGTAATTATCAAATACACTGCATGGGTATATGATAATTACATGTATATAGAATGATCTGACCATACTGTACCAGCTACAAAATGAGATGATGATTTATGGTCCGTACGGAACTCGGTGTAAATGCCTCGTTTCGTAAAAACTATAAATTGTCATCGAGTTTTGTAGATTGTACAAGCATGGTGGGTGGTTCTATATTTACTGTATACCCAACATTGATAAAACAATTAACTTAATCTGGCCTAACAACTAATGTTTTAGTCAATGCATACGGAACAGGGTTCTGTATTTTGCTGTGGGGAACAGTATTCCATATGGTATTTTTACGTCGTAAGGCGTGTATTTACAGTATATACAGCATGGATATATAATTCAAAACGTATCACGTTCTTAAAGAGGGATGCAAGACTACGTTCTATCTCATACGCGGGTCTTATTATAGTTGCAGATTATTTTTTTTAAAGATATATCTATTTATCTTCGTGTATTTATGTACTGTTCATGGACCTCTTGTTGGAAAAATTGAGTCTAATTTAAATTTTTTTAAATCTAATTTAAATTGAAATAACCTCATGTCTTAAGAAAATGATTAATCCAACTGCAACGAAATGATTATCATTCTTATACTTTCAAGTAAGATGCATTGATCTTAATTGAAATTTATCAAAGATATGGTCATATTTTCAATCATCTTCCTCTAGAGTAAGGAATAAGAAGGTAGGGGGCGGATAGCTTTGGGCTTTCTCCTTGAGGAAGGTTTATGTGTTGCACCGTAAAGTTATCTTTATGTAAACGCACTTGATAAGTTACTGCAATAACTAGGAATAAAAACTTCTCTAAGGATGACACTTTCAAGTGATCCTCAAGAAATTATAGTCGACTATAGCATAGGAATATTACTCATGGTCTTAGTTTTCACTGGTTTTGTTCTACACTGGAACAGTATATTCCTATATACCTATGGCTGTACACTCTATGCTTACACCACGTTCTGGGGGGTGGAGTAACTTATGGATACTACCCAAGGTTGCCGTATACTACCCAAGGTTGCCGTATACTACCCAAGGTTGACATTTAGACCAATCAGATTGTCTCTTACAAAATTCATATGAAAAGCGCAGTGGGGAGTAAACATAAAGTGTCAAGTTACTCGATAAGGTTGGATCTGGCTTCAGGTTTGATGGTGGATGAGCAAATAACGCTAATTAGCGTTATTAAACCACATTTGAAGGTATATAGGAATAGGGAAACCAAGTACCAGTGAAAGGAAGTCAAAATTACTCGGTAAGGCTTGGAAAAATTACTGCCCGCGGCCAAGGCCTTGGGCAGTAATTTTTCCAAGCCTTACCTCGTAACTTTGACTTCCTTTCACCGGAACATAGTTTCCCTCTATTTTTATATACCTGTGTCCGAATGTCTATTAAATACTGCCCGCTGCTAGGGGTGCAGTAATTATAATGTTCATGCCCGCTGTGACTGTGACTTTATAAGTCATTAAAATGGAGCTTTTAATTATCTTAAGGTATATAATAATAAGCAAACATCCTGACTGTGGGCGAAACTTTTATTGTTCTCGGTCATTTTAGTTTTTTTCGTACGGCCTTCCGTATTAGTAGTGATTATATGGAGACATGGTTAGTGTGCCTGAATGGAATATGTTCCGATTGTTTTGGTCAGAAATATTCACCGAGGTTTTTTGTTTTTTTAAATCTAGTAAAAGCATCTCTCAGTAGCCCTGAGTTTTTTTAGATACTCATGGATATATCACACTACAACTCATCAGTTGAACAAAGTCACATCGAGATCAAAAACAGTTACAAATACAGAGTTCGAAGGTGGATATTCCTGACCAAAAACAACAAGGGTCAGATTTAATCAAGACATACTCACTTTGTCTCCTTATTATCATATACGTCGAAATGATTAAAAACTCCATTTTAAAACAAGTCACATGGTACGGAGGGACGTATGAATATTATTTTGTCACTCAGGGACGAACGGAATCCATACTCCTGGTTAGTAAAACGAAAAGCAAGATACTCGTGTATAGGTATATAATACTACATAAATCTGTCATCCCTAAAAGTGAAGAAATGCTATTATACCTTTAATGTTCTAGGTGCTTAGATATTACGCCAGTTAAGTGTCTGCCTTAAGAACAACCAAATGGTCAGGATATTATTGAATATTTATTTTTCCCTTTTACATATTCTGGTAAGTCACATACAATTTACCCTTGCAGAGTGTTTTTAAATCTAGTACTTACAACAACGCAGTGAACATTCATGGACTGTTACATGATACTGTACAACAGACAGGACACAACGTCACTTCTAAATAGATATCCTCCAACCCCAAAAGAATAAAAAATCACCAAAAACCCTGATATATTCTGCGTATCGGGGGATATAATGTTAGGTTAGACAAGTAAGACTGATTTCACCCCATGTGGATAAACGGACACCAATGGAGGCGAACATGGCTGGTGAAGAATTCAAGTCCCTTGTATCTACTACTCTTAATCACGATCATGAATGATGTGTGTATGAGGCCCTTAGAATATTATGACATTTTTAATAAGAAATCATTGAATTGTGAATCAAAAAAATAAAAATATAGTTTTGATATATTCAAAGATGTTTTTATATTAGTTAAGTTGTTTATTTTAAATTCCATATTGATTACAATATCAGATTAACATCCTGTACAAGAATCACAGGATTGCCTAGTCCTACAACTGTAAAAATAATGGATATGGATCAATGATATTCTGACAGGTTTTTAATGACCTGACAAGACTAGTACCCTTAAGCAATAGTTGCATGAAATACAATAGGAACAACTCCAAATATATAGTTACAAAATCATGTTCTGCCATCTAATTCATATATAAACTGTACACCTGACATTGGCTATATTATGACAACAGTCACAGGGAATATAAATGCTATTATGGGGAGAATACACATAGCATTTCTTTAGCCCCCCCCCTCCACCTCCTATGATTTCGGAATATCCAAAACCACCCACCCTTTCGCTACGCTCCTTCATTGCTT
Organism: Alentia gelatinosa; assembly: GCA_950022655.1. Classification (NCBI taxonomy): domain Eukaryota; kingdom Metazoa; phylum Annelida; class Polychaeta; order Phyllodocida; family Polynoidae; genus Alentia; species Alentia gelatinosa. Next base: position 8,852,060 of record OX465589.1, read on the forward strand.
ATCAACCTTCAAGTTGTAATATTAGGAAACGTCCTTACTGTGGACGAAACGGTTCCTGTTCGAGGTCAGTCTTTGATTTCATACTGCCTTCCGCCTATGGCGTCAGGCAGTATGAATTCAAAGACTGACCGAGAACAAGAACCGTTTCGCCCACAGTGAGGACGTTTGCTTATTATTATATACATGTACCTTAAATCGATGAAAAAACATTATTTTGATGACTTATTAAGTCACACTCACAGCGGGCACGAACATTATTATTACTGCACCCCTAGCAGCAGGCAGTATTTCATAGATATTCGCACACGGGTATATAATAATACCCATCTTGCCATCTCTCTACTTATATAAGGCCTGGCGTCCGCTGAACTCTAAATCGTGAAATTGTGAAATAATGTGGTCTTAAATGTATAGTGTAGTAGGTGGACGCCGGCTGATGTTTTTCTATAACAAAAAGGAAATTTTTCTTAACAAATACAAATGAAAAAGTGAGCAGACTACATCTATACGTACCTTGTACTATTTGTCCGCCTACCCCACTCATTGGATACCACCCTTTCCCACTCGTTCTCCACGAGTTTGATGCAGAGTGATATGAACAAGGCGACAGCCGAATGAAATACACGAAGCGTTCAAACGAGTCGGAGAATGACTTCTTTGACCCAAAGGAGTTGGTTTCTGTATTTATCTCACCCCTGTACACACTGAAAGAATGGATAACACACGGGCTATATACCATGGAGAACGGACTGCAATACTTGTAGGGGCATGGAGAACGAGTTCCCAATGTTAAGCCTATGGACATTTATTCCAGGGGTGAGATAAAACAGTGTACTGCACAGGGTTCAGTATACAATTTATACTGCATAGGGAGCAGCAGTATATGATTATCAAATATACTACATGGGTATTTAATAAATATGTAAATGCATGTCTGTCATATCTCTGTGTGGTACACGTATCACGATGGGCAGAGTGTAGAAGGGAGGGAGCAGCCTGGGACTTTATCCTACAACAGTTAGGCATTTCAATTAGGACATCATCTTCCATCTAAAACACCACTCATTAAGCTAATTAACCATATTTAAATAGGTGTGCCCCTCCGGCGACATTTCGAGCCCCCGTGATGTATCGCCGCGATTCGCACATAAAGCAAAGGCCGTGGTCACACACGACTTAGCCGACCCTCCATTACGACCACACGACAGGACAGACTGTGACGCGACAACCCAAGACCAGGCGTTGTGACCTTGAAACTGTAGGAAAGGTGAATGATTCGTTGAAATGAATCATGTCCGACCCAATGATTGGATAACCCAAATTCAGAATTATTTCCTTTATGATATTGACGCCGATCCTGGACTCTTTCCGACTCTACCCGATGCTTCCCGACTGTCCCCGACCCTCCCCGACTCTTCCCGCCACTTCCCGACTCTCCCAACTCTTCCCGACTCTCCCCAACTGTCCTCGACTGTCCCCAACTCTTCTCGACTTCACATCTCTCCCCGATTGTCCCTGACTCTTCCCGACTCTTCCCGACTCTCCCCGACTCTACTCGACTCTCCTCGACTCTTCCCGACTCTCCCCGACCCCCCCCCCCTCCGACTCTCCCCGACTCTCCCCGACTCTCCCCGACTCTCCCCGACTCTCCCCGACCCTCCCCGACCCTCCCCGACTCTCCCCGACTCTCCCCGACTCTCCCCGACTCTCCCCGACTCTCCCTGAAGGACAGACAGGCCTGCATGAAAGGTGGTAGGCATTCATAGAAAATAAAGCAAAGTTTGGTAACTTTTGTTCTATGAAGATACCTGAAAACAGTTTCCAAATCTAATATCTTCCCCATTAATTAGTATATAATTCACTCTACTTGCATATCAGACAGGAAGATATGCACCAATAGGGCCATCCATAAAGTACGTACGCACCGAGGGGGGTGGGGGGGGGGGCAGAAATTTTGGAAAATCTGCATATGCTCCCTCTTTGTTTTATTGCGTACAAGATTGGGAGAGGGGGTGCGGGGGTCCAAATTTTCAGAAATTCTGCGTACATACTTTATGGATGGCCCCATACCAATTGTACCATTTAGATTATCTTCATAAAACACATCGACATAAGTAAACATTATTAAAACATAGGCTGGTATATGAACATACAGGTGTTTGATTGTAAGTGCAGGTAGATGTATAAATACTAGCGATAGTAGACATCACCTGTTGTCATTTTGTGAAGTATTCATGTTGAGAAGTTTCTGTCTAGTTTCGTAAAACCACACCACACTTGAGATCCCTCCCTGAGGCCATATGTTGAGTGGTTCAACTCCGGTCCTCCTAAAATGCACCTAATATCGCCCGGGGGTCGTCGACAGTTCTCATAACGATGCAGCGGGGCATGACCACTTTAAGACAAAGAAACTAAATTAAATGAGGGGTAATGAAGGCATGTGGGAATTTATAAATGAGCCTAATTAGTCTGTTAATGAGGAGGTTAAGATGACACTGAACACATGTGTGCGTGCTACCCACAATGCAATTATCTGCGCAGGCGTAGTGGAGAGTTTACTGTCCTCATATGCGACTTAATATAGATATATAGATACAGGTGATATCTATATATGATGTATATATATATCATATATCAGATATCCAACTTTTCTAAATATAGATATGGAGGTGACACCTATATATCATATTTAGCGACATATACGCTCAATTTCCAATGATAGTGTATTATTCTTAAATGCTACTTAGATATACAGATGTCCAATTTTTCTATATATATGATAGGTATCTACAGAGGGGGAAACATTGAAAGTGTTTGGTGTTGTTTTTTTTTAACTTTTCAAATTCCATAATTGGGAAGACTTATTAAATCTACCGCCTGCAAGTAAAATTTCTTCAAAAATAAATATTCTCATTATAAGATTTCTACATATTTGCCATATTTCCTTTGTATTCACATAAACTTATGCACATAAATATCTATATGCCATGATTCAATTAAGTCTGGCTCACATGTACATTTTATACATGTGAGATACTGAAACTTTGTGCCACCGCTTGTATGTCGGTATAAAAAAATCGACAAGGGTGCACTCTTTCTATTGTATTTTCCAGGTAGAGTCCCTACACAGATGTTCTGTAACAAATTTTGTCGTTGGCGGTCTTATTACACAATCCACACCAAATTAATCTGTGAGCATTCTCTGCAGGTCTCGCTTCCATTCACCGATCTGTCGTCGATCTGACCAAAACAATCTATCGGTGGTTCCCGATTGCAGATCGGAGCCGAAAAATCGGCCTTTGAAAACGTGCTTATAGGCGTCCCAATGGTAGCCATTACCTCCAAGGGGCAAGTGTAGATGTATAGGGGGTCAGATAATGCTTGAGTATAGACACAGGGACGTATTACAATACTCCATGAGTTTGGATGCTCTTCAATCGTCATCAAGGCGAAGCAGAATGGCGATTGCAATGCATACAAACTGGCGGCGTATCGTCTATCTTACAATTCGAGTGCGGTTCTGGATTTATCTCACCCCTTTCACAGACATTAGAATAGCATTGCAATATCAGGATATCTCAAATTACTTTGCAAATCCAGTTGGCAAGATTTGAATCTCCACGCTGATGTTTTGTTTTCTCTCTGAAATCCTGGCCGTTGATTGGTCAATCACATATGACGTCATCTCGCAATCACTCGACCATGGCTAGTATTGTCACTTTACGGGGGTGATCGTTGAGTATTTTCTTCTAATGTTATTCCTATGGCTAAACTTGTACCAGGGGTGAGATAAAGCACAGGCTCCCAGTGCCTCGAAGGAGACCAGTGTAGAGACACAGGGGGGTCGCTTCGGATATAACAAAGAATCCTCTGGTGTGCAAGACTAGCTGTGGGTCTCAATCCTACTCCTACTACACTACTATTGCAACGTATCTGGGAACGGGACCGCGCTCGAAAATGACCACAGGGCCTGTCCATGTGCATGCTCTGACCAGTTCTACACCAGTTCTACACCTAAAGGGTCTTTTTGACCGACACACAAGGTATAGCGAGATCTGTCACGATTTGGTTGATTTGAAAAGTCTTGCTAGGTTTTGAGTAATCGCTTGCAATTTTGCCGTGAAGCATCGGTGCGGTTAAGCACCTTTGCAATTCTTGTCGCAATTGATCGTGGTATGCCACGGAATGTCAAGCAATAGATCGCAAGGCGTGGTGGTGGAACACCAAATATACAAATATCATTGCGAAAAAATACACATATCATCGCGCCCGACGTATCGCAGCAAAGCACATAAGACATATCACGATACTGTAAAATATAACAAGACGTTCCAAGATATAGCACAGCAAATCCATCGTGCTGGTGGAACTAGCACTTTAGTGGCGGCGGGTAGGACAGTGTATTACCCACCTGATACAGAGACTCCATACGAAGGTTATGGAGCCTACAGATCGCTGCTGGGTAGATTCCGGAAAGCCGTATTCCCCTCTTTTTCAGCCACTTGACGATCCTGAAATGTGGCGTACCGATATTAGTTCATTCGGTACGTACTATAAACAATGTATTGCACTTGCGTCCAATTTCTAATTATTTTCAAGATCTTTTCCTAATAATTAGTTCAAAGGTGACTGATAAATACAACATTACCATGATTTGGATCTGAGTGGCCGAATTCTCCTTGTAGTTAACACAACGCAATACTCCTCTCTATCGCTCGGAGTATTACTAGTTATCTTAGCCTGGAATAAATGTCCACAGGCTTAACGTTAGGAACTCGTTCTCAACATGCTTGCAAGTACGGTAACTCATTCTCAATGGGTGATAAAGAGATAGATATTTCCAGGCCAAGATAAAAACAGAAACATATTCGTGCTTGGTCTGACTCTCCATTCGCCATCTCGTTTGGAGCGCTTGCAGAATATTCACTCGGCTGTCGCCTCGTTCATATTACTGAGCACTCCAAACTCGATGGCGAACGAGGACACATACCAAACACTCATCAGTTTCTTTCATAGTATCAACTGCGCTGAGAATACGACCACACAGATCCAAATTATGGTAATATTGTGAATTTCTTTGGAATGGCTATGGTCTGAATGCTGTGTAGTTTAGTTTGAATATTGTGTATGTATATCAGCGCCTAACAAGTGTGCAATGTAGGCAGATGTAAGAATGTACGTTCAGATTTTATGAACCAAGGTCATGCTTTAAGCCCTTAAGGACTATATAAATATGCATAAATATGTACGTCTTACAATTAATCTGTAATAACTGAATGGTGATGGGACATTTAACCTTTATCTCCATTAAGTGGGATTCACACGATGGGATTCATGTACCTCATGTCTGAGACAAATCCTGCTGAGATTCTCTACTAGAACACAATCTCCTAGTCTGAATTGTGAAGTGGGATTCACACGGTGGGATTCATGTACCTTACAGGGTGTTTGTCTGAGACAAATTCTGCTGGGATTGTGTACTGACACAATCTCCTAGTCTGAATTGTGAAGTGGGATTCACACGGTGGGATTCATGTACATGTACCTCATACGGTGTTTGTCTGAGACAAATCCTGCTGCTACTCGAACACAATCTCCGAGTCTGAATTGTAAAGTGAGATTCATGTACATCACAGGGTATTTGTCTGAGACAAATCCTGTTGAGATTCTGTACTCGAACACAATTTCTTCATCTGAATTGTGGGATTCAATTTCCCTGAGACATGTTTTTTTCCCCCTGCACTTGCTGGCGACCTCTACCCCTAAAAAGAAACAAAATCTCATGAGATCTTGAATCCTGTGAGGTACATGAATCCCATCATGTGAATTCCACTTATGGTTCCATTTCCTTGAGACAAGTATTTCCCCCTGCAATTGTCGGTATGTACCAGCTGTGTCCTTCCATGTGAATCAAATTCGCCATTTTTCCCTGAGACTGGTAAAAGCACCCCTTCTCATAAGATCTCACAGTCTCTAAGTCGTATTCTGTACTCTCACTACACTCTATGGAGAAGAATTCTTGACGAACTAGGCTTAGAGCCTTGATAATCCACTGGCCTGCCTCCCGTGCTAAAGAAGTACATGTACATCAATGCAACCCAAAGATTCCTACAGTCTCAATGATGCCACCTAGCGGGAATACAGTGTGCCAGTTGATTCTCAAGGCTCTAAGCCCAGTTCGTTAAGAATTCTACTCCCATAGAGTGCAGTGAGAATCCTTGTACAGAATACAACTTAGAGACTGTGAGATCTTATGAGAGGGGTGGGCGAGCACATAGCCATGAGCATTTTGTACCAAAGGAGAATTGTCTGAGACTAGGGGAAGGAGTGAAGTACATCTGTCTCCTGAACACTGGTCTCTACGTGTGAATCTCACTTGAAGTAGGATTCACACGATGGGACAAACGGACCTGAGACTGGTGTACTTCACACCTTTGCCCCAGTCGGCTACTATTTCCAGCAGGGTACAAAGTTTGACAGATTGGGGTGTCCACAGTCTCAGGGTAACATGGCGGATTCAATTAACATGGGAAGACTTAATAGGTACATAGTCTCACCCCTACACCCCTATGCAGGGTACACAGGGTACACAAGGTAGACAGGGTGCACAGGGTACACAGTCGCCGACTCAGGGTACTTCCTCTGTGAATAGATGTTATTCGAGACCACTGAGACTCACAGGTTGGGGGAGAACGTGTGAAATACATTTGCCTCACCAAAATGCCCCTCTAAATTCTAAACCTGTTTAGAGTTAAAATCTCATTAGATTCTGCTCCTTGTTAGGGGTGATTGTCGCTGACAATTGCAAGAGAAAAAAATCGTCTCAGCAAAAAGGAACCCTGTCATTCACAGAGGAGATTGTGTTCCAGTACCGAATGTCAACAGGATTTGTCTCAAACACCCTGTGAGGTACATGAATCTCAACAGGATTTGTCTCAGACAAACAACCTGTGCGTTACATGAATCTCAACAGGATTTGTCTCAGACAAACACCCTGTGAGGTACATGAATCTCAACAGGATTTGTCTCAGACAAACACCCTGTGAGGTACATGAATCTCAACAGGATTTGTCTCAGACAAACGGCCTGTGAGGTACGTGAATCCCACCGTGTGAATCCCGCTTTACACAAACGGTAGAGCCTTGGTTGGGGAATACCACACAACACGAAACACACTTCCTCGGTATAAAGTATGTCCCTCCTAACGGGGTAGTACGTCTTATATCTTAGATCTCGGAATGCAATGATTATCAATTTCCATGAGACAAACAAGCTACACACGATGATCACATCCACCCCTTATCTCCAAATTGGTGCTATGCTTTGGTGCGTGTACCACACGTAACATACAGTTCATGTATAGGTTATATGCCACGATAACCCCATTGCACTCCTCACTATAGGCCAGGAAGGCATATTAGGGACTATCACTATTCAAATAGTGTTACCCTAAACACCGCATAGATTGACTTGTACTGACATCTAGTTTGTTTTTAAGTATGCATTTGTTTGTAAATAATAACTAAAGGAAAAACATTTTTCTGAAATTACAATATATAAATATTCCAAACAAGCTTTTCTAGTATGACAGTGCTTTGACATATGGCAGATATCACAAAAAGAGGCTTTTTGCTACTTTATGATTTTGATACCAAAACAGTCCAGTTTTACTTCTCTATGGGTAAAATAAAAGTTAAGGTATCAAAATGATTGTAAAAAAAATCTCTACTTGATTAAACTAGGTTTTGATATTTTGCTTCCATATGGGATTCTATGGAATTTTCATTCATATTCTAGAAGTCAAACATTTTGCCTAAATTCCAACATAATTTCTGAGAAAATAGTCAAAAATGAAACCAGATAAATTATCTCAATAAATCCAAAATATATATGACAATAAAGCCCATAATCTCCGGTTTAATATAGTACCTTTTGCAAATCTGTATCTTTTTTACAGCCTAAATTATAAGAATTTGTGTATATTAAGTCAAGAATATTTAGTTTTCAGTCCCCAATATGGTTTCGCGGCCTATAGTAATGATTGAACGGTGGGGCCGTATCGGCAGCTATACACCCTCTGATCCTCCCGACCCTGCACACCGTATCTGGGTCTCCTCTTCACCGGGGGAAGTCCCCTTCTCCCCGGCCCATGGCTCGGTCGTTGCCGCGAAGCCGCCCTCCCGGCGAGCTCTGAGCGATAATAGGGAGTTTTCCCCCCCTTGAACGTACTCTCCTTATTAGTGTGCGTACCTTGGGCGAGTTTAGATCAGGGGTAATAATAGGTCGCGTACCATGTGTTAAAGATGGGGGAATGTAGATGAAAAGTACATATCATAAACTCGGATTAACAAAGATCACCATACTATTATTTCCCTTAAAAAGAACTTGATAAAAACATTTTCTGCAGTAAATTCATACAGGAAAATATTATCGTAGCATAGATTATAACTTACTAATCATCAATGATAGATTATAGAAGATAATCTTTACAGTTATTACAATCACTTGCAAGGTGTAGAAAGCAGGTAAATACACAAAATAGACTAGTTTCAGATACAAGTGGTCGTATGCTGCGAGGAGTTGACGCGTAGTAATATCCGAGTGTGTGCGAGTCAACTCCGAGGAGCATACATGTAACCGCTTTTATCTGAAACCAGTCTATATTGTATCTATCATCCACCTTTTCCTGAAGAGTGGTATACCGATATTAGTCCATTTAGGGACGCACTATTTTTTCATACGCACTATTTTCCATATGTGCAAGGTTTTACAGCTCGGAACAGACAACATGTCTGTATGCTCCGGTTATGATCCAGACGCACTATGTGTTTTCTATGGACACTATGTATCAGGTGGATATATCTGTATGCTCTGGGTATATAGATACACACTTCCTATGTGTTTTCTATGGGCACTATGTATTAGGTGGCTATATCTGTACGCTCCAAATATGGTGATACACACTCCCCTATGTGTTTTCTATGGACACTTTGTATTAGGTGGATATATCTGTATGCTCCGGGTATGGTGATACACACCCCCTATGTGTTTTCTATGGACACTATGTATTGGGTGGCTATATCTGTACGCTCCGGGTATATAGATACACACTCCCTATGTGTTTTCTATGGACACTTTGTATTAGGTGGATATATCTGTATGCTCCGGGTATGGTGATACACACCCCCTATGTGTTTTCTATGGACACTTTGTATTAGCTGGATATATCTGTATGCTCCGGGTATGGGGATACACACTCCCTATGTGCTTTCTAGGGACACTTTGTATGAGGTGGATAATAATATCAAGAGACGTCACAAGTTTGGGTCTGAGTTTATTTATGCCACGCATTTTGTTGGCTCCTTAATTTCACAAGTTGAAGACGAGTGACATTACAGAGCCAACAAAATAAGTGGCATAAATAAACTCAAACTCAAATGAGTGGCGTCTAGATTTTATCCAACCCCGTTTCCATATCTTTTTCAGTATTAGAAGGTAGTGGCATAAACAATACTTTATGTCACACCCGTGACATAGACAAATCTCATGTTAAGCCTATGATGTCTTTTTATTAGGGGTAGGATAAAACGCGGCCCCTCATTGGACAAGCCTGTCACGTGGCCGAGTGAGACAAAGTACACAAAGCCGACAGACCCCTCAATGAAAGGTGTGCGTGGTGCAATACATTACAAGTCTGAGGGGGCTCCTCCCCTTTAATCCTAGGGATTATAACACTAAAGGCTTATGATAAATAAATCCCCAGCAGAAAACACACGATTTACAATGGAGATGATGGCAAACCGTTGATGTCATACGTATTTGTGTATAAATGTATATACAGGAATATTTAGTTTAGTTCTGATACAGTGATATATTTACGAGAAGGGGCCATCCATAAAGTACGAACGCACTGAGTGTGTGTGTGTGAGTGTGTGTGTGTGTGTGTGTGTGTGTGTGTGTGTGTGTGTGTGTGTGTGTGGGGGGGGGGGGGGAGGGTTGGATAGGTAAAAAATTCGGGGAAATTTACGTATGTTCCTTCAATATTCTTTATTCAAGACTGGAAAGGGATGGGGTCCAAAATTTCAGAAATTCTGCGTTCATAACAAAGGTTTGTCTTGTTAGATTAAAATCATAGGGAACAGAGTGATTGCTAGTTATACCATCAACCGCCAGGAAATCGTAATTCAGTCGGGGTGCAACCACTGTTATCAGTTATTATAATCCATAAATAGATATTGAGACGAGGCTAAAGTTCCTCCATGGCAAGCCCCCACAAATATCTTTGATAAAATCCATTGGTAATTGGTCCCGCCACCTGGTGTTTGTGGATGGCGTCGGGGGTCAAATGGCCGCTTCTATAGCACAATAGCTATGTGCCCTATAGGCAACAAAGTTTTGAAAAAAAAGAAGAGAAAAACGGAGGAGGTACACAGGTGAGTTTCATCGCTTGTCCACGAAACCAAATGAAATTCAAGCTACCCAGGCCACGTACTGAACACTATAAGCGTTCACCATTTTATAGAGGAGCTACAATGTGGAATGCTCAAAACATTGCCCTAAAACAAGCTGAAACTAAATCAACTTTTAAGCACATCCTAAAGCATATATGCCTATAATTCCTAACCCGACCAGCAGAACCTAATCATACTATAAACTATAGAGACAAATCAAAACACTGACCCATTTTCTGATTGACTTAAACCAGATACCGTCCATAGACCTTTGATACGTTCAGCAGGAACATTCATTATTACATAGTCATTGTATACCATTCTGTTGATTCCAATGATATATGATATGATGTTAATTAAAACTCTCATCCGTGTACACCTGTAAATATTCATCTCATTGTTGTCAAGGTGCAGTTGAAATGAAAATGAATTCACTCAAAAGCAGAATGTAAGACAACCAGAATTGGTGATTTTTGTTGCTAATAAATTTAAAAAAGAGAAAAACGGAGGAGGTACACAAGTGAGTTTCCTCTCTTGTCCTTCGCTTGCTACCCCTCACGCAGGTGTCAGTGAAACGTAATCCCCGCACCACACCCACCGCTAATAGCGGGCCGATGAATCTTCCTCCGTTTTCACTCAAGTAACCGTGATTGTAGAACACACGTAATTCACTCAGCTGCGAGAGAATCGAGAAGTGATGAGGCTGGGTCCAATTCACAGAGTGTAAACACACAGAGAACATTGTACAACAGGTACTTATAGTCAGGAAGTGCTCCCACCAAATGCCGGGTCAGGGTGGGGAAAGAAAGAGGATAAATAAATAAGTCATTAGGATGGGAAGTTCCGAATGTACGTTTTTCAACGAGTGAAGTTTATAGTTAAATTTGATACTTCCAACAAGACTAGGAGCAAAAAGTATGGTTTGGGAACGAGGCTTATCTTGAAGGCGACTTTTATCCTACCCCTAATATATATCTCCATAGACTCAACATGGTGGGCCTGTATGCCACGGTTATGCCATAAAATTGTATATGCCACTGGTGACATATGAAGTTAAAAACATGTAACACAGTAGGATAAAATCAAAACATCACTCAATTTCATATGATTGTTTACATGCCCTTCGTTGTCTTCCGCTACAGATATCACTCAGCTCTGCTTCGTGATATCATTCCGCGAAGACAACTCATGCCATATAAACAATCGTGATGTTTCATGATAGCTCCCACCGCTCATATAAATCTTCATAGACTTAACATGCTGTGACTGTATGCCACGGTTATGCCTTATGATATTTATATGCCATGGGTGACACATACAATTGAAAATGTTGACGGACTCGCCAGTCGAATACAATGGAACGAAAACATTACACACACTAGGAGCAAAAAGTGTGTTCAGTATAACAGTGTACTGTACAGGGTGCAGTATACAATTTATACTGAACAGGGACCAGCAGTACGTAATTACCAAATATACTGCATGGGTATATAATAAATACCCCTTATGCCACGAATATCTACATGTTGTACGACCATAAATATGACATGGATAGAGCGCGCGGTATGTGTAGAACACACGGCCACAGGTATATAACTAGGAGTAGGTAGTATGCTCATCATTGATGAATGAGCGTGCAATCATAAATGAATAACAATTGAAAGGTTTGGGTTACATTCAGTATATGGATCGTTTTCTGTAACCCACTTCCGCCCAGTCGACTTGTCATTTCTTCAACTGCCTGAGTCTAGGATACAAATATATCAAGTACCAGTGGGTGAATCAGGTATTTTGGTCTTGAGTGATTGGTCATGGTCAGTTGGACATGCTTAAAAGTAAGACACTGCGACACTGGCTCCCTGCTCCTTTCCCAGTATCACAGTGAGCAGCATTTAGATAGCGAAGGGACAGTGTTTTTATAGTACGCTTGAAGCTTAAATGTGACCACTCTATCCGTTAGGCAACGTATAAAGAACGTGCAAGCATGCCCTAAAAATATCAGTTTAAGTATCATGAGGGCACAGTAGAACCCTGCAAAGCAGGACACTCTCCGTTACAGACTAAAGTGTAGTATGTTATAGTGTGTCCCGTTTGATGGGGTAAGATAAATATCAAAAAGGGGATTCCCAATGATGAAACCAACACATTTTGGTCAAAGTCGTCATTCTCCGCAAGTCAGACTGATATGAATGAGGCGACAGCCAAGTGAATATCACAAGGTGTTAAGATGGGTTGGAGAACAACAACTTTGACCAAAACAAGTTGCTTTCTGTATTCATCTCACCCCTGTACACACTAAAAGAATGGATGACACACAGGGTATATACATATATGGAGAACGGACTGCAATTGTTGTAGGGGCATGGAGAACGAGTTGCCAATTTTATGCATTTGGGACAAAAATACCAGGGGTGAGATCTTGACCATAGTGCTGCAAGTTACAAGGTGCTCCTCTTAAAGATGAGATACGGGAACTATTCCTAAAGATAATTTCCAGAAAATACAGCGCCGCCCTCTCTCACAGGGTGAAAGGGCAGCCTGTGTGTTGTGCACCTGACCCCCGCCGCTCACCCCGTCCCCATGTCGCAGTCAGCGCTGTTTGGGGTATGAAAGCGGACGGGTATCTAGTAGAAACTGAACGAGAGTTAGTAGTGTTAAGACGGGCGTCCACCAACCACGACAAGGCTACGACAATGGGTTCCCGACAAGGTCCACGACAGGCCTACGATTGGAAGGCTTGCCGTAGCCTTGTTGTGGTTGGTGGACCCTAGTTCCCAACAAGAGGCTACGACAAGGCCATGACAGGCTGCGACATGAAGCTTGTCGGGGGCCTGTCGGGGGCCTTCCAACAAGGTTACGACAAAATCGAACATGTTCGATTTTTGCCATGACTGGAGCCTTGTCGTGGAGTGTTGTGGTTTCCTCTATATCACTGTCGTAGTGTGTCGGGACCATGGACGCCTTTTTTACGGGAACCAGCAACGTCTACGACACGCCGCTGTTGTAAAGCCCCTCTTCTCATGACAAGGCTGCGACAAGGTGCCGATAGGAACTTTCTTGTCGGCTCTTGTCGTAGCCTTGTCGTGGTTGTCTCTAAGATACAGAGATAGACAGAAATACATACAGACACACACAGTCACACACTGACAGACACTCACATACACAGAGATACACAACTGACACAGAGGAATACACAGACTGATAAAGATACACAGATACACATACAGATACATAGAAAGAAACGTGATGCACAGAGTCCATACATACCTCTCCCCACCTACCACCTCCTCCCCACACGAATAACCTGTACAGGACCATTACAACCATCACCCTGTCATGGCTCATTGCCCTCAACTTTCTCTCACCTGGCCTTGTAAATTCATTAGAATACATACAAAATGCAGTAAGACTATCCTGTGAAATCGAGATACACAGATACGGGTACACAGATATATATAGATCGTGCATATATTGTATTAGTTACCATGTTTTCTTGTTGTAGTCAGTGTACTGCTGTTATTGCTTGTCAGAGCCGGTAGTCACGTGTGGCAGGTAGAGGTCTCTACACTCTCCTACGTGTCAGGCTTGAATGGATCACCTGCAGAGGCTCTGGTCTTATATATGCCCGTGTAGAGGTACCAAGAGGGTCGTCCCGTTTTGAGACAGGACAGACTGCTTCAGAGTCATACTCATAAGCGACTGTGTCGCAAAGGTCGCCACTCCTCCCAGCTGAGAATTGAACATGCTCGCTCCGCTCTGCGCATACCGTAGGCGGGGCTAACTTTTAAGGATTAATTAACAGAGCTTAATTGGTTTATATAAACTTTAACGAGTGTCTCAAACCAAGGTGGATTTTACTGAATGGCCATTGGTTAAAACACCAAGGTTGATATAAGTAATAATGATAATGATGACAACAACAATTATAATAATAATAATAATAATAATAATAATAATAATAATAATAATAATAAAAATAATGATAATGATAATAAAAATAGTGATAATAATAATAATAATCATTATAATAAAAAAAAAAAAAAAAAAAATTATAACAATAACAATGATATAGGCTTTATTCCGTGTCAACGCCTCGATAAACAGCCGTTTATATATATATATACACACCACCATTGATGATTGTGTTCATATCGTAGGTTCTCGTAGTGAGCGACATGTTGGTATAGCCTTGTGTTGCTCGGAGCTCTAACAGTGAGAGAAATGACACATTGTCAGGGAGTCATTAGAGGGGAGGGGGCTGGCAGCGGGCGTTAATTACTGCTAAGTGTCTCTAAGTGACATTTCTGTCTTCACATGCAAACCACAGCCGCCATGGACGGAGCGCCTCCTAAATCTACCCCGAGAAATACACTAGGAAATGATGTGGGAGAAATATTTTGGTAATAAAGAAACAAAGATGGTCATGCTATTTCACACCTATCAAAAAAAATAAAAATGAAGGACCCCAGCTACATTTGGCCGAAATTTCTTAGTTCCTTCGATATCTTTACAGACATCATGGTTGGAAATGTTTTATCTAAATAATATCTTTATTGTATCTCCATACGATAGGATTCATGTACATTACAGGGTCTAAAATCTCATGAGATTCTGTTCTTTTTTAGGAGTAAACATCTTTAACAATTACAGGAGAAAAAAAAACAAGCATCAGGGAAATGGAGCATTATAATTTAGATGAAGGTGAATCCAAGTACAGAACCTAGACAGGATTTGTCTCAGAAAAATACCCTGTGAGGTTCGTGGATCGGTGCACCCCTCTCATAAGATCTCACACTCGCTAAGTCGTATTCTGTACTCTCAATATGCTGTATGTAGAAGAATTCTTAACGAATTAGGCTTAGAGCCTTGAGAACCCACTGACCTGCCTTCTGTGCTAATATAAAGACGTGCATGTACCAAAGATTCCTATAATCTCAATGACGCCACCTAGCGGGAACACCGTGTGCCAGTAGATTCTCAAGGCTCTAAGCCTAGTCTGTTAAGAATTCTTCTCCCATAGAGCGCAGTGAGACTCTTGTACAGATTACGACTTAGAGAGTATGAAATCTTATGAGATGGGTGATCCCATTGTGTGAATCCCACTAAAAGGGGGTGTTCCACTGGACCGATGGTAGCCGATTCCGTAGCCAGACAATCGCCGATTATTATTGGATGCCCTAGAATTTCTCAAATCTTTGAAAATGGTCATTTATTAAACTATTATTATCAGAATTAAATGAATTACAATACGTGAGCTTCCTCTTAAGGGCCCAGGAACAATTGATCGGGTGAGAAATCGGCCTGGTGGATTCACCCCTTTAGAGAATGCATTTGGCACCAGGGGAGAGTGTGTTTGGAGACAGAGTTGAGTAGATTGTCAAGACGTGTTTTAGGAACAGGCCCCATGGACGGGAATACCACACTATCAGACTGCACTGTGAGTACAGGAGTATGTGTGGAGGATCCACTCCAGCAGCCAACTTCTGAATTCCTCCACAATAGATTTGACCCTATCACCGTGGGTACATGTTGACCTACGATGTATTGTGTGTTCTACAGTTAGATATATACAAACTATACATGGTGTACAACTATGTGTAGAAACTGTACATAGTGTACAGTTAGATATACAAACTATACATGGTGTACAACTATGTGTAGAAACTGTACATAGTGTTCAGTTAGATACACAAACTATACATGGTGTACAACTATGTGTAGAAACTGTACATAGTGTACAGTTAGATATACAAACTATACATGGTGTACAACTAGATATAGAAACTGTACATAGTGTTCAGTTTGATATTTTATTAGTGGTATTACAACGTCAACCTTGAGTGGTTTACAGAGCCGCCTGTCCACAAAATTATCGTTTGTTGTATTTATCCTACCCCTAATATAAAATCCCATAGGCTTAACATTGGGTTTCCGTATGCCACGCTAACTGGCATACGGAGTTTTATATGCCACTAGTGGCATACAGCATTGTTATCACGTAATATTCCAAAATCGAGGAGATAGGGTAGGATAAAATCAAAACGTGATTCGTTTTAATCTTCGCTACCGCATTCCACTCCTGAAGTTTTGGCTCCGGACTTCACTCGGCTTCGCCTCATGAAGTCACTTTCCCGAACTCCAGTCGTGGAATACGGTGGCCAAGATTAAAACTCATCCAGTTTTACGATATTATTATCAATCTTTTCGAATACATTAAGCCCAGTAGTTGTCATAGTAAAATGCCTTCGAGCCCCTATAGTAAGGGGAGTTTATGATCAGCTGACTTCTGGTCATCTCTGTGCTGAACTTTATTTTGTCTTTGCAACGAGTTCGCAGGTTCGCAGTGTCACTTAGCCAGTCGCTATTATATATAATATTAATATACAATAATTTGTGTGTAAATCCTGGCTGTGGAACCTGGCTCAGGCGGCGCTGGTGGTTTTGTGGTTTACGGCTGCCTGTCCACAAAACCATTGTTTACTGTCCATGTAAACCACCTGCGGTTGATATCGTAATACCCTCGCTAGAGCATGTGCATTACTACGCATCAACCTCTCATGGTTTACGGTTGCCTGTCCACAAAACCATCGTTTACTGTTTATGTAAACCACTCAAGGTTGACATTGTAATACCCTCGTAAAGTCCAATGCCCATCTACCGATTTCGGAACATTCATGTACCTTTGTCGGCGACAAACGGACAGTAATTTGTCTCAGCCAAGGCATCCTAACGGAGTAGGCCGTAGTCGGTAGATGTAGGACAGCTAGGCAAGGGTGAGCCATCGATTAGTAGACTGATTTGTTTAGGACTAATATCCACCAACCCCATCTCCTCAATGTCCGCAGATCGAGCGATGGGTTACGTAATTTGCCTGCGACAAGTTCACCGACTCCTATACGATTTGCAAACTAATCGCTCAACCCTGAATCGGTAGATTGGCATCAGGCTTTAGTGCTTTTGCATTACCATGTGAATACCTCTTGTGGTTTACGGCCGCCTGTCCACAAAACCATCGTTTACTGTCTATGTAAACCACTCAAGGTTACATCGTAATACCCTCGTTAGTGCTTTTGCATTACCATGCGAATACCACTCGTGGTTTACGGCTGCCTGTCCACAAAACCATCGTTTACTGTCTATGTAAACCACTCAAGGTTACATCATAATACCCTCGTTAGTGCTTTTGCATTACCATGTGAATACCTCTCGTGGTTTACAGCCGCCTGTCCACAAAACCATCGTTTACTGTCTATGTAAACCACTCAAGGTTGACATTGTAATACCCTCGTTAGTGCTTTTGCATAACCATGCGAATACCACTCGTGGTTTACGGCTGCCTGTCCACAAAACCATTGTTTACTGTCTATGTAAACCACTCAAGGTTGACATTGTAATACCCTCGCTAGAGCATGTGCATTACTACGCGTCAACCTCTCATGGTTTACGGCTGCCTGTCCACAAAACCATCGTTTACTGTCTATGTAAACCACTCAAGGTTGACATCTTAATACCCTCGTTAGTGCTTTTACATTACCATGCGAATACCTCTCATGGTTTACGGCTGCCTGTCCACAAAACCATCGTTTACTGTCTATGTAAACCACTCAACAATTACTTATGTGTGCGTAAAAGGCGTATCCCACTATCACGAGTTGAGCCTCCGACACACTACGATAGCCTTACGACAAGCGTTCCGATGAAAAAAATGAAATTTTTATCGAAAGGAATGAGTCTAGCTTTCACGATGGACTCGTTTCTTCCGATAAAAATTTCATTTTTTCATCGGAACGCTTGTCGTAAGGCTATCGTAGTGTGTCGGAGGCGCAATTCGTGATAGTGGGATACCCCTTTTTATCCTACCCCTAATATAAAAACCCATAGGCTTAACATTGGGTTTCCGTATGCCACGCTGACTGGCATACGGAGTTTTATATGCCACTAGTGGCATACATCATTGTTATCATGTAATATTCCAAAATCGAGGAGACAGGGTAGGATAAAATCAAAACCTGATTCGTTTTAATCTTGGCCACCGCATTCCACTCCTGAAGTTTTGGCTCCTGACTTCACTTGGCTTCGCCTCATGAAGTCACTTTGCCAAACTCCAGTCGTGGAATACGGTGACCAAGATTAAACCTCATCCAGTTTTACGATAATAAATCGTTCATTGTCATTGTAAACCACACAACACCTACTAATGTGTTAATAAATCCACAGGAACTTGGCTCAGGCGGCGCCGGTGTCGGAGAACCTGCTCACCCCGTCTCAGCCGCTCTACATCACACCCAGTCTCCAGCCCCTGAAACGTAAACAGCGGAGACTCGTCACCAAGAACCCCGGCACCATCGTCGCCATCGCCACCGCCGCGCGCATGGCCATCCAGGAGTGTCAGTACCAGTTCAAACACCGCCGCTGGAACTGCCCCACCATGGACAACAGCCACGGGGGGTCCATATTCGGCAAAATATTAAGAAAAGGTAAGATCTATACATTTTGAATATTCTTTTTCTTTTTTCTTAATTTTTTCTTGATTTTTTCCTCAATCAAATGTTTTGATTGATATAAACAAATAGGATGATTGTGATTAAAGCCTGGTAAAACCTTTGGGTAGTTTAAAGCCCAACACACATCTACCGATTTTGAAACATTGATGTACCTTTGTCGGCGACAAAGGAACGGTACTTTGTCTCAGGCGAGCCATCCTATCGGAGTCAGCCCCAAACGGTAGATGTAGGACAGCTAGGCAAAGGTCAGGCAACGATTAGTGAACCACCGTCTTCGGGTGTTATTTTGTCGCCGACAAGTTGTGGTTTCTATGTTCCAAAATCGATTAATGTACTAAAAGTTTATCAACATGTTGATAAATCTAGCTGCCGACAATGGAACGTTGGTAAATGGCACTTGATTGGGTGGCCGACACGGGCCGAGGTATTACGTTATTCGCCTGGGACAAGTTTACCGACTCCTATACGATTTGGGAACTAATCGTTCAATTCTGGATCAGAAGTTGTGTACTGGGCTTTAAGGATCATGACTCATGACTCTGCACAATATCTTCGCATGTGCTCGGATATTACTAGTACAAGGAGCATACGACCGCTTGTATCTGAAACCAGTCAATATTGTGCATGTATCTTATTTTATTACCCACTGAATACAGAGTCTCCATACTAAGCCTATGGAGCTTACAGATCGCTACTGAGTAGAATACGGACCTCCAGAATCTCCTAGGAGAATACGGCTTTTTCAGCCACCTGACGGACATTATAGGAACTAATTTATATAAACAATGCACTGTGCTTGCGTCAAATTTACAAGATTTTTTAGTTGAAAGGTGAGTAATAAATACAACATTATCATGATTTCGGTCTGTGTAGCCGTATTCTCCTTGTAGTTGCTATCGCTCGGAGTTTTACTTCGCGCCAACTTCGTGGAGAATACAGCCACTTAGATCGAAATCATGGTAATATTGTGTATGTATCTGAAAAAACACACTTATGTGAGGGATGCCTTGGTCTAATAAATACACAATATTACCATGACGCGTAGTAATACTCCGAGCGATAGCGAGGTGTAATGTGTAGCGTCAACTACGAGGAGAATATGACCACGCAGATCCAAATCATGGTTATATTGTATTTATTACCCACATTTAAGCAATAAATATAATCGTCAGAAAACCTTTCAACGTAGTTAAGAAGTTATGTTTACCTTTTTTACCGACGTTTGGGAACTACTTTCATCTCAAAAATCTGTATCCTCCTAGGAGATTCCGGGGGTCCATATTCTACTCAGTAGCGATCTGTAGGCTACATAGGTTTAGTATGGAGACTCCGTATTAGGTGGGTAATAAAAAACAAAAAAAACTCCGCTGAGAACCTCAGTCGCATGTTGAATGCAGCGCCTGGGGAGACACAGGGAGTCAGTCGTCAGTTGGCAGACCCTACCTTTACACTTCACCCCGTAAAGTGCTGGCGGGCAGGCACCTCATTATACACACCTGTTTAATTGATGGGCGCTTAACAGAACAACGGAAAACATCTCTTTGTGCATCCACAGAGAACAAGGTTAATTTGACGAACAGAAGACTCCGGAGCTGCCGACACGGCCAGCAGACAGAACGAGATCACTTCACCTTTGAAGCCACATCGGGCAAAGCTCGCGGAGTATATCACAAGGTGCGCCTTGGGCTGTGGCCATATACACAGAACTGTAATCATATCTACTGCATGCTAACTCCATGGCAAACACCTAAACTCAAGCTATATTATTAAGTCTATGTTCGTTGCCTATTTAGGACGACTCCACTCGTTTGGATGTGCTGTAATCGTCACTTGGCTTCGCCTTGATGTGGATTGCAGCACATCCAAACTTGTGGAGTATACATATTAAAGCCTGGTTCCCACTACGCGATTTTCGGGCATTCAGAGGGCACCAGTCGGCGACTATCAGCCAAAGTTTCTAGGAATTTCATGAGTCGCCAAGTGGGAACACAAAATGGCAAAATGGCCAGCGACTATTGCCCTACCACCCATTGATCGGGCTTGAGTCAGCGACTGGATTCTCTGTTAAAAGGGCACCAGTCTCTTGCGATTCAATTTCAAACATGTTTGAAATATATCTGGGCATAGTTGCCGACTGTGCCCTCCCACCTGCTGTGCGACTGCGGTTTCCTGGCGATTATGCCCAGCAGTAGTCTCAGGGGCAAGAATCGCCTAGTGGGAATGGGCCTTTATATGATTCTCGATCCAGTTCTATATAAATCTTGGTGACATGTCTGAACATCGATCACTGTTAGATGATAAATCTGTCTGGTACTAGTGTCCTTTCGGCAGAGTTCCCATGTACGTGAGCCCTCCCACTACAAATCACTGCACAGTTGAGGGCTCACAAAATCCATAGCATTCACTCTCTCTGCGAAAGTCCTGGGTACAGCTTTCTAAAATCACCTCAAGTTCTATCACGACTTCCGTAAAAAAATAGAACCCAGTGGCCAGTTCATAAAATCCACATTGAGAATACTTCCCAACCCATAAGCCGTTTTCCACTGGCCGACTATTCACCACTGATCTGGAGTGGGGAACCACCAATCGATTTTTAGGGTATACCAATGCTAGATCGGTAAATGGAAACAGACATGCCGAGAAGTGTTCACTGATTAATTGTGCATAGATTATGCAATAAGGCCAGCACTGACTGACTTGGTCAACGACTTACAGAATCAAAGGGTTTTGAAATCGTTGGTGATGATCATTGTGTTTCGAGGACAGTTTACCGGAAATGGCCCTGTCAAATGCAGCAGAAATAAAACATACACAGAAACCTCACCGATTTTTAGATAACAACGTGCAGTCGTTAGCCGCCACTGACTGACTCTTAAGGCCTTTTTCAATTGGTTGACAAACACATTGTAGATTTTTTGTGTTCTCCTAATAGCCTATTTCCATTGGCCATCACCGATATACAGTCAGGAACCACCAATGAACCTTTAGCACTGCTGACCAAAATAGAGGCTATTAGGAGAACACAGAAAATCGTGTTTGTCAGCCAATGGAAATAGGCCATTTGGAGAACTCAATTGATCGGTGCCGTTTTCGTCGGCCAGTGGAAAATAGCTTTACCTCAGATGGACCATGGCCCCGTTGCTCCTGTTTTTGTGGTATCGCTAGCTATAATCAGATCACAATTTTATTTTTACGATTACTTTAAAGATCCGACTAAAAACGTGTTGCTCCAGTAATATTGGATCATATCGCTATATTTCCGCAGTATCGCTAATTTCTGCGGTGCGATTACGATACAACAATTCAGGGGCACACATTGAATGAGGCAGGGGAAGATTAATTAGTTCTTTAATTAAATACAGATGGCACCATAGTTAAAACTGATCTGACACCTGGTGGTGTGGATCACTATTTCCTCTAGGTAAAAGAACAAGGGGCAAGGGTTGGTGGTGCCACCATGGATCGTTATTTGAAATATCAGACAAGGCTGGTTTTAACCTACAGCGATACAATCCGCAGTGCTGTGAAGGTCTGCATAAAAAGTATCGTTAAATGCCATATCTTATGCGGCAATGCGCCTATGCGATTGCGATATGATCCCCAAAATTTCAGGAGCAACGTTTTGGCTCTCGGATCGCTTTTCTGCGATCCGCAGCTCTGTCGTAATCCTGGAGCAACAGGGCCCAGACAAGCAGACAGACTGATAATTTATTATATTCTCAGACATTATATTGTCATTGTCCTGCACTCATGTCCTCCCATCTTGGCAATGGGAAAGTAGGTCTAACTGAGATCACTATATTTCCCTCAATAATTCACCAAGACTGGCTGTCCGTAGGTAAACCCCCTTCATATTTTATCATTCTATGATAGTAATTATCTATTGGGGAAAAAGTGATTGATATCTTTATCTTAGTGAGGATGTTATGTGTGTAACGTTATGAGATAGTTAAAAGGCAGTTAAGTACCAGTGGGATGTTGGAACAGTGAGAAAAGCGTTGGACCGTGGTGTCTAATTATAAGTTCGATTCATTTACCGATGATTTATTAGAGCGTGCATGCATATACATTGCCTAGAGGTTAGGGTGGTCACCTATAGACTTTCAGCATACTGCATAAAAACTATCCCTTCACTATCTGCATGCTATTCACTATGATCGTGAGAACAGAGCAGGGAGCCAGTGTCTCAGGGTCTTAGAGACATGCCCAGCTGAACTTGACCAATCAATTGAGATTGAAATACCTCATTGACTCACTGGTGTTTAATATGTCTGGATCCTAGCTATGCAGTTGTAGAAATGGCAAGTTGACTGGGTAAAAGTGGGTTACAGAAAACTGTCCATTTAGACTGAATGTTACCCAAACCTTTTAATCGTTATTCATTTATAATTAAACGCTCAGTCATCAATGACGAACATACTACAATGAAACCCCACTTAAGGGGACACCCTCCGTTCCGAGCAAAGTGTGCTTAAGCGGGGTTAAAGTAAACTACAGAAAAACTGCTGTTCTAGGCAAAGTGTCCCCTTAAGCAAGATGCCTCCAGGCATTCCCCTGGCTACCGCAGCATGATGCCTCCAGGCATCATAGAGACATCATTGATACTTATATTCAAAATTCAATAAATGAAAAAATAATCGTTTGAATTGAAAGAAATTTTGACATAGTAAAAACGCCATATTGACCTTTGATTTGGTATAATAAAATATCATCAACTACCAAGGTAAATTACTCAAATCACATGACACATCACATGACATTGCTACTTTCCAAAGAAGGTGGCTGCTGAAGCACGGTCGTTTATGCAGGCAATGCCATGCTGAGTAGGGGAACTGGGTGCTGCAGGGAAAGGGTTAAAATTATTGGTATTCTAATGATAATCACCAAGTGAAAACCGTATTGTTTTATGAAAACTTTGTCTTCTATTATGGAACCAATAAAGAAATTGTGCCCCCAAAAAAATCTAACTCGACGATGTACCTCCTAATAACCCCGACTCACCCTGAGGTAACACCCCGTACCCATCTCCCTGACCACCCCACACCCCGCACCTCACCGAGCCCCCAGTGCACTGCCCTGCCTCACCTGTACTCTCACCTGTATTCTCACCTGTATTCTCACCTGTACTCTCACCTGTACTCTCACCTGTATTCTCACCTGTACTCTCACCTGTACTCTCACCTGTATTCTCACCTGTACTCTCACCTGTACTCTCACCTGTACTCCCACCTGTACTCTCACCTGTATACAGGTGTTTCCATTCAGCGCCGCCTAACGGCCCACTGTCTAGATACGCGGCCGCTCGGACAAACACCGCGGGTGCCGCGGAATGCATCTAGGGACATATAGAAATCACACCTAAAGTGTGAATGGTGGGTGTGATTGCAGGAGTATTATTTTTTGAGAGATTGAATTGCTGGAACAAACTAGAATATTGTATCAATGAGTCTGGACTGTCTAAACTTCATAATTGATATACATCATGGTTTTAACTTGGGAAAATATAAGCATACTATGGCTAGGCCTGCCAATGTATTAGTGTATATCTAGTTTAGGTGTCCCTGTGTTATCTAAGGTACATCTATGGTATCAATGAGGTGATATGCATGTATGATACATCAAATTGGAGCTGGAATACCATAGTACATAGTGCAATCGCTTTTATTTCTATGGAAATAATGTACATGGATATTATAAACGTATCACACTTATACAATCATTGATTCAATGCTAAAGTATGCGTTGCCAGGGCTATGTTTGGCCACATGCATTGCGTAACCAAGTAGATAAGGCGCATTGGCGTTCAGTGGAAAAAGGCCTATTCTCACCTGCATTCTCACCTGTATTCTCACCTGTACTCTCACCTGTATTCTCACCTGAGGCGGTCACTACAGGTGTGTAATGACTCACCACAGGTGGGCCCACACTGTGACCACGACACACACCCCTGCCAGGTGTCAGGGTTAGAGGTGTGATTAAACCACAGGTGTGAGAACAGCTGGGGAGGTGTCACACCTCCAGGGCATAGGATCAATGTAGACAGAATGAGACTTTATCATCTGTCTTGTCACTGTTTCATTGAGGCCAATAAAACAGAGATATGCGGTAGATACAACATAGATGGTCCATCGTGGTCTCTATTTTAAGCCAACCAGACATGGATCCTTTAACACTCCTCGGGTTACTTGTCCTTGGATCTAAAGTGTAATTCACACGATGGGATTCATGTACCTCACATGGTTCAAAATCTCATGAGATTCTGTTCCTTTTTAGGTGGAATTCATACGATGGGATTCATGTACCTCACAGGGTTCAAAATCTCATGAGATTCTGTTCCTTTTTAGGTGGAATTCATACGATGGGATTCATGTACCTCACAGGGTTCAAAATCTCATGAGATTCTGTTCCTTTTTAGGTGGAATTCATACGATGGGATTCATGTACCTCACAGGGTTCAAAATCTCATGAGATTCTGTTCCTTTTTAGGTGGAATTCATACGATGGGATTCATGTACCTCACAGGGTTCAAAATCTCAT
Source organism: Alentia gelatinosa (assembly GCA_950022655.1). Classification (NCBI taxonomy): domain Eukaryota; kingdom Metazoa; phylum Annelida; class Polychaeta; order Phyllodocida; family Polynoidae; genus Alentia; species Alentia gelatinosa. Next base: position 8,877,552 of record OX465589.1, read on the forward strand.
GAGATTCTGTTCCTTTTTAGGTGGAATTCATACGATGGGATTCATGTACCTCACAGGGTTCAAAATCTCATGAGATTCTGTTCCTTTTTAGGTGGAATTCATACGATGGGATTCATGTACCTCACAGGGTTCAAAATCTCATGAGATTCTGTTCCTTCTTAAGTGGAATTCACACGATGGGATCCATGAACCTCACAGGGTTCAAAATCTCATGAGATTCTGTTCCTTTTTAGGGGTAAATGTCGCCAACAATTACAGGAAAAAAATACATGTCTCATGGAAATGGAACCCTATAATTTAGACGAAGAGGTTGTGTTCGAGTACAGAGTCTCAGCAGGATGTGTCTCAGACAAAAACCCTGTGAGTTACATGAATCCCACTTTACAGGATACAGAATCTCTGCAGGATGTGTCTCAGATAAACACCCTGTGAGGTAAATGAATCCTATCATGTAGATCCCACTTAATGTGGCATTTCCACCTGCTGACAAAAAACCCACCGATAATTTTCACGCTGTACAAAAATCGATCAGCGGTTCTCCTTGTGATAGATCGGTGGAACATATACCTAATATTACCATGATTTGAATCGATAATAGGGAGACTAGTAACCTCTGGAGGGCGTATAAATTCACTTGAATGAAAACAAAACAAAACCAGTTCGGTATGATAGACACTGGGGATGTAGGGTAAACTGCAATGTGTCCTATCCAGCTTACTGTGCCCCCTCCAGCACCTGTACCCCTCCGTGTCATCCACCCGTGACGGCCGTACCCCGGGGGTGGCCGGTAAAACCCCATTTGTTTTGTTGGTTAAATGTTGGGTGTCGCGAGTCCGGGCCGCTTGTCTGCCCCCGGGCCGTCCATACATCCGCGCCAATAAATAGTCCCTCTCACCGCCTCGTACGTACGTGAAGGGCGTGCAGTATTATGCATATTACATGACATAAGTGTCAACACGCCGCTTCTCCATAACTCATACTCCTCAGACAGTGTGAGGCTGGTGGATGAATGTGAGGGGGGTGTACAAGAAAATAGTCCCTTAAAAAGGGCGTGCAGTATTGTGACTCGTACGTGTAGTGTGTGCTGTATTATGCATATTACATGACATAAGTGTCAACACGCCGCTTTTCCATAACTCATACACAGACTGTGTAAGGCTGGTGGATGAATGTGTGTGTGTGTGTGGGGGGGGGGGGGGTGTACAAGAAAATAGTCCCTTAAAAAGGGCGTGCTGTATTGTGACTCGTACGTGTAGTGTGTGCTGTATTATGCATATTACATGACATAAGTGTCAACACTCTGCTTCACCATAACTCATACACACTGCTTAAATTGTGTGAGGCTGGTGGACGAAAATAGTTCGGGTATGCAGTATTGTGCCTCATACGTGTAGGGTGAGCAATATTGTGCATATAACATGACATAAGTGTCAACATTCGCTTCACCATAACTCATACACACTGCTAAGACTGTAGGCTGGTGGGGGAATCGGGGGGGGGGGGGGTGTACAAGAAAATAGTCCCTCAGAAAGTACAGTAATTTTTAATTCATATTGAATTGCGTATCATGGTGGAGCACTAATAGGGATATTTATGTATATGCATTAATAGCCTTACATAAAGTAGGATTTTTGATAGAAAAGCCAATAGATGCGTTATCATGGAATGTAATGTTGATTGCTGTTAGAAAAAGATATAATTCCTTCAGATTATCGCCAAATCGATATTTAAAACGAAACAGAATGCCATGATTTCTAAAATTTTCGCGTGTCACTAGTTAGCATAAATATCTGAGATCTTTTGAATGCCATGTTAAAAACATCTGTTCCTTTCATTCTGCAATCCTTATAATATCACTGAGAACTACATTAGTGCAGTAGAATCCTAGTTGCAGAACATCCCATTATGAGGAACTTCACACAACTTGACATGAAACAGTATCTTTTTGTGTTAAACGTGGCACCCAGTAAAGTGGGACACTTTGATCTGTAGGACAGGATGTTCTACTTAGTTTATAATGTAGATTAATACCCTTAGTTATGATAACTGGCTTTACGTTGGTTTTTTTCGGTTTATTTTAACGTCCAATAATTGTAACTGTTGTCTGACTACTACTGTGTATTATACTATTTTTCAAGTCCCACTCTACCTGCAATGTGAGGTGTTATGCCTTGGAGGTACAGGCAGTTTACTAGTATCTATATTTATTATCTCACCCCAGATATTTTTTCTCCATTGACTTAACATTGGAAACTCGTATCTAACACCCATTAGATATTTAGGAAATATATCCAATGGGGGATGATATCACAAATGTTAGCCCATTAGTCAATATTAAGGGTGAGATAAATTCAGAAACCCATCCAAGTTAAGGGTCAGAGCTCGATCCCATCTCGTTTGAATCACATAGCAATTCACGCGGCTTCGCCTTGTGAATTACTACGTGATTCAAACTCGATGGGATACGAGCTTAGACCCTAAACTTTCATGGGTTTCCTCTATATTATCCACCCAATACATAGTGTCCATAGAAAACACATAGGCAGCGTATATCTATATAACCTATAACATACAACATATATCCGTATGCTCCGGGTTGCAAATGCCGGCGCATACGGCAAAATAGTGCATATGAAAAAGATAGTGCGTACCTAAATGAACTAATATCAGCTATCCACCTGTCAGGAAAAGGGGGATAATAAATACAATATAGACTGAGTTCAGATAAAAGCCGTCGTATGCTTCTCAGAGTTGCCTCTGCACAATATCCTCGCATGCGCTCGAGTACTGCTATGCGTCAACTCCTCAGAGCATACGACCGCTTGTATCTGAATCCAGTCAACATTGTGTATGTGTTCAAAAATGTTAGACCCCTTAAGGAATTCAAGAATTTCTCTCTTGCCAGTTTGATGAAAAACTTTGCGCAATGATGTTGAATTCTTCATTGATTTCTCCCTGCATTTCCTCATTGGTAGACATAGACATCAGGGGACACCACCTTAAAGTCGGGACGTTAGGGCCCACCGTACTCCGGGGGTGTGAAAGCCTCAGTCGCGCCTCGGCCGTACCGCGATGCTACGGTCACACCTGTGGTGCCGGGAGGGAGAAATAGCAGAAGTGGACGTTAGGGCCCATCTACCAAGTGGTCAATGTTCGATATCTCTGTTAATATTTGGACTATAGCCTTAATTCAAACTAATTTAGGCTTCCCACAAATCCAACAGTGCTTGGTCAGACACTCACCTATTCCAACGATTTATGTCGATGTTATGATAGGTGGGCCCTAACGTCCCAATAGGTGGTCCCTAGCGTCCTGACGTATAGCTAGTGGGCCCTAACGTCCTGCAATCCCTTTGTTACCTGACAATCCAACATAAAGTGGGATTCACACGATGGGATTCATGTACCTCACAGGGCTCAAAATCTCATGCGATTTTGTTCCCTTTTAGGGGGAAATGTCTTTAACAATTACAAGGAGGTAAAGGTGTCTCATTGAAATGAATCCCTATAACTTATACGAAAAAATTGTGTTCAGGTACAGAATCTCAGCAGGATTTGTCTCAGAAAAACACCCTGTGAGGTACATGAATCTCATCGTGTGAATCCCACTTAGGATCTTCTACAGTCGTGGGACTGGCGTACTCTTGATATTTTTTCAGTATAGCCTGATGTATCATATTACAATTCACCCAGTAACAACAATGTAGTCGGAGAGTGAACATCGCGACGTAAAGAGAGGGTTAACGTCTTGGGAAACGAAGGGTCAAACAAATTACAAGTTGAGTAGACCCCGCCTCAGTGTCATCTCGTATACTACACAATGCCCGTGAATGATACAAATAGAGCCTGACTTGTGTAATGATAGCTTAGAGACACACAGACACAGATATGGCGACTCAGTCCGCAGACGGCACAAATTGACTTCTCTCTGATTATGGGGGAAGCATCTTGTAGCTGAGAGATAAGCGGAGTTATCTATTATTTGTTATTACTCGTGGTGCAGGCAATGAATTGGCCGATATTGTCCGTGTGGTGTTATCTATACTTTTCATCTGTCTCTTGGGAAAAACACAATTAGAGGTTAGAGCCATTGGTGTACAGTAGAACCCTGCGAAGGCACCCCTCTCATAAGATCTCACACTCTCTAAGTGGTATTCTGTGCTCTCACTATGGTCTATTGGAGAAGAATTCTTAACTTAGAGCCTTGAGAATCCACTGGCCCGCCTCCTGTGCTAAAGACGTACATCAATGCAACCCAAAGATTCCTATAATCTCAATGATGCCACCTGGCAGGAATACTATATGCCAGTAGATTCTCAAGATTAATAATTATTCTCCCATAGAGTGTAGTAAGAACCTTGTGCAGAATACCACTTAGAGAGTGTGAGATCTTATGAGAAGGGTGTCTTAGTGGACCACCCTCCGTTCTTTGCCAAAGTGCCCTATTGCAGAGTTCAGGGGATCGTCATCTGTCTAACACAGTTGGAGGTTAGGCCCCTTGGTGTACAGTAGAACCCTGCTATAGGCCAGTTTCCATTGTCCAACGAAAACGGTGTAGATCTTTTTTATTCTTTTAATAGCCTATTTCCGTTGGCCATCACCGATATACAGTCAAGGACCACCGACGGACCTTTACCACTGCTGACGCAGAATGTAAATAGGCTATTAGGAGAACACAGAAAATCTACACTACTTTTGTTGGCCAATGGAAAAGGGCCTTAGGTGGACCACCCTCTGTTCTTCGTCAAAGTGCCCTATTGTAGAGTTCAGGGGCCCGTTTAATAATCTAGGAGCGTACATAAAGACCCTTTTCTGTGCTCCATACAAGGGTTATCGTTTAATTATATTTAAGTTCGTTCACTAAGACAATATAAGCCGTCCATAAGGTCGACCATAAGTGTTGAATGGCATTTCTACTTGTACAATCGTAGATTATTCAATGGGCCCCTGGTCTCTACATCCCTATCGTGATCAATTATATTGGCTTCTATGAACGAGTTTAGTCATCTAAATTGCCCGTATTTGTTAATACCAAAATGACTGCATTACAACAGTCACCATTTTGTAGCAGCTCCTCCCTGTCTTGATGTTGACCGTATGGCAGCCATGTAGTGAATAGCAAGGTTACTCTCATTATTGCTCGCTCCTGTTTTCGGTCTGCCCACTTGAAGGCAGGGCGCTCTGACATGACACCTGAGTTGTTGGTGACATGAGTGGCTCTTCTGGCATATGTCACAGACCAGAACGAGACTGGTCAATCCTCATTGGCTGCTGCTTCAACAGCCAATCACAGCGCAGAACTTGCAAGGTCAACCTGTAGCAAGTTGCCACCTGCTGTCTGTATATAAGCTGAAGAATCTGTCACTGAAATTAGTTAAGTTCTTGTCTCATATACATGTAGTAGTACCAAATACATCTGTGTTTGAGTTCTTGCTCCCTTACTTCAAGTTTCCTTCTTCACAAAAGAATGGTAACAGGTTTGCGACAATTTATTGTAGGTGTAATAATCTTGTTGTATAGCATGAAGTATAGCTCCAAAGTGGCGACATAAAAACAATACGATTTATCGATGTTATGATGTATTTTCTGCTGGTCGGAAACATAGCCACACATATCTAACGTCCTTAATATTTTGTGACAGGAAAATAGTCATAGACCCTATTGAGGTATCCCAGAATTCAGTCTGTTTACAGGTCCCGGTGTGCGCTTGTTACTGACGTTGTATAGTGATAGACCTTGAACCGTAACCCGAAATTAATGCAGTTTATCGGTTTTTATAAATCTTCAAATGGGAAATCCGATGTCATAAATGGAAATTTCAGCTATTTATACATCTATTTCCGAAATTATATTCAAGTTCTTCAAATATTAATGGGAGAACTGTGGTTCATGTGGTCGGGGTGTGCCCACCCAGTCGCGAGCGGAACTTGTATTTACCCTGGGCGATAATAGAGAGATTAGTAACCTCTGGAGGGCGTATGTCTAACACGGTTTTAACAAACATGAAGTTTATATGGTGGACACAAGTTTACGAAATATCAGTTGTGTCTGAGTTTGAGGTCTGAAAACCACCAGTCGTGGTCTTAATAAAAACATCCGTTGTTTCTTCAAGGCGAGAGTTGAGCACATTTATCACTGTTAAACATTTACCTCTCAGAAAAAAGTCTATGTCGCGCAATGCAACTTGTTTGAATGTCTCGCAGCTACTGTTTTGTATATTCCACTGAAAAGAATCGGTTATGTTTTTAAGGATGATTGTATATGGCATGATAAGTAGGCTGGATAACATATGAATCAGGAAAGGGATGGTATATATGGACAATAATCGATGATTTTTGGACAGGCGGCCGTAAACCACGAGAGGTTGATGCGTAGTGATACATGAGCGATACAAGTGTATTACATAGTCAACCTCGAGTGGTTTAAAGGGCCTACTTTCGCAAAATCATTGTTGTATTCTTACCCATGGTCTTTGATAATAAACAATGGAATGTGATTGACTGTGGCTCAATACATTTTCAATGGGGGCTTCGTAACCCATGGGTAGGAACTATATCTATCTGTGTTTGTGTAGAGTACACATATTTTCACTCAAAAATTGAATATTGGAATTTCATTTTCGTATCTCAATATCTTATAGTTCGTTACAAATAATATGAATATTCAAAAAATATATGTATTCCAATGTTTTGAACCAAATTGTGCTCGTCTGTTCTGTTCTTGCGACCAGAAATTGAAAAATATAATTATTTCTTATGAAAAACAATATATATATATCCCAATATTAACTACAGGGAAGGTGACTTCAATCGAATTCCAAACATAATGGGTTAATCTAAGGAATCAAATACAGCCATACTGAAGAGGCGAGTACCTTTAGGGGGATTTAACTGAAACGGCTTGCCATATACGGCTATTCTGTAGGTCTAAAAACATTCCTCATTGGTGATTAATGTACCCCTCTAACCCTGTATTTAAGCTCGCGTTTCCTTGTGCGTTTAGAATTTCTCCCTGGCCCCTGTACCACATTCAGTACCCACCGTCTCTGCATGGTGTCGCCACCGTCGTCCTTTCTAATGTTTCAGCGTCTTTCAATTACAGCGCCCTCTGCCTGCCATCTGCTGCTCTAATGTTTCCCGCCTTTTTTAATTTCATCTCACCTCATACACTGGCAACCAGAGCTACACAAAATTAGCTCTGGGCCCCGTTGCTCCAGGATTACGACAGAGCTGCGGATCGCTATTCTGCGATCCGAGGGCCAAAACGTTGCTCCTGAAATTTTGCGAATCGTGTCGCGATCGCATAGGCGCATCGCTGCATAAAATACGGCATTTAGCAATACTTTTTACCCGGACCTTCACAGCACTGCGGATCATATCGCTGTAGGTTAAAACCAGCCTTGTCTGATATTTCAAATAACGATCCATGGTGGCACCACCAACCCCTGCCCCTTGTTCTTTTACCTAGGGAATAGCGAATCAAACCACCAGGTGTCGGATCAGTTTTAACTATGGTGCTATCTGTATTTAATCAAAGAACTAATTAATCTTCCCCTGTCTCATTCAATATGTGCCCCTGAATTGTTGTATCGTAATCGCATCATAAAAATTAGCGATACTGCAGAAATATAGCGATACGATTCAATATTACTGGAGCAACGCTTTTTTTAGTCGTATCGTTAAAGTAATCGTAAGAATAAAATTGCAATCCGATTATGCTAGCGATACCACAAAAACAGGAGCAACAGGGCCCAGGTCGGGTTAGATAGGAGGCCACCTTGACTCAGTAGCGGGACCAGTTTGTTACTCTCCAACCAGATCTTTCGTACTGCTTGAAGAGTGTGTTACGTCATAACCTCGAAGCCAATTTTCCGTTTTCTTATTTCTTTCCTGTGTATTATTTCAAAATATAATGAACACAAATCCTGGTGCCTTTATCAATTTGTTTGCTATGAATATTTCATATTTAGTATGTCACCTCAATGATAAACTCACCCCTATACTGCTTGTACCGGTGAGTTGAGTTCTGCGCAGTTGTGTTGCGACGGCTCCGATCCACCAGAGAATTGGCCCATTTCATTAAAGTCGGTCTGAATCATTTATATCTTTTTAAAGCTTGGTTCCCACTTAGCGATTTTTGGGCATTTAGAGGGCACCCATCGGCGACTATCAGCCAAAATTACTAGGAATTTGCTGAATCACCAAGTGGGAAGGCAAAATGGCAAAGTTGTCAGTGACTATTGCCCTACCCCCTATTGGGTAGGCTTGGGTCGGGCGACTGGATTTCTTCGGAAAAGTGCACCAGTCTCTTGCGATTCAATTTCAGACATGTTTGAAATATATCAGGGCATAGTCGCTGACCCCCTGCTGTGACCTAAAGGCCCATTCCCACTAGGCGATTTCTGCCCCTGAGACTACTGTCGGACATAATCGCCGGGAAACGCCAGTCGCACAGCGGGTGGGAGGGCATAGTCGGCGACTATGCCCTGATATATTTCAAACATGTTTGAAATTGAATTGCAAGAGACTGGTGCCCTTTTCAGAGAGAATCCAGTCGCCGACTCAAGCCCAAACAACGGGGGGTAGAGCAATAGTCGCCGACGATTTTGCTATTTTGCATTCCACCTTGGCGACTCATGAAATTCCTAGAAATTTTGGCCAATAGTAGCCGACGGGTGCCCTCTGGATGCCCCAAAATCGCTTAGTGGGAACCGGGCTTCAACTGAGTCGCCGACTATGCCCTCCCACCAGCTGTGCGACTGCCATTTCCCGTTTGCTGGGAACGGTTCCCTCTATTAGATGTTTACATGAACACCCCGCAAAAGCGGACACTTTGGCCTGGAATCCAAGGTGTCTGCTCACGTGGGGTTCTACTGTACTTGTTACAATAGCATGCTATAATGAGACAGCTACATTCTTTGGTGTGTAGATAAGATCTTCCCCTTTTCTATAAGGACATGTAATACCTATGTATCCTAGTTACTCAAAAGTGCAGTGGCAGACTTTCATGTATATCCTAGGGTTTTCTGGTTAAAGAGGGTAGAAAATCTCGATGGCTGGGAGACTCTGTGTTCCATGCTAAGTTGGCCGGTGTTGCGGGGTGCCCCGCTTTTATTATCCATCGTATACAAAGCCCCCATTGAAAATGTATGGCGACTCAGTAAACCACCACCCATTGTATAAAACCTGTCAGATACCACAACTGTTGTATACGGATTCTAACCTGTGGTATACGGCCTCAAAACCATGGTATACGGGAAAGATAGTCCCATTTGCTATAGAGCAAAGAAATAGTCCCTATTGTTAAACCCTTTAAAATGGCAATTACTGGGTTTGATTTATTCGAAAAGATGGATAATAAATGCAACAAACGATGATTTTGTTGACAGGCGGCTCTGTAAACCACTCGCGGCTGACCTCGTAATACACTCGCTAGCGCTCGTGTATTACTACGCTTCAACCTCTCGTGGTTTACGGAAGCCTATCCACAAAACCATCGATTATGGTCTATATCGGAATGCCTTAGATTACCTTCCATACTATTCCGTACAACATGGCTTCGGCGTCAGTTGCCCAGACCGAATTTGTAGACCTTTAGTAATTATTCTCTAAATCCAACCATTGACTCCCTCCAGTACGACCACCTCTATACTACAACCACTGACCGAATTACCTCGAATTAACTCTACCTATAAAAAAAAACACCCGTAACCGAATCTCTCCTTCAATTGCCAGTGTGTGGTTCTCCCGTACATCCCTTTACCAGTGGGGTAACAGTACTCTACCCCAGTGAGGAGTGTGTAGCTGGGGTGAAATGGGGTATGTTATGGGGGTGTGAGGGGTGTGATGAGGAGGCAGGGGGTCCCGGTAGACGACTCATACTCGTTGACCTTCCCCTGTCCTCTACTTTGTTTAACCCCCTGAGAAAGCAGCACCCGATCCCGGGGTCAAGTTGTGGGGTCGACCACATCTCAGAGGACGCGCATGGTTGAGATACTGTGTTTGATTTAATGCCTTGTAACACAGGGTTAGAGTCGGGGGGAGGGTGCTACAAGGGGTTATGCAAGGTGTACAGAAGGGGTGAAGGTGTGTATAGACAATAATCGATGGTTTTGGAGACAGGCAGCTGTAAACAACGAGAGGTTGATGCGTCGTAATACACGAGCGTCAGCCTTGTAACACAGGGTTAGAGTCGGGGGGAGGGTGCTACAAGGGGTGATGCAGTGTTTACGGAGGGGGTGAAGGTGTATAGACAATAATAGATGGTTTTATAGACAGGCAGCTGTAAACCATGAGAGGTGGAAGCGTAGTAATCAATATTATCAAATGATAACGCTTGCACGAGGTACAGAAAATGGTCTTCATGTGCGATCCTAGATTAAACGTGCCCCAGCACTATCTGCGTCGTTCAGTTTAATCTGGGGACGCATTAGACTACATCATTCAGCCTGATCTGGACAAAGCATTAATGCATCATTCCTCCCTGAAAGACCCCCAAATGCCTCCAACGTTGCACAATCAGTTCAAACCCGATTCAACGTGTGAAGAAGCATTCCTCAAATGTCGTCTGCTCGTCGACATGAAAATAAAAGACGCTGACTGTAGGTGGCGCTGCGGAGTGGCGGTGTCGCGGTATCGGTGGACCACCGTGATGTTGTGGTGGACCAGCCCGAGGTTATTTCCCGCTAGAGCGAGCAACAAAAGCCGAAAATCAATTAAAACCCGGGGCGCCGACGTGTCCCCCGTCACCCGCGGCGACCCAGCGCCCTCTGCCGCTGACATTGACAAATGAGCGATATTAGGTGGACCCAATGGCCACGGTGGTTGGATATAAAGGCGCATGCGTGGAACACCTCCGAATCATAGACTTTCAAAACGCTGCTCTTTTCATGTCTTGACGTTTTAACTCTATTTTACCTCCGCTGTTATTTAAAGCATCTCTCTATATAGTCTGTGGTGTGGTTTTTTTTCGCGCGTTTTTTTATATAACTGGATTTTGTTGACTTTTTGTGCGCAGATATCAGCGCATAATTCACTCCAGCTTCCTTTCTTCGTCTCCTACCTGACTTGATTCGTGAATGGAGCTCTCAAAATGCCCCGAGCACGACCAAACGCACTTTTGATAAGCTCTCCCGCCAAATTGATTTACCCAGACGACAATCGGCCGGCGGGACGCTGAGGCGACGCGTTCGTCTGCGTTACTGATGACGACATTTACCTGTGATCATGATTTGTTAGTGCTTATTAAATCTCTTCCAAATTGATAAATAGATACTAGTATTAAGGGGGAAATATATTTATATCAATACACTAAATATAGATATTGATTAGTAATATTCACATGTATCTTCACCCATACTTTAATCATGATTTGTTAGTGCTGGTTAAATTTCTTTCAATTTGATACATTGATACTGGTACGAAGGGGAAGAATTAATTCATATCAATAATTGAGTATAGATATAGGTTAGTCATATTCACATGTATCTTCACCGATACTTTGATCATGATTTGTTAGTGCTGGTTAAATTTCTTCCAAATTGGGGCAAGTTTTCTTCCACTCAATATCTCTCAGTTCTATGTAGTGTATTTGCTTCAAGGATAAAGCCCGTTTCTTTTGGTCGACGAAAACGACATAGTTTTCTTTGAGTTCTCCTAAGTTTGTTTTCATTGGCCGTCACCGATCTACAGTAAAGAACCGCCTACGGACAGCTGACCAAAATCAATTAATGGAAACACTTCAAGGTGAACTCAAAGAAAGCGGTGTCATTTTCGTCGGCCAGTGGGAAATGGCTTATAGAGTGTAGCATATTAATAGGACCGCAAAAATGTATGGTTAGAGTTTTTGATGATAGAACAAAAAGTTTGCGGTCGAATCAGAAAACGTTGGATATAGGATGGTGATTGAAGATGACACGTTTCAGATAACTTCATTATCCTTTGACAAAGTAGTCTATTTTGGATAAATAGGATAATCAAATATGAAATTTTACTGTCACGACAATAAATATGCTATTTTCCTGAAACCATATGAATCATGCATGTGCATCATGCATATAAATCATGCAAATAAATCAGGCAAATAAATCAGGCAAATAAATGATGCATATGAATCATGCATATAAATCATGCAAATAAATCATGCAAATAAATGATGCATATAAATCATGTATATAGACCAGGTATATACATCATGCAAATAAATCATGCATAAAAATGATGCATATAGATCATGCATATAGACCATGCCTTTAATTTAAACATATAAATGATGCATATGAATCATACATATAAATCATGCATATAAATCATGCATATAAATCATGCATATAAATCATGCAAATAAATCATGCAAATAAAAGATGCATATAAATGATGTATATAGACCATGTATATACATCATGCAAATAAATCATGCTTAAAAATGATCCATATGAATCATGCATATAGACCATGCATAGAAATCACGCAAATAAATCATGTATATATAAATCATGTATATAGAACATGTATAGAAATCATGCAAATAAATAATGCATATAAACTATGTATATAAATCATGCAATAAATCTTACATATAAATTATACATTTAAATCATGCATATAAATCATACATAAAAATCATATAATAAATCACGCATATAAATCATACATATAAATCATGCATATAAATCATGCATATAAATCATGCTGCATTCCCAGTTTTTCCGCCAAAATCCCAAAGCAGACGACACTTAGTTCGAGAAGGTGTAAACAGAAGTTATTCACTCTAACGCCACCAGGTGGGGTTATCCAGTGAGACGCTCAGATCTCTGTTGTCCTGCGTCCCATACGTCTCCGCCATCTTGTCACTCATCCAGGCGCCCCCCAGCGAGAAAGGGAGTAATTAATGATGACTTCCCAGCAGGCAACGCGGCCGGGCAGGGCGACAAGTCAGAGGCTATGATGTATCTGACATTGAAATGTTTGTATGGAATGAAGTGGTTTTAGTTCTTCATTTGGGCACAGGTGTCGTGCTGGCGTCTCTAGTACCCGGACCACCCGCGTGGTGGCGCTCTCAGACGCCGGCTAAATCACGTGACGCGCAGTAATCCCTTCAGGTAAAAAAGTTCCGGATGAATAGATCTGTTGGTGTATTAAGAAAGCGACCCCGAGACCAGATGTAAGTGAATTGAAATGTAAATACCTCTCAAATAAAGAAAATACGTTTTGATTGGATAATTGTGTCTTACTTAGTTTTTGTTTTAATTGTTATAACTGGAGAGTATTGATACCACATCTCCGATTGGAATATCAGAGATTATAGTACTGGTTCCACTAACACGATATATTTGCCGCGGTATACCTTGTTATATGTTACAGTGTCGGAATAGAGGGAAACTATGTTCCGGTGAGCAAAAGTTCAAAGTTACGAGGTAAGGCTTGGAAAAATTACAGCCCAAGGCGTCAGCCTTGGGCAGTAATTTTTCCAAGCCTTACCGAGTAACTTTGACTTTTGCTTACTGGTACTTGGTTTCCCTATTCCTATATACCTTCAAATATCGATAAAAATGCTTAATTCTTTACCTGAAACACTTGCGAAGCAAATGGCCACCCTTATCGAGTAACCACAACAGCTATTGTTTCGTCCCGCTGCTGTATTGTATCACGTGATCAGAGCGGGACGAAAACGTCAGAGCGGGACGAAAACATGAGAGCGGGACGAAAACGTCAACCTCCACACATAACTTATTTTTAATGCACCCCCCAGCAGCGGTATGTAACTCTAGTTACCTCAATAATGGGTATATAGGAATATGTCTTATCTCCTTTGTCGCGATACATAGCGCACAATAGTATGCGTATTTTTCACGAAATCATGTGAATACTTTGGTGCTCCACCACCGCGACACCTGAAGATGCACCGCGACAAATATGGACGCGATTATTCGAAACCCAGCAAGACCCAGCAAGACAACCAAATCGTAACTAATCTCGCTATATCTTGTGTGTTGGCAGAAACAGCACCTATGAGTCTTATATGCGGTAGGAATACTTATATTCTGTCATATCCAATCTTCATAGCGGTACAATGCAAATCATGCATTGACTGGTGTCTTTGCTTATACAAGTGTATTCAGCTTAATCAAGAGACAACTTAGTATGTCCAGCATCCAATCGTAGCCTTGTCGTGGCCTTGTCTTAGACTCTTGTCGGGAACTAGAGTCCACCAACCACGACAAGGCCTCCAATCATAGGCCAATCGTGCACATGCAAGATATCATCAAGAAACGTCACAATGATTTCACAAAGCGGAGCTGAGTGATATCCGTAGCGGAAGACAATGAACGCCATGTAAACAATCATATGAAATTGTGTAATATTAAGATTTTATCCTACCCCGTCACATGTCACCCGTGCCACATACATATTTTATGGCATATCTGTGGCATACAATCACACCATGTTAAGTCTATGTAGATTTATATGAGGGGTAGGATCTGACTGAACCTATTTGCTTCTGCCTTTGATCTCGCCGGTGCTGCAGGACGAGGGAATCATTCATGAAAAATGACTGTAACTGATTCATTTTGATCATATGAGCGGCAAGAATCAGGGGGCCGTTGAATAATGATTCTACGACCCCCAAAATTCGCATAAGTCTCGTTAGTGCAAAAACGTAGCATAAAAAAGTTTGTATTATCCCACCCCTAATATAAAATCCCATAGGCTTATCATTGAGATTCCGTCTGCCACGCTGACTGGCATACGGAGTTTTATATGCCACTAGTGGCATACAGAATTATTATCACGTAATATTCCAAAATCGAGGAAACAGGTTAGGATAAAATCAAAACCTGATTCGTTTTAATCTTGGCCACCACCACCACCACCGTTTTAATCTTGGCCACTCCTGGATTATGGCTCCGGACTTCACTCGGCTTCGCCTCATGAAGTCACTTTGCCAAACTCCAGTCGTGGCATATGGTGGCTAAGATTAAAACTCATCCAGTTTTACGATAGTATGCGGACAAGCTTCTGACGATACGAGAACCTAAAAGGTCGTAGGTGTTCATTCTGAAAATGTCGTCCATTTTGTCATCCATTTGTCATCCTGAAAGACACCTCTAGAGGTGTCGTAGCGAATATCAAACTTTCATCATTTGTTAAGGATCAAATCGTTTGTGAGAAACAGACAGACAGGGACTGCACTACTCGGCCTGATTTTCTCAGAAATACCACTGCATCGCACGGCTGAAGCCAACGACTAGTTTTATGCTACCCTGAATGAAAAAGATCGTCCAGTATGTCGTTCAACGTTCGATATGTCGTATCGTCCAGCCTCATGGACGACAAAGTATTATTCAACAGCCCCCCGTATCTTTTTTTAAGGCAATCTTTTATTAATCTTTCAACATATCCATACATCATACAATTTTCAGCTCTGTTAAATAACTTTCCGTGTATTTTTCACACCATATCTTCACCATTTTAACCTTGTTGTCTCTTCTCATTGTTTTTTTTTTTAATAAATTTTTTGAAGAAATTTTTAAATCTATCTTATCTAATCAGCCTAACTTATTCAGTCCTTTAATGAAGTTGCCGCCCTTTTGTCTCTTTTTATCTAATATTTCTTGGTATGATATTCTCCACGGCCCCCAGTATTAAAGCGTCGACTTTAAATACCATCAGGGCCCTAACCGCCCCTGGACGTTATTTCATGTTGAGAGGACATTAAGACACCTTCTATGGTCTGTGTATATTGTACTCCCAGACCAATGCCAAGTGCTGCCAAGTGCCTGCTAAGTGCCAAGCGAGCTGCATGCAGACAGGTCTGAGAATGTGCGTGCTCTCATGCGTGACGGGTCTCAGTCACGTGTGACGAGAATGCTGTACTGGCACTAGGGGGCGTGTCGGTGGTAGGAGGGAGGGGGCAGTTCTGGTGGCACCTGACAGTAGAAGCGGATGTCGTTAAATGTGTACTTTTCAAGAGAGTTGTTAAATTGTCGTCTGCCAAGTGTTGTCCAAGTCTCGTCCTAGTCTCGATCAAGTCTCGTTCAAGTCTCGGCTAAGTCTCGTCCAAGTCTCGTACAAGTCTCGTCCAAGTCTCGTCCAAGTCTCGTTCAAGTCTCGGCTAAGTCTCGTACAAAGCTCGTCCAAGTCTCGTACAAGTCTCGACCAAGTCTCGCCCAAGTCTCGTTCAAGTTTCGACCAAGTCTTGTGGAAATCTCGTCCAAGTCTCGACTTAGTCTCGTCCAAGTCTCGTTTAAGTCCCGTACAAGTCTCGTAAAAATGTCTTTTAAGTCTCGTCAAAGCTATTTTTCATTGGCCGATTATTCGGCACCGATCTGCAGTTGGGAACGCCGATAGATTCTACACTTGGATACACTGATGTCGGATTGGTGAATGCTATCCCTTCACTATATGCGTGCTATTGACTACTGTGTTATTGGAAAAGGAGCAGGGCACCAGTGTCTCAGAGTCTTAGAGGCATGCCCTGCTTACCATAACCAATAAGTTAAGACCGAAATACCTCAAGATCCACTGGTGTTTGATTTGTTTGGATCCTCAGTCAGGCAGTTGCAGAAATGGCAAGTTGACTGGGTGCAAGTGGGTTACAGAAATGATCCAATAACTGAATGTAGCCCAAACCTTTTAATTGTTATTTACTAATAATTCCACGCTCATTCATTAATGATGAGCATGAACAATTTATTTTCATCGAGTTTGTTTCTGATTTTATCTCACCCCGTACAACATTTTCAATCAATAAATTAAACCACCCAATAAGCCTTTGAATATTGGGTACAATACCTTCACGGCCATGGAGTATGACTTCCTAATGTTAAGCCCATGTAGAGAAATACCGGGGGGAGATAACTATAGATCCGATTGATGTTACCATGATGTAGGATGCCCTGGAAATATTCTGTGGCTGATATGTTTGGATCCTAGACTTAGTCAATTGCAGAAATAGTTGACTGGGTGCAAGTGGGTTACAGAACATTACCCTTAGAGTGAATGTAACCTTTTAATTGTTATTCATTTATAATTCCACGCTCATTCTTCAATGAAGAACATACCATTTGCTTCCAGTCTATATATGCGGACAATTTGCTTCTAGTTTTAGTTGATCCCCCACATTTCATCATTCATTCTTATAGGTCAGGCATATTAGGAACTATGGTGGGATCCAGATTCAGATAGTGTTTCCCTAAAAAATCTTATTGATTGACTTGTGCTGTATATCTGATTAGTTTAAGTAAGCATTTGTTTAAGAATGACAACTAAAGGAACAAAATTCTCTGAAATGACAATATAAATATATTGCATCATTTCCAATCAAGCCTCTCTTCTCCATTTTCTGCCTGCCATGACAGTGCTTTGACAAATGGCAGATATCACAAAAATGGGTGTTTTGCCACTCATCTATTTTGATAACAAAACAGTTGTTTTTTTTCTGATATGAGCATAACAAAAGTTAAGGTATCAAAGTATTTGTGAAGGAAATCTCTGCTTGATTAAACTGTTTTCTTTTAAATTGTATTTCCATATGAAATTCTATGGAATCTTCACTCATATTCTAAAACTTTTAATATAATTTCTGAAAAAATACATCAAAGATGAAAACAGATGAATTATCTCAATAAATTCAAAATAAATATGATGATAAAGCCCATGATCTCTGGTTTAATGTGGTACTTTTTGCAAATCTGTTTCTTTTTCACAGCCCAAGTTATGAGACTCTTTGTATATCAAATCAAAAATAACTAGTTTTCCGTCCCCAATATGGTTGCGCGGCCTATAGTCTATTAGAAAAAGATATAGAACTTGCTGTGATAGTTGAATAATTCATTGCTGTTTGCTGTTTCAGGCTGTAGAGAGACAGCGTTCGTGTACGCTATCACTAGCGCAGCCGTAGCGCACTCCATTGCGCGTGCGTGCAGTGAGGGGTCAGTTTACACCTGCTCCTGCGGCCACCGGGTGGCGCCACCAGTCCCGTCGGCGTCGGGCCGTGACTGGGAGTGGGGAGGATGCTCCGACAACGCCCAGTTCGGTTACAAGTTCTCGCGAGATTTCGTCGACGTCATCGAGAGAGGACGAGATCTGAGATACATGATGAATCTGCATAATAATGAGGCGGGCCGCATGGTAAGCTGAAAGTCCGATGATTTTATCTATTTCTATTCTTACTGGGAAGAAATAATTAGTAGAAACCGAACGAGAGTTAGACTTGACAATGTTTATGCCGCGACGGGAAGGTCGTGTATTACTACACGAGGCGTAGCCAAGTGTAGTGAGGAGCAGACCTGACCAGAGTGGCATAGACATTGACAAGTCTAACTCGAGTTCGGTTTCATATTTATCCGACCCCGTCTATGCTTTTGTATTACTAAAAGATAAATATTGAGTCAAGGACCAACAGAACTCTTTTCATAGTAGCTGACATCCTGTTCTCTGATTGGTCAATATTGTTATTACTCTAGTTGCATAAAAAACACTTTATGTCACGGCCTGCCACATAAAATTTCCCTATGTTAAGTCTATGGCGGTTTTTTATTAGGGGTAGGATAACGCCTGTTTCCATTGGCCGACGAAAATGTTGTAGATTTTTGGTGTTCTCCTAATAGCCCATTTACATTGGCCGTCACCGCTATACAGTCAGGGACCACTGACGGACCTTCAGCACTGCTGACGCAAAATGGAAATGGGCTTTTAGGAGAACTATGGAGGCCAATGGAAACGGGCCAATAAATATCAATGTGGTTCGGTTGGCACTGTTTTGTTTTCAAATATAAAAATGGCAACTTGAGAGTGTTAAATATGAATGAATCAATATTTCAACTTATAGATGAAATCTGGTATTGAGAATCATAATCCAAAGGGTGGATTTTCTAGGTTCTATTTAAGACAAGATGGGAAAGAGAGCGATTTCTAATAAAACAGCTGCTCGTTTGGACGTCTTTGTATTGAAATAGTACTTTAACTCAATCAGCCCTGCATCCTTTCAGTAGCGTCATGCACAAGTCCTTAATAAGTCCTGACCAAAATTATGAAGTTACCCACTAGAAGCCTGCACCTATACCACTAGATAATGTCGAATGCAATAAGAAAATATCGCAAGAGTACCCAGTGTTTCCTTGGCGGCAGTATTCTGACCCACAGTAAATCAGAGTGGGAATGTTGGTGTCTATATATCTTGAAATAATCATGAAACTCCATACATTCTTTTTCCCCGAAGAAAGGTTATTTATAATGCTCCCAAAATGCCTGGAAACATCTTCAGGACCCACCAGGGGAATACCTCAAGGCAATCTCAGGACTGAAAAAATTTGACAGCTACGTCATTAACTCAGCTTCGGCTCATGATTACTCCGAAGTGAAACTGGTGGAGTACGGACAAAGTTATTTTCATCTTGTGAGTTCCTTATTCGTCTCACCCCGTACACCATTATTAATCAGTGGAATAAATCACCCAATTGGCCATTGAGTATTGGATACAATACCTTCACGGCCATGGAGTATGAGTTCCTAACGTTAAGCCTATGCAGAATAAAATACCGGGGTGAGATAATCATACATCCGATTGTAGTTTTCATGATGTAGGATGCCATGAAAATATTCAGTTGTCTGATGTGAATGTAAGGTCTGGCGTCCATCTACTACGATAGAAATTTAGACCTACCGATATGGCACCGATACAAAAAGCAAATATCGAAGACATATCGGGAAGGTGCAAAATCGTAGACAAATGTCTAGACATGCCAATCCACCATGCATCGTAATGGGTATTTTTCGGTGCCTAATCGTAGAAACATGGTCAACTGCCCCGATAGTAGGTGACCTTCTGACGCGATTTTGATTTTTTATCGGGAGGTGCATCGTAGACTATATTGGAGCCATATCGTAGTAGGTGGACGCCGGGCCTTTAGCGGCACTGGACCACGCTGATAATATGTGATATGACTCTACACCAACTGGCAATTCAGGTATCGATTCACTCACATGCTAGTTTCCAGGTATTTAGCTTACAATATCTCAGCCTTCCACAGCGGAATTTACCTGTTACACTTTCCCACCCCTTAGTGTCAGCCCCTGATTGGTTGACGCTCCACGGTGCGGACTGCATTTTCCAGTTGGTCAGATTCCAATACTTCACCTCCTGATCTGTCTTCTCCGAAACGAGAAAAAATAATACTCTCCTAAACTTCCTAAATTCTCCACCTTCTATGACTAGATTCTATGTCTATGTGGATTTAGGAATGCGAACCTCACTTGTTTATCCCTGCACAGAACATCTGGAGGGGCAAGTATGTAATGGGCCTGTTGTCTCCAATTAGAGTTCTGATTGGTCATCCGCCCCATGACCTCCACCAATCAGAACCGTCCTCTCTGCCTAACTAACCGTCCAAGATGCAACGGGACACGTAATTGGTTCACTCGGAACCAATCAGAATAGCTGTTCGTGGGCACAGACCGTGGATAATAGAGACATTTTCATTGGGTGAGAGAGTTGACGGAAGGTACTCTGTTCATATTTTTGTATTGCGGGAAATATTATTCTGTGCTCTTCAAAAGATTTGAAAGACTAAGAACTGGGAGAATATGGAGGGAAACCTATCGCATCTGGTTTATCTGTGACGCATAGAAGTTTCTGGTACTTATAGATGTGCCGGGAAAATCAGAGACATAAATGTTGCACTAGCTCATTCTGACTGGAAATGTCAACTTTGCCATGAAAAGGTCCTTTTGAAAGAATTCAATGTCAGGTGCACCTGTGAAAATCTAGCATATGGGTTTTGAATAATGAATCTTTTGAGGAATAACGAAGATTCATGTGTTAATAATCTTATATATGTACGCTATAATGACATTTGTTGCACTTATTCCCTGAGAATTACTTAAAATTGAAAAAGTTCTATTAATTTCGCTTCAAGAATGATTATCAATTATTTATTTGTGATTCTCACTGATATCGCAATGTATCATTACCATTCGCCGATCCCTATACCCAGAGTTGATTTTTAGTCAATGGGTTTTGAAGCTTTATCTCACCCCTTGTCTTTTTCCACGTAGACTTAACATTGAGAACTCGTATCCAACGCCCATTGAGTATTTAGAAAAAATACTCAATGGGGGATTATGACACAAATGTTAGCCCGTTGTTCAATGTGAAGGGTGAGATAAATTCACCTTGTGAATTACTACGCGATTCAAACTTGATGGGATACGAGCTTTGACCCCAAACTTTCATAAGTTCCCTCTATAGCAACTATCTCCGTGATCTGTACCCTTATACAGTACTAAATATTAAAAAAATATCATACCATGGGTCTGTGTGTATACCATTATGACTCATCATAAAAGTGCCGCAATATCTCACACCTCAACATGCATCACTGCCGATCAAAAAGCCTCCAAATTATATTCCTCAGATGAACATCCGAGACGCACCTAAATTGACCAACTCTGATCAGTGCGAGGTCTCTGGGCATGCGTCGGTGTATCACTTCCGGTTTGTGGGTGGGGTTGAGGGGGTGTATGTGAGGGTTGGGGGAGTTGAGCTCTGTCGTGGGGAGAGTGGCGGAGGGGTAAATCTTCAGAACCGGAGGTAGGAAAGGGGCGGGGAAGGGCGACAGCCGACGCACCGGCCCAGCGATCAAAGCTTCCCGACGCCACCGCTAGATGTCTCTCCAGGTGTGCCAGACGCATGCGTCATGATCTTTGCTTCCGGTTAGACTCACTATCATCTATATGACATATTTTGTGTGGATATAGGTCCGTTTCCATTGGCGGGCGAAAACGGTGCAGATTTTCTTAGTTCACAGTCAGCAGTGCTAAAGGTCCGTCGGTGGTTCTTGACTGTATATCGGTGATGGCCAATGGAAATGGGCTATAAGGAGAACCAAAAAAATCTGCACCGTTTTCGTCTGCCAATGGAAAAAGGGCTTATGTATGTATGCCGATCAGATATCATTGACATACAGTCGAACCCTGTTAAAATAAGCGTGATATTAATTCAGTGTCCTGCGTTGCAGGGTATTTCGCTTAAGAGGGTAAAATAAACATGAAAAAAGGTACTGTGACTTATGATGTGAAGCAATAAGCACTGACTTTTATAGAACCCACGAATTTTGTGTTGAAAGTGAACTTGATGTGCCCAAAACGGTTTTCCCGCTAGGTGGCATCATTGAGATAATAGGAATCTTTGGGTTACATTGATGTACGTCTTTAGCACGGGAGGCAGGCCAGTGGATTCTCAACGCTCTAAGCCTAGTTCGTTAAGAATTCTTCTCCCATAGAGCGTAATGAGAGTACAGAAAAACACTTAGAGAGTGTGATATCTTATGAGATAGGTGCTTTTGGTAGGCCGGACATATTGATATAACCTTTTGTGAGCACTAATTCCTGTCACAGGGTAAGATTTAAGCTCATCCTTCAAATAAACCAAGGATTTAAAAGCATCGAGATGACAATGTCTGATGAGCACTGCTATCCCCTCTCCATCACTACACCTCCATCCTTCATGCATTGAGAAATCGGTGGAAATCTCAAAAGGGTGAAAAGATCCCCCCCCCCCCTTGGGGATCTTTATTCTGTGGTCATTCCCTGCTGGGAGATGGAAGGGGGACTTCTCAAACAGGTTCTTTATCTGTGGATATCTTAAGTTGGACGTTATTCAAACGTTGACTGCTTGACTCGCCTCTGAAAACAATCTCTGGTACAGCCTGACACTATCTTGTCTCGGGGCCGAGCCCGGGGAAACACGATAGGTTCTCGGGCCGCCCGCCTGCGTCTCCCGTCAACCTGTCCTCCCGTGGCGCTGCACAAAGGACACTTCACCAAATTGAATTAGCGCCACTGCATCAAGACATATGACCAAACAGAAAACGCTCAGGTTTCAGATAAGTGCCCATATCTCTTACAGCTCTTTGCTACTCCCCCCTCGTACACTCGGTGAGCGGCGGAGACTTTTTAACCCTTTTTCTACAGCCTTTTATTGGGAGAGGAACCATGGACGGACCACCAGGGCACATGAGTCAACCGTTAGAAAGGAGGATTGTTATTTTAGCCGATTTAGACCATATTCAACTTTAGATAGCGCGTGTAGCCTTATCATGAGAGACATCAAAGTTATAAACCTATATAAATCCTCGCTGAAATTTCTCTTTTGTCGTACACTATGTATAAATAGATATGCATATATATATATATATATATATATAATATATGCATTTTTTTAATGTATCTATTTATTTATGTATATCTGTGTATTCAGCATAATGATCAAGTGTATTCAGCTTAATCTAGAGACAACTTAGTATGTCCAGCTTCCAATCGTGGCCTTGTCGTGGCCTTGTCTTAGACTCTTGTCGGGAACTGGGGTCCACCAACCACGACAAGGCCTCCAATCGTAGGCCAGTCGTGCACATGTAGGATAACATCAAGAAACGTCACAAAATTCCATATGATTGTTAATATGGCGTGAGTTGTCTTCGCGGAATTATATCATGAAGCAGAGCTGAGTGATATCTGTAGCAGAAGACAACGGACGTGTTTTTAATTGCATATTTGTCACCTGTGGCATATAAATATTTCATGGCATAAAGGTCACACCATATGGAGATATATATGAGGGGTGGGATAAATACAAATATATCATATATGTGTGTCTATGCATATATGCAATGTTATACAGTTACCGGGAAAGTAAAAATTGAGGAATTCAAGTGAGACAATACTTAATTACATAAATACCACAATTATCGAATGACATCGATTCTTTGTCTTACCAAATTAGCAGATATCAATTTTGAGACATTTCCCCCATGGTAGTCTTTCCATGCATCTTTCTATACGTTAAGGGTTTACGGATTTAACATTGTGATACGTGAGTGTGACCTTGCCCGGCTTTTCTCGGCCTTTCTCGTCTTTTCACGCCCGCGTCCGAGGTTTGCGGTCATGCATCTCTGGACGCATGCGTGGTCTGTGACCTTATGGGTCATGACCTTTCAAGGTCAATCGGCCGGTGTATTGTTCAGAAGGTCAAGTGAATTAAATTGGTCGGAAGAAATCGAGGTGAGGGCCCAGTCAAGGTGAAGTAGGTGGGGCTGGTCCCTAAATAAAAACCTGGTGAATTTTTCCCAACTCAGACTCTGTCTACAAATTACACTGACTATAAATCAACTCTAGATACAATTTGATAATCAAGAGACCCAGCGTGAAAATAAAATACGAAAGATCTTTTTTTTTTTTTATTCTATTTTTACGCAAATTCATCACACGGACGGTCTTCCATTTATGGCGTTTCAAGTATGCTCTTTACAATCGTGTTTTAGAAAGAAACTAGCGACTTCGTCGATTCGTATTTGGTTCCTACCACATAGTTTATATTCCAATTGGTCCCCCTAGCGGGTAAAGGGGAAAGCATCGTAAACTCGTGGTCATCATTTCGTATGATACAGGTGCTTGAGCTGATCATCGGCGATCAGAACTACATGGATTGACACCAGCGAAAGGTTGTGGTCTCATTGCTTTCTCTCGAGACTAGCGGATAAAAAAATACATTACTAAACTTTGATTTCGGCATGGCCCGAAATAAACATAAATCATTAGAGAAAAGGTATTTCTGCCAATAGATCTACAAAAAAAGAAGAACAGATTCTAGTTTTTCCTCCACGAGATTCTCACTCTCATGGCCCCTCAGTCTCCAAGCCTAAGTTTGGTTTACTATGTCTCTATGTGCGGGAGAGTCTCCAAGCGGATATCACCGAAATTTACATGTTTTATATGTGGTAGGTAATAAGAATGCTCTCTTTCTATCATATTCAGTAGTTGATTACATATAGGTTCTATCCAAG
The DNA here is from genome assembly GCA_950022655.1 of Alentia gelatinosa. Taxonomy (NCBI): domain Eukaryota; kingdom Metazoa; phylum Annelida; class Polychaeta; order Phyllodocida; family Polynoidae; genus Alentia; species Alentia gelatinosa. The sequence goes on from OX465589.1 coordinate 8,902,393, forward strand.
GCCATCTAGAGCAACCGTAATGATGATATTGGAGCCCCATAGGTACATATCTCAGTACCGTAGATTTAGTTTTAGGAGTCCACCCCTCTCTAAGTGCTTGGCTGTGTGACTCGCCTACACGTGAACTGATATGCTAATTATCCACAAGTTTCTAAGCACATATATACATCTACACAGACACAATAGACTTCACGCTTGTCTACGTCTGTACTGAATTCTCACCGGAAGTGACAGAGAGAAAGCCCTCTGCGCATGCTTGAGTTCACCTTTTTAGTTGTCGAGTCATTGTGTTACTACGGTCTCAGATGACAACTGTATTGGAGAGTTGTCTCAAAGTATATTTTTTAATACTCAAGATTTTCGTTACAAAATAAAACAGTTTTGGTGTGTAATTATTATATTCAGAAAGTCCAAAGAGGGCCCGACAATGGAGTCCTCTATAAATGAGCGATATACGTACGTGGAAAACTAAATTTTGTTGTCGAGTCATTGTATTACTCCGGCCTCCATATGACAACTGCAGTGAAGATATTTCTCAAAGTATATACAATTTTTCATTATCAAGATTTTCGCAGAAATGAACAGTTTTGGTATGTAGTTATTACATTCTGAAAGACCAAAGAGGACCGACTATAGACTCCTCTATAAATAAATAATACGCACAAGTGGACAACTAAACTGACAAAGTGATATAGTCACATGCAGAAAGATAAGTAGTTTTTCATGTAATTCCCCATAGTTTACATTGTCTTCATACATATATATGCTAATAATTCTGTAATATCATGAAACGTCCTTACTGTGGACGAAACGGTTCCTGTTTGAGGTCAGTCGTCGATTTTACACAGCCTGATGCCAGAGACGGAGGCCAGTATGAAATTGATGACTGACCGAGAACGAGAAGCGTTTCGTCCATAGTGAGGACATTTGCTTTTTATTATATACATTAAATTGATGAAAAAACGCCATTTTAATAACTTATTAATCCACACTCACAGCAGGCACGAACATTATCATTACTGCACCCCTAGCAGCGGGCAGTATTTTCATAGATATTCGCACACAGGTATATGATAATATACTTTTTTGTATACCAGTTAATAATTAGATCCTGATATACTATGGGAGATCTTGATTTACCCTCCCAATAACAGAACAACCAGAGGTATATGAACCATGATATAGGTATGACGGTAAAACGCCTAGTACCTATTACGAGTGAATCATTACCTTGATTAAAGGATTTAAAAAATCAACCTCAGCAATGATTTGGGCCCATTCGGTTAAGGTCAGAGATGTAAATAAACACCACATGAGGTCACAAAAAAAACCCGTCCAGTAATGTTGGGAGTAGCAATTGAGAGTTGTATTATATAGAGGTATTACCCTGAAGAATTTCATAGCTTGAAGATAGAATCAGAGATTGATAAAAAAAAGAAAATTAGAAACAACTGAAAAAATATTGGTCTCGCCACCTGCAATTTCAACTGCGTACCCGGGTTTACATGGCTGGGACTGATCTGTCTCAGGTACATTATATTCTACGTGTGAATCCCGCTTCAGCAGGAATTGTGCCCACATACCTCAGACAAACACCCTGTGAGGTACAAGAATCACTTTAAGTAAGTCCAGGTGAAACCTGTCGGTAAAATACCGTTTGTACAGGTAGGGTATGAGACGGGATCGGCCGGTGGTGACAGGGAGGGGGTTGTTTTGATCCTGAAATATTTAGTAAGAAGCGGAGTGGGTGTGGGGAGGGGGGGGGGGTGTGATTAGAGATGTCATGGAGGCCGTTCACGCATGCGTAGAACTAGACTGGCTCCAGTCCCTGCATCCTATAGCTACCCTCCTCGCTGAGATACAGGCTCCAGTCCCTACATCCTAAGGCTAACCTCCTCGCAGGGATACAGGCTCCAGTCCCTGCATCCTATGGCTACCCTCCTCGCAGGGATGCAGGCTCCAGTCCCTGCATCCTATGGCTACCCTCCTCGCAGGGATACAGGCTCCAGTCCCTGCATCCTATGGCTACCCTCCTCGCTGGGATACAGGGACTGGTACAATCGGTAATGGTGTTAGATTCCTGGCGCTGTTTAGCACCAGTATTCCCAACACTTTCCATACAGATATGCTGGCTACTGTTCAGAATATCTGCTGGGAGATTATAGGGTTACAGGGAGAGGCTTGGGGCCATAAACAGGAGATTCTGTTCCTACTGGACAAGTCTTTGATTCATGGGGCAGTCAGAGAAGGATACATACAAAAATAAATTTTATTCTGATTGCGATTAATAACTTACTGAATGTTCATAATCAAAGACTTGATTCATGGGTCAGTCAGAGAAGGATACATGATTTAATGAACTTTATTCTGATTGCGATTAATAATTTAATGAATGTTCACAATCAAAGACTTGATTCATGGGCCAGTCAGAGAAGGATACATACTAAAATAACCTTTATTCTGATTGCGATTAATAATTTAATGACTGTTCATAATCAAAGACTTGAGCAAGTCTAGCGTGGAGCGTACAGGTGAGCGTCGGTGAGATCAGGAGAAAGATGAAAGCTGGCGGTGTGCAGTGAAACAAAGCTGGTATGGGGGGGGGGGGGGGAGCAGGGGGCGGGCCTCCCCGGGCCTCGCACGCCTCCCGCCTCTATCTGCCCGCAATCAGTGGGCGATGATAGGTGCAGCGTCCGTCAGGCGTTCAGAGCGCCGCGCGCACCTAAAAACACACACGTCACGGCGTCTTTGTTGTTCGCCGCCGCCCGGCACGCCGCAACTATGTGACGTGATGTCATAAGTCACCAGCGACCAGTCCGCGTTCTCACTGCAGAGACGACGGGCGGTCGGGACCAGTCGGCAGGTTAATGTATAGAGCCTATGAAGCCTAGACATCGACAGACCGACTCTGCCCGATCAGACCTTTGCCCGACGGATCCGTCGGGTAGGTCAGAACCTGGCCACTCTTTGATCTCAATCGGGTTGTTTCATGAAGTTATAAAAGTAGGAGGTGTGATCGTGAAGTATCCCTATGTCAAAGTATGAGGGTATAAGACTGCGACATTATTGTTCCCGATTATTATCATCGATATGGTCGGCGGGAATCGGTGGTAGATGTCGCTGTCTTATGGGCTTTAAGGTCGGGCAGAGTCGGTCATCACCCCCATGCTAGTAATGCCCGACCCAGTTATAATCGAGTCTGTGAAGTGCATAAAGTTCACCGATTCTCACCGACCAGACGGATCCATCGGGCAAAGTTGTGATCAAGAAAAATCAGCGTGTCACTGTCTAAGGCCCGGCGTCCACCTACTACGATAGAATCGTAGACCTCCCGGTATGGCACCGATACAAAATGTCAAAATCGGTGCCTTATCGGGAAGGTGCAAAATCGTAGACATATGTCTAGACAAGCCAATACACCACGCATTGCATGGGGGTTTTATCGGTGTCTAATCGCAGAAACGTGGTCAACTGTCCCGATATTAGGTGACCTTCCGACGCGATTTCGATTTTTATCGGGAGGTGCATCGTAGGGCATATCGGTGCCATATCGTAGTAGGTGGACGCCGGGCCTTATAGGCTTAAAGCCCAGAAAACCTAGACATCGACATGGCGACTCTGCCCGAACACACATGGGCCATACATTCTCTCGGGTCGGTGAGAGTCGGATATACATTTGTCAATATACCCCGACCCCGATCACACCTTCTACCGATGACAATCGGGCATTACTAACATGAGGGTAATGTCCGATTATAATCGGTGACAGTCGGGTACCCTAACCTGCCTTCATTATTCCTCCCGATTCATGGTTATGATTGGCGTTCGGGTCGATGAGAACCGGTGAAAGATGTCGATGTTTTATAGGCTGAACTCATCGATATGCCAACTCGGGACGATCACATCTTCGCCCGACCGATCTGTCGGGTCTGTAGGACGTCATCACATGTGACCAAAGCTGTTTGATCATAACGCCGTTGTTTACTGGTCAATGATCAATATATTCCAGAAGCAGATTAAATGTTTTAGATTTATCAAGAAAACCCATCAATATTGTGTGGATTACTTTTTCGAAAAGTCCACCAGTCTTGTGCAAACGAAAAATCATTCCAAACACTTGCATTTCCAGACACCTCATATAGTTTATCTATGAGATTTTCTGATCCAGTTGCTTTACCTTCTTTATATTGGATGTATCTATTATAGTTTGTCCTCTGAGTTTTTTTTCTTTTCTAAATTCTTTTCTATAATTAATTACACTGAGTGGAAACACATGAACATTAGTAAGGAGGTCTATAACAATCTAGGATCGTACATGTAGACCCTTTTCTGTATGTCATAGAGACCAAGGAATGATGTGGGTCAACTTTATCCAACACTTACGAGCGACCAATACTGACTTAAATATCATTAAACGATAACCCTCGTACGAGTTCCAGAAAAGGGTCTTCATATACAATCCCAGATTATTAAACGGGCCCCTGAACTATCAGGTCTCATTTCTGTTGATTAGATGGCATATCTACCGTGCAGTTTCTCGTCTTTGATGTATCCGATCATCTGCTGTTCTCCTGTGATATTGAGTGACTTGTGACAGACTTTGTGGGAGCACGCCACATTTATTAGAGATGGGGAGAGATCTACAAATCTATTAGCCCTCTCCTCCATAGAGAGCACCCCACTAGTGTTATATGAGCCTCGTAAACATCAAACACATTTCCTCTGGTGTCTGTGTTAGATAGGAGTCTTTTTTTTAATGAAAGGAACACACACTTGGGAAATTATTAGCTGGACTTTTACAAAGTATCCCTGAGTTGGATTTCGCTGTTTTTGAAGTGGGTGATTTCCCAGATAAGTGCAGGTTCGGTTACACTCCGTTGAAGGCGCTGTGTGTGTGTACATGACATCCTGGTGTGTGGAGAGATCCTATTTTTCGCGCCAACTTCTCGTTTTGTTAAAATGTCGTCTGCTCCGACCTCCTGCCAGCTGTTAACTTACCGCACGTCACGTCTTTTGTCTCCATGGTGACCGCGGCCACCATCTTGGCCACGGCTAGTTCCGGTGTCGGCCCATAGGTGGCCACAAGCCCGTGGCGACGCTTTAGCCAACCCCGTAGGTGTGATGCGTTTTCCCACGTCGCCGCGAGAGGGCGTGTGGCACGCTGCCCGTGAAAATTGTCGTCTGCCGTCTGGGAACGCTGGGCGATAATAGGGAACGCGAGGGTGGACGATAATAGAGGCAGTCGAGTAAATAATCCTCTGCCAGCCAGTTTTGGAGCATTTTGGAAGACGTTATTTATGGGAAACCGGTGCCACACGTGAAAATTTCATGCTTCACCTAATTCTCACTTTTGTTACTACAAAGCGATTATCATTATGGATATTTTCGCCTCTAAATCATTATCCCCAACCAATTCAACCATCTTGATATGCTAATGTGTCGAAAGTTCAGTTTAGGAAACTTGTATAGAAAATTTGAACGTCCTTTATCTCACCCCGTTATTTTTCTCCATAGGCATAGCGTAAGAAAATCCTACTCCATGAAGTTAGTATATCTAATACTCAATGGCTAATTGGGTGATTTATTTCATCAATTAATCATGTTGAATTTTTTTTTTCCCGTTCAAAATACTTTTATTGGAGCATAACTTTTACATTTTTTTCATACAATTTTTTCATACAATGTATGGGGTGAGATAAAATCAGAAACCAACTTTATGAAAATAACTTGGAACTCAATCCCCCATGTTTGACCGCTACGCAATTCACTTAGCTTCGCTTCGTGAATTATTAAGCGGTCAGTGCAGACCAAATTATTTTCATCTTGTGAGTCACCTTCTATTATTTCCCCACTGATATTTTTTCCCATAGACTCAACATTGGGAACTGGTATCCAATGCTCATAGAGAATTTAGAAAAAGTACCCAATGGGAGATTATGTCACAAAGAACTGTTTCCATTGGCCGACGAAAACGACAGGGATTTTTTGAGTCACCCAGGAAGTCCGTCGGTGGTGTCACTGACTGTGCCTCGGTATAAAAAAACGGATAGGGTAGTAGATTTCGCTAAGCGACCAAGCTTTCACTCAGTGGTGTGTGGTACCGCATTGCATAATCTAAGCAGAAAAAGTCGTGGGCCATTTCTCGAGCTGGGTTGTTGCGATTGAGCGATTCTGGGTCAGCAATGACACGAATCCGACGGTGGTTCCTGACTGTAGATCAGTGACGGGAAATTGGCCAATGGAAATGGGCCTATAGGGCACATAGCCTATGATCAATGGGCGCCGCCATGACGCCCCCCGAGTAGGTGTTCTTCACTAATGGAGGTGAAAAAGTAGCTGTTCTTCACTAAAGGATGTGCAAAAGAAGTGAGTGATAATTGGGAAATGTCACTTTTCTTGCCTTGATCACATATATAAAAGTGTTCCATGTAAAAAACATCATGTCCTGGATTTTAGCATTATATCTTCCTGCTCTGGGATGGGTGTAGAGAGTCAAAGGAACCTTGGTAAAACATTGAAAGGCAGCTGTATTTCGTAAGAACAAAGAGCCAGAATACAGGTTTTGTCCCCCGACCACCTAGTGACTGCTTCATGAACTAACAATGGCTCTGTCCCCTATAGGTTTCCTCTATGATACTCTCTCCTGTCATACACGTAATAAATAGCCGAATTTTGTTGATTTTGCAGCACGTCTCCTCGAAGATGACTCAGGTCTGTAAGTGTCATGGCATGAGCGGAAGTTGCACCATGAAGACCTGCTGGATGAGACTACGAGAGTTCAGGGACATCGGGAACCAGCTCAAGGACCGCTTCGACGGCGCTTCAAGGGTCTACCAAGGTCAAGGTCATTCCTACCATGCTTTATTCATTTAGTAGAAAGTAGGAGGTTTATTCAAGAAATATATCGATAGAAAGGTTTACATTTTATCCTATTGGAGATATGGTTGTTGCCCTTCCGAAACTTGTGAATTGTCCTTGAGATGAGAATGAAATCTGCACCTAAGTTTGCTTCAATCTATTGTGTCTTGAATTGTACCTGAATGCACCTCATGCAATCTATTCTCCTAGAAACGAAAGAATAGTTGAAAAATGATATTTCGAAACTGGTGATTCATCCCAACATCGGAGGGTGAGATTATAGAAGGGAACTCACGAGCTGAAAATAACTTGGTCCTCAGAGACATACACAGCCTTAGAGAGGTACCATTTAGATCTAAAAGAGCACGAAGAAAAAAAATTATATCTTATTTGTAGTTAATAAAATAGCGATATTTCTTAAAATAAAAAGACAAGTAAAAAAAAAAATTCTCTGGACAATTTAAAAAAAAGAAGATACGGAATAAACTGAGAACTTACATGATACTAAGAAGAAAGCATGACACATTAAAAAAGCATAACCCATAAAATCTCCCCCACCCTATGCTGACGCCTGTTTCTGTTCTCGTTCACAGGTAATTCTGGAAACTCCGTTCGGGACCGGAAGAGCGTGGGAGGAGCTGCGCACGACTTACTTCCGGTGAACCCGAACCACAAGCCGCCTGACCTTTTTGACCTTGTGTACTACGAGGAATCTCCAGACTTTTGCGAGCCCGACTCCTCGATAGATTTCAAGGGCACGAAAGGTCGACAGTGCAACGCCACGTCGATAGGAGTTGACGGGTGTGACATCATGTGCTGTGACAGAGGCTACGCCTCAGAGACATACACAGCCTTGGAGAGGTGCAACTGCACCTTCCACTGGTGCTGCAAAGTCACCTGCAAAATTTGCAGACCACAGCGCATGCGGTATTTGTGTTTGTGACGACTGTCAGATTATGTGTTTGCAGTTTCTGCTGCAAAGAAAGAATTTGCATTTTTATATGTCTGGAAACGAGGCTGTTCGTTTTTTGGCGCCATCTTTGGATGATTTGGATGATATATGATCGGACAAGTTTGGTTTTGTAAAGCCTGCAAAATTTGCAGTCTGCAAACTTGCTAAAACTCGCAACTGTAGTTTTAGCTGCACAAACCTTGCCAAACTGACGATGCCTGCAAAGGAAAGTGACGGTATAAGCCATTTTCCACTGGCCGACTATTTGCTACTGATGCGCAGTTGGGAACCACAGACGCCAGATCAGTGAATGGAAACCGACATGCAGAGAAGTGATCACTGATTAATTGTGCATAGATTATGCAATGACGCCACCACTGAATGACTTGGTCAACGACCAACAGAATCAAAGGGGATTGAAATCGTTGGTGATGGTCATTGAGTACAATTCCGACAGTATGGACTTGCCAAATGCGGCAGAAACAAGGCAGACACTGCACTGTCACCAATTTTTAGACAACGTGGTGCAGTCATTTGCCAACACCGACCGATTTTTAGGAGAACTCAATTAATCGGTGGTGTTTTCGTCAGCCAGAGGAAAATGGCTTTATAGGCCCGTTTCCATTGGCTGACAAAAAGGGTGTAGATTTTTGTGTTCTCTGGTGGTTTCATTGGCCTTCACAGACAGGGACCACTGACGAACCTTCAGCACTGCTGACACAAAATGGAAATAGGCTATTAGGAGAACACCAAAAATCTACACCCTTTTCGTCGGCTAATGGAAATGGGCTTATGGCTTCACCAGATGTAACTCGGAGAGACAGCATGGCTGTCACATAGGACAGCACCAGCTCTGGCTGGTTCAAATATCAGCAATGATTTCTCCGTGATGTTAAAAGGGACAGTGGCTGGATTCTCCTCCAGGATATTAATAGAATCTTGGACCTTACAGCTGACCCTACAATGGATGCCGTCTTGTAAGCCACAGAGCCCTTCTACCTTAGGCGCCCCCATATGAGGGTAGCTATGTGCCGTATTTGTCCAACAGACACCAGTATACCAGTGCCAACAGCAATTCTTTATCCTACCCCTAATGAAAAAAACCCGCCATACGCTTAACATTGAGTGACTTATTCAATGGGACGTGGTATACAATATTTTTTATGCAAATTATCATTTGATCTAAAATCGAGGAGACGGGGTAGGATAAATACTAAACAACCCTCAGTGAGAGTCAATTTGGATTTGAACGATTCGTCTTATACTGCTACTGTCTTTACTCTGTGACTGCCTCGCGAAGATCACTTTGGGCACTGTTGCATAAATCCAAATTGCCTCTCACCTAGGGCCGTTTCTACTCATTACCCTACTCATCATATAAATCGCCATAGATTTAACATGATGTGATTGTACGCCACGGTTATGCCATGAAACATTTATATGCCACGGGTGATATATGAAGTTTAAAACATCTGATGGGGTAGGATAAAATCTAAACGTCACTCAATTTCATATATAACTGTTTACATGGCGTTCATTGTCTTCCACTACAGATATCACTCAGCTCCCCTTTGTGAAATCATTCCGCGAAGACAACAATCATATGAAATTTTGTGACGTTTCTTGATTATGTTGCTACTGGATATAAAGGAGAAATTCACCATCACATGGTGTAGTGACGGTGTAAGGAGACTGACGACTGCTGTGTTCAAGTGTGTGATACGTGATTAGAAAAGAGGAGAGACTGCAGAACTGCAGTAGAACCCCGTTAGCAGGGCACCCCATTAAGGCCCTTTTCCATTGCCCGACAAATACGGTGTAGATTTTCTGTGTCCTCCTAATAGCCTATTTATATTTTGCGTCAGTCGTGCTAAAGGTCTGCCGGTGGTTCCTGACTGTATATTGGTGATGGCCAATGGAAATAGGCTATTATGAGAACACAAAAAATCTACACCGTTTTCGTCAGCCAATGGAAATGGGCCTATAAGGGGAACAGCCAAGAACGATTGGCCGAGAAAGGAATCCCCTTTTTTCACATGTATTTTACACAATTATGCGGGGTATCCTGTAACTCAGAGCATTCTGGCTCGGTAAGGCGAGTTCACACCTCCAGTCTGAGACTGGGCGTACCTTGGTACCTCAAGTCGCACAGTGTGAACGGGGTATTACGAAGTATACCCCTCTTAATGAGGTTCTATTGTATTTTCATCTCATGCAATAACTTTGTAAGATCTGAAAACTCAGCACAATGTCATACCAATCCCTGCTTGTCCATTCTGTTAAAGACTTCAGTGGATTTCAAATGAAGATAGTGTAAATATTTTAAACTTAATTATTATTCGAATCCATCCATGTTCAATTACTTGCCACAGATTTGTGTACATAGGAATGTTTTGTGTACCATACTCAAGTAACACTGTTCTGACAGATAGTCCCTAAATTATTTATTTATTCCGTATGACATCGGTAAAGCTTCAATATAGTTTACATAGGCATAGAATTCAGAAATTTAACAAGGCTGCTTCTTTAGTAAAATTATTATTTCTTTAGTGATGTTCAACTATTTTGATCAACAATCATTATGTAGTTTATATGAAAAGTTGTGATGTTTTGAGTTCTCTTTTAGGATTCATGAAAAATCAATTTATATTATTGAAATGAAATAATGTCAAATAGGATTGATGAAAAATCAATTTACATAATAAATATAATAATGTCAAATGATAGTATGGAACCAAGATTTGAAGTCTATTATTCATGGACTTTACATAAATGAATCTCCTTTTATTCAATGTTCTGTATTTCTTTTTTTCTATGCTGGATCTACTTTTACTCTTCAGTTTTGATAAATAGTTTGATGTTTCATACACCTTCGTTTTGATATTTACTTGTAAATAAACATAATCAATACATTTCAGTAAAGGTTATAGAATCATTATCCTGGCATGCACATTCTCCACTGCTGAAAAATACTCAATGTTTTCTGAATGATCTGAATTTATATTTTCTGTTATTTCACTAAATATCATATGAAATATGTGAAACTGAGAGACGGACAATAAGAAGGAACTGCATTGAGATCCATAGCCACTGAAAACATACCATAAGTTTTGGTTGCAGAGAAATCTCATGAGTGAGATTAGGCCTGGCGTCCACCTACTACGATAGAAATTTAGACCTACCGATACGGCACCAATACAAAAATGCAAATATTGGAGACATATCTGGAACGTGCAATATCCTAGACATATGTCTAGACATGCCAATCCACCATGCATCTCAATGGAGTTTCTTTGGTGCCTAATCGCAGAAGCGTGGTCAACTGCCCCGATATTAGGTGACCTTCCGACGCGATTTTGATTTTCTATCGAGAGGTGCACCGTAGACCATGTTAGAGCCATATCATAGTAGGTGGACGCCGGGCCTTACGTAGCAAATCAAAATGGATGGCATATTATCAGTAGCTATAGATCGAGGGCGGTTCTGACTTATCTCACCCCTATTACTCAATTATTGGCTAACATTTGTGACATCATTCTCCCATTCATAATACTCCATGGGTGTTGAGTACGAGTTCCCTATGTTAAGTATATGGGAAATAAATATTTCACTGGAAGAACTTTTATTATAACAGAAATGAATAAAAGCCTTAAAAAATACCAGGGGGTAGATACAATTTTAAACCTAGCATATGCCAACAGTATTTCCCAAAGATACAGGGATGGTACTTTACTTTAAATATCTTTACAGAAACATAGTGCCATTGAGATAGATGTAAATTGATATCCACCAGCAGTGTTGGCATTCTAATCTATTTCTATTATCTATTGAAATATATACTTTTAAGCATAATTTGAATTTGTTTATGGTTTTGTTCAAAAAAAGTTGTATATATGTTGTATAATCATGACTTTTCACAGCTGACCAAGATATCTGTCATAAATAAGTGACGTCCACTGTGACGTCACGTGTATCGTCACGTGTATTGTCACGTGTATTGTCACGTGTATTGTCACGTGATCACTGCCTGGGGCTGAGTTTTCGACGAATCACCAAAACACAAAATATGAAACTGTGACAATAAAGAAATAAACAAATGCTCTCAAAGTGTTCCTACTCAAGTTTCTGTGTTCAATTTTTAATATCAATCCTCTTGTGTCTCCATTGGGGAAGACTGGTTCCCTGCCCTAATGAAACATGGGACAGGTAACGCCAAGCTTGACCAACGAGTGAGCGACTTTGAACTCTCAATAGTTCTCCGCTGATTTGCAGTGGCAAGGAGACCCAGTACAGGCTCTCTCCCTCACAAGGTTCCCCAAATAACTTAATACCTGTTTATAATGTACAATGATTCAAAATAAAGTAATATAAACTTTTCAAGAGGTAAGAGATAACTTCATTTCAGTCACTGGATTCCTGGGCCTGTCAGGTGTGAGGGGTAGTTTTAATTTTTGATAATGTCCATTATCAAAGACTTGATCATTATATAGAACTGCATCGAGAATCGTATAAATACACAATACTCCACGAATTTGGATGTGCCGCAATCGTCATCGAGGCGAAGCCGAGTGACGATTACACCCCTACCCAACGAGTGGAGTATTGTCTATTTTACGATTCGAGTGCGGTTCTGGATTTATCTCACCGCTTTCTACAACATTAGATAGCATCAGAATATCAGAATAGTTCGAATATACTTAGCAAATCCATATGACGTCAAATCAAATTCACCAGGCCACGGCCATGGCGTAGTATTGTCATTTTACAGGGGTGATCGTTGAGTATTTTTTCCCAATGTTATATCTATGGCTAAGCTTGTACAAGGGGTAAGATAAATACACAATATTGACTGGTTTCAGATACAAGCGGCCGTATGCTCCGAGGAGTTGACGCGTAGTAATATCTGAGCGTATGCGAGGATATTGCGCAGTCAACTCCGAGGAGCATACAACCGCTTTTATCTGAAACCAGGATATACTGTATTTATTATCCACCTTTTCTGGGCAAGTGGCATGTTTATATATCAGTTCATATTAGTATGCACTATGTTTCTGTACGCACTATTTTTCCGTATGCGCCACCCGGAGCATACAACATATCTGTATGCTCCGGGTATGTCCATACAAATTCCCTATGTGTTTTCTATGGACACTTTGTATTAGGTGGATAATAAAGTCGACTACGGGTCCAGTCTGGTAGGGTTGGGCCATGACTTGTAGTACACTGTTGTATCTTGCAGACCCCTATAATATTACAACCGGAGCGATCCAACCAGTCATGCTCACACAATTTATCCCGACATAGGCAATGAACCAGCTGGCTAGGAACCTGTTGAATAATCTAGAATCGTTTATGTAGACCTTCTGTATGCCTAAGAGACCCCGGGAAAATGTTGGTCAATTTTATTCAACACTTATGGACCACCTTATGGATAGCTAATACTGTCTTTGCGAATATTATTAGATATTACTACACAATCACCCTTGTGCGAGGTATAGAAAAGACTCTTCTTGTACGAGCCTAGATTATTGAACAGGCCCCTGACAGAACCCCATTTTATCACTGTCCTTATCACTAATAAGATCACTACTGCCACCATTATTATTACACCTACCATTATCATTACCACCACACCTTTCATTACCAATACCATTTCAGTACCACTGTCATAATTCTATCAATATTGCTAACACTACCGCTGTAATAATCACATCAATACCACTGTAATAATTATCCCATTATCATATCAATTCCACTATCGCTACCACTGTCATGATTATATCAATATACTCTCACTACCACTGTAGTTACCATATCGATACCACTATCACTACCACTATCATTATTATATCGATACCACTATCACTACCACTATCATTATTATATCGATACCACTATCATTATCATATCGATACCACTATCACTACCACTTTCATTATTATATCGATATACTATCACTACCACTATCATTATTATATCGATATACTATCACTACCACTGTAGTTGCCATATCACTACCATTATCACTACCACTGTCATTATTATATCGATACCAATATCACTACCACTATCATTATTATATCGATTTACTATCACTACCACTGTAGTTACCATATCAGCACCACTATCGCTACCACTGTCATTATTATATCGATACCACTATCACTACCACTATCATTATTATATCGATATACTATCACTACCACTGTAGTTACCATATCACTACCATTATCACTACCACTGTCATTATTATATCGATACCACTATCACTACCACTATCATTATTATATCGATACCACTATCACTACCACGGTAGTTACCATATCACTACCACTGTCATTATTACATTAATATCACTTACACTACCACTGTCATAATCATATCGATATACAGTAGAACGCCGCGTAAGCGGACATCCTCCGTTCTGGGCCAAAGTGCCTCTTATGCGGGGTAACCGCTTACACAGGGTTAAAATAAACATCTAATATAGGGAACCGTTCCGACCAAAGGTGTCCGTTAACGCGGGGTGTCTGCTTATGCAGAGTGTCTGTTACGAGGGGTTCTACTGTACTATCACTACCACTGTAGTTACCATGTCAGTACCATCACCACTACCACTGTCATTATCATATTGATACCATTTAACTATCATTACCTTTATTGCTATAGTTGGCCTTACCACCTCTACCACTACCGTTACACAACCACGCCTCACTGGCTGGTAAAGCATTGCAGAGTAATTTTCTACGGGCATCTTAGTTCCCACTCTTGACACTAGGGGGCGGTATCGTCGACGAACTGCTTCGACAGAACTGCCATTCCCCAGCCATTATCTTTCTATTACTTATATTTGACCTATGCTGTTGAAATTGAAAAAAAAGATTAAAATATTTTGGACCCATTTAGGGATAACCGTGAGGTGGGTAGGGAAGAGATTTGCAATATGTGTAGGAAGAATGAGATGGCGATTACTTTCGTGTATATTATAATTCATCAAGTTGATTTTGATTTAAAGATGCTTTTCAACCCCTGTTGATATGGAAATATGAAGCAATACTGCAATATGAGGTTTTGTGGATAGATTCATATTGCTATTTTCGTTTTCGTGATGTTATACTAACCAATTAATCAGAGGAAACTAGTTATTGATATTAAATTCCATCACATGAATACATCAGACTCCTGTGTGCTAAAGTTATCTATGTAATGGTTAATAGGAGGATTTGGTGGGTGGGAATTGTATATCTGTGTAAGGCTGTCCATGCAAATGAATATATGTTAACCACATTGTATCAAATATATGGATCAATTCAATGACATTTCAAGTCTCCATTCTTCTCCCTGTCCTTTGAGAGGAGAGTCCATATTTATTGAAAATGGACCTTCCTATGACAATCCTAGGAATATATGACAGTCCTAGGAGAATCCTTTCTTTTATTGAAGAGCCCCCTGGTCCAAAAGGCACATAGTGATACAAGCTTATTGACATTGAAATACGAGTGAAGGTTGAGATCAGGAAAGGCGAACAAAATGGTTCACTTGGCGAAGGAACCATACTCGGTAATGGAACTCTCTCAGGCTGTTGGGTGCCACAAAAAGGAGGCAGTTTCTATTCTAGCCTGGTATAAACGTCCATAGACTTAAAATCAAGAACTCGTTCTCTACAGGCTTGCGAGTAAGGCAATTCATACTCAATGAGCGATAAACAGATGAATAGTTCCAGGCTAAAATAAAATCAGAAACATAGTCGTGTTTGGTCTGATTTCATGTTCACTATCTTGTTTGGAGTGCTTTGGAATATCCCCTCAGCTAGCACCTCATTCATATTATTATATACCTATGTCCGAATGTCTATTAAATACTGCCCGCTGCTAGGGGTGCAGTAATAATAATGTTCGTGCCCGCTGTAACTGCGACTTTGTATGTCATTAAAATGGTGTTTTTTCACCAATTAGAGGTATATAATAATGAGCGAACGTCCTTACTGTAGACGAAATGGTTCTCGTTCTCAGTCAGTCGTCGATTTCATACTGCCTTCCGCCTTTGGCGTCAGGCAGTATGAAATCGACGACTGACCTCGAACAGGAACCGTTTCGTCCACAGTAAGGACGTTTCCTAATATTACTGCACTCCCAACTCAATAGCAAATGGGGACACAGACCAGCATTCATCAATTTTTTTCTTAGTATTACTCTATGGACTGATAGGTGAAATTATCAATATCACCAAATGACTCAACAACGAAAAAGAAAAAGAAAACAAAATGTAAATGGCATAGGTGAAGATTTTCAGAAATACGATTTCAGAATAGATATTCGTTATAACAAAGTTCCAGGGACTGGATGAATTGATTCATTGGGGTTTATTCTTCACAATAAGCAGCTTTAATCCGTCATTGTCCTGACCTCGATCCTGAAAACTATCTTTTCGGAAGGACATCTCAATAGGTGTCCTTTCTGAAGTTGGTAGCCTGATTAACCACGATATTATCAATGTACTCGCTTGGATAATATCCTTCAGAGGTTCTAGAAATCATATGTCAATAATTCCTTTATTCGCCATTAAATGATAAGAATAGAAATTTTCAAAATAAAAATAAAACAACAAAATTGTGCTTGTCTGGACATATCTATCATGTGGCCTGTTGAATAATCCAGTATATATTGTAAAAATTGTCCCACGTCTATCAGGCCTCAGGCTTAGGTTTGAGGGACTTATCCTTAAGAGACTTCTGCAACACCCTTAGGACAATTTCCAAGAGGGATTTAACTGTCCACCAGGGATCTCATTTATGAAATGATATTTGGCGTGGATCGTAGGAAGGACTGCCCAGTGTGGCAAAATCGGTAGGAATAAACAAAAAAAAAAACCAAAAAAATCGTCCCAGACCTCCTCCATCTTGAGTTAGATCTTATCGTCCAGCCCTTCGATACATCCTGATGTTTTTAAAACTAAGAACGATACTTGCTGTACGATTACGATTAGGACTAACCTCAGGCTATAGTAACCACGATTGGAGTATCCGTGCATTTTTAAATGTGGTCCTTAGAATTCCAGAATATCTTTTGTAGTTTTTATTATCAACCTTTCCCCTTTCTTAATGGGAGACGTTTTGTTATGAAGAATCGAACGCACAAAGCAACGTACCCAAATAAGGTAAATCACGTGACTTTTTAAACAACTTGAAAAAAATATAAATTCCTGATCGTCTTGTAAGATCGTCCTCCATAAAGACGGATCACTTAAGGTAACGAGAATGCACCAAAGACCACGATAAGATGAATTTTTCTATCGTTCTTTCTTTTAAAAACACCTCCCTGGATTATTCAACAGGCCACTGGGAGGTATTTTTAAAACTAAGAACGATAAAGGATTCAATCTTATCGTGGTCTTTGTTGCATTCTCGTTACCTAACCAGATTTGTCTTTATGGAGGACTGTCTTACAAAACGATCAGTAAAATATCTTTATTCTTAGTATTTTGAAAGATAACAAATTTTACCTTTTGCCAGGTTCGTTGCTAAGTGGGTTCGAATCTTCATAACATAAGATAATCTCCCTTAAGAAGGGAAATAGTATAGATAAATACTGCAAAAGATTTCCTGGATTTCTGAGGGCCACATTTAAAACACGGACTGCCACTTCCGTCGTGGGCACTATCGCCTGAGGTTAGTCCTAGTTGTAATCGTTAAGCCAGCATCCTTTTTAGTTTTAAAAACACCTGCCAGGTCATTGTCTACCTGTCACTGTCCTTATCCTTCTCACTGTCCCCTGGGACCTGTTTCACTAGTTTCGTGACATGTCTAGCTTAATCAAAAATGTAAACGAATTCTACATTTTAATAAAAGATCTTATGACTTCAAAAAGAATTCACTGCAGTTTTTTTTGGTTCTGTGGAAAAATATCCTAGATATTTTATATATTACTTTGAAAGCCAATTTGTTGAATATTCGTTTTTAGACCGAGAAGTACATTTCAGAAGTGAATAGGTAGGTATTCAACATGTGAGTGCCCTTATTAAGCTCAATGCCGCTGCTGTAAGTAGGTTATGAAGACACCAGGGACCTGATTCACTAGTTTCTTGACATGTCTAGATCGCGTCTAGATGGTCTGTCCGGTTTCATAAGAACTAGACATTAGACTTTGTTTTGTCCGTTCTTGCTTGCACTATTGGTGCCACTTTTCATGTCTGTCTAATACTTTTGTCATGAAACTAGTGAAACAGGTCCATGATCTGTAGATTTGTCTAATTCTTATGTTTGGGGTCTGTCTTTTCCTAAGGGCAGCTACTTGTGTTGTCACGAAACTAGACAACCCCAATGTCTGTATGGTGTCAAAGACATGTCACGAAACTAGTGAAACAGGTCCCTGATATTAAACGGCCCCTGAACTTCGGGAGTCTCAGATTAGAAGTACGTTTATGGTTCAGGGATACACTCTCCTGGCAGAGATTCTGAATCGCAATGGAACACAAACGTCACAAAGAATCTGCTAGGAGATTGTCAGATATCTATATTTAGGGGTGATGATCCACCTGCATTATGCTTTATGATGGTTTAGCTCTGAAATAAGCATTACATAATGTAAAATGTGCATAACTGATGTTTCTGAGCAATTTCGGCAGTGGAGGACTACTCGTATTATTAATGAACCATTCATGAGTCATTCATTTTCTTGTAATTCTCAGGCATCCAGTTTGGAGGCCATCCATAAATATACTGTACATACTTAGAGGGTTGGTTGTTGGGTTTGTTTTGGTTTGGGTTATTTTGGAGTGGGAGGTTGTTTTTTTTAAAGTATATGCCATGCATCTTCTTTGTTTTATTGTGTACAAAATATAAGTAAAAACTCTCAGATTGTTTTAGTAAATATACTTCAGGAATGTCCACTGGGCAGTAATATCACCCTCTTCCCGAGTTTCTGAGCTTTTTTTACTTTCTTATCTCTCCCCGGACATAATCAATGATGTTTTTGAAATTTAGCAATAAACTAAAGGCATTATTTTGTTATTTTGTGAGTTTCCCCTTTTCTCTATTTTTGTCTATTTCGCACTCATTCTGAAAATCTAAACAAAACCATCAAGAGATAACAAACTACAGGAGGATTTTATTACGGAGGCAATAGTACTTGAATCCAACATATTAACCCTATTTCAGATATTGATACAGTGTAAGTAAATGGTACAAATTATAGCATTCATCCAAACAACTTTACTTTACATTGAAATATCCTAAATCCATTTCATGAGTATTCTTTTTATCAATGTTTGCAAATTATGCCAAGAGGAGGTAACGTTCAAGTAAATGCATCGTATACTCTATGAACTATTGCTAGGAGTAATTCAACTGTTAAATCGTGTAATTTGTGCATCCATGCTATAGCATTTTCTTTACAACATATATATGTACTAAAACAAATACTGGATATTTCAACTGAATAATATAACACATTAATCTCCTAAGAACCTTTATACATTATGGTAACCTCTTTACCGATCACAACGCTCCCATTTCCTGCTATGACGTCACAAGGACACTCTATGACGTCATGTAAGGGTATCATTGTCCAGCAACGTATAAGTATATAGTATTTAGAGCTATACCACAGCATTTCCTGCAAACTGAAAGAGGATATTATATGGAATAATATGTAAAATACAGCAGTAAGGTGCCAGAAGCAAGAGTTATATTAAGTAGAGAGATCTGATATTGTATCAGATTAGAAAATAAAAGCTTCAAAAGCTCTCAGATGGGCGATATTATGAGAATATCTATCATAATATGAAGCACCGCTACTCCCGCTGAGAATGTGGAAGTGGATAAACTGATCAAAACGGATTTATAGGGAATTTTAAAAATAAAAATGAATTATACATGAATTTTTAGAATCCTGCTGATTTGATAGTAAAAAGATGCATGTGAGAAATACTCAGGGTATTTTACAGATTTATGTTATATGACACCTGATTGGTATTGTGTCACTAGCTTGATTAAAACTGTAAACGAATTATACGTTTTAATAACAGATCTTATGACTTAAATATCCTAGATACTTAATATATTACTTTGAAATTTAAAAACATGAAATCATGCAATGTATTGAACATTCGTGTTTAGACCGAGAAGTACATTTTAGAAGTGAATAGGTAGGTATTCAATATGTGAGTGCCCTTATTGAGCTCAATGCCTCTGTTGTAAGTAGGTTATGAAGACACCAGGGACCTGTTTCACTAGTTTCGTGACATGTCTAGATGGCGTCTAGATAGTGTGTCCGGTTTCATAAGAACTAGACATTAGACTTTGTTTTGTCCGTTCTTGCTTGCACTGTTGGTGCCGCTTTTCATGTTTGTCTAACACTTTTGTCACGAAACTAGTGAAACAGGTCCATGATGTGTGGATTTGTCTAATTCTTTTGTTTGGGGTCTGTCTTTTCCTTAGGGCAGCTACTTGTGTTGTCAAGAACCTAGACAACCCCAATGTCTGTATGGTGTCACAGACATGTCATGAAACTAGTGAAACAGGTCCCTGTACACAAAGTGTATGCACCTGTACAGCTGCTGTACACACCTGTACTGTTTTTGTATTGTTGTATTGTACTTCATTGTAAAAATATGTATACATGCTCATGTACAGCCATTGTACAGACATGTTCTCTTTTGTTGTAGGTCTGCACTGTTATTTATACATCTACAATATGTTAAATGTTCATTCATCTATTGGGCCCTTTTCAATATGATGAACCTAAGACAAATATCCCATTCTGACGCCACAACGGAAGTGAAGTGACGTCATAACTTTCTTGATCTCGTCACCACCATGACTGGAGCACTGCCATTATAAAATTGTCACTGGCAGGTAAATGAATCAATCACTGACCAGCAATTGATGATTATATCAAAGTTGCAAGACAAGACATCGATAGATGACCTTAGGCACTGATAAGGGTAGGTAACCATAGTAACAGACCGGGAGTACCATGGTTACCGAGCTGGATGACGAGTGATACAACAATATTCCTGGCATGTAATTATATCGTGATTTATTGACACGTCACTAGCCAATCTATGGCAAGGTAATGACCTCATTTTGGCTACAGAGACGTCACTCCATGGATCACCAATCGTCCGTAAATATGATCGTTATTGCCATCACTCATAATGGTTGTCATTGTCATAAGGATCTGTATGTTCCGTTTTATCCTCATATAAGACCCTGTGAAGAACTGTCCGATAAATAAACTAACAAAATGACGTCACATGACATCATATCCTTCAATGAAACCCAAATTCCGGAGAGTAAAAGGCTGATTCCACCAAGACACATGATCTAGGCCAAAATGTTGACTCGCTAGTAGGGATGAATCATATGAGCCTGCCTAGCTGGTTTGCAGCGGTGGAAGAGCACACCATGAGCGATAATAGGGGCTCTGCACACAGGTGTAATGATCTTACAAGATTTAGTATGATCCAGCAAGATTTAGTACGATCCAGCCAGATGCTGCAAGACACAGCCCAACCTTGCCAGGCAAAAAAAATCATTCCGGTGGAATCCGCACTTGAAAGTCCACTCTCCTCCAACTGCGTCTCGCCGTTCATCACAAACATCGGTAAACTCGCTTAGTCTCGTTACAAGTCTCGCACTTCACCTCGCAGCACCAGCGGAAGCGGCATCGGCAGTGCTTCACCTCGTTTTCGATGTAGGCATTATAGCCTCGATCGCAGCACAGAAGATCGCACCCTCCGGTTCCGGGCGATCGCGGATCGCACTTCCGGCCGACGGTGCCCAGTGAACCGTGTCGGCGATTCATGAGGCAGAAGTCGGGCGACTCCTCCGTATACACGATGTCCTCTGCACTCGTCGGCTTGATGCTGTCGCCCCCTAGCGGCAGGAGACGCCGCCCGTCGTTACTTCCGGTCACGTGGACGGCGCCGTCGAAGCGGTCCTTGAGGTGGTCACTGACGAAACGAAAGCGAGGCATGCGCCTGTAGCAGGTCTTGAGGGAGCAGGAGGCGGAGAGGCCGTGACACTTACACACGGTCTCCATGTAGTTACGTACGGCCTGCAAGAGGGATACGAGAATATTTATGCATTTCTCACGTACTCAATGCTTACATTATCGCCCACCCTAAATCTATAACACTGTACATATCCCAACCTTTAGTGTGTGGGGACGGAGAATGATACCCTACGGTAACACAACCACAACTGCGTGCCTGAGCGTTTGAACCTGGACAGGTCTGCGATTCCACCGTCTCTTCCGATTGGCCGAGCGAGTTGTTTACTCCCCGCTCATTGGTTGCTAATGACGCTTTTCCCCAGTCAGTTCTGGCAACCCGATGACGTTGCGCAGTCGGCTGAGCTCTCTGTCGTAGCCTGGCCGCCTGGCCTCGTTAGACTAAAGGCCAGGTAACGGGTACACTGGCCACCCGAGCAACACTACGTTAGCTCTGGTCACGTTAAATTCACAGGGGCCTTGACATGGCGTGGTAGTGGGTATCTCATGCCATTGCAGTGGGTAAAGGAAATTCACTTTAGCTATTTGGGAGGTTTGTTAGGGGTTGGTATCTATTTTTACTCTGTGTATCTATTTTTACTCTGTGGTCCGACCACTCTCTGAGAGCTTGAGACAAATATCTCGTAGCATAACATGGACAAGGGGCTTTGAGAGTACTACAATCTCCAACCACGACAATAGCCTCTTGTGAAAGAGATTACCAAGACAAAAGATCTGCTGGCAGAACAATTCACTCTTCCAGCAGAGATTCTATCTCTGGTAGTAGGAAGATCAGCTAGGTGAGTGCAAGCCCTCCCACACTCTATTGACCCTGCCATGACCCTCAGTCTTACCCTAGAAGTCACTTTTCCATGTTCTCATCTTCTTTTAATGTGTTTTTTTTTTTAAATTGCAACAGAGATAAGGTTCTTTTTCAATTTATTAACATATAGATATTGTTTTGCAAGTATTTGGAATATCAAAGTCCATGGAGAACAAAATTGTTTGGTTTGAGAGTGAGAATCCGTGGACACGTCCATGGTTTAACGTTACCAACCTCTTAGTTGGAACGTAGTGGAGACAGAGGTGGTGGCCAATCTAGGTAACGGGTTGCAGTTTCGTGGTGCATTATTGGTAACGCCTCCATTTTTCTGTTGCATTGTGGGATTGGCAGACCACCAGATACACTGGTTCCCGGGGTATCCACTAGGGGGCTCGGCGGAGATATGTATGCGGAACCCAGCCAAACCACTAGTCCACTAGTGCCCTGGCCCTAGTGACAACGGGATGTACTACAGTCTAGTTGAAGGTCGTAGGAACCCGTTACCTGTCCTTTATTCATATGGGCAGGGAACCCGTCTATCTCTGTCGCCGCTCTGTTTTCACAGGGGCAGGTCATAGCATATGAGAAGGGGGGGCCGTACTTTGTATGCACAAGGGACTGGCCATTTGTGCCCCGAGGGGGGGCCGCCATTTTAATGGTTGGAGGGAGGCTTTAGGGTTTATTTCTGCCACCATGTGTGATGCGTGACCTACTTTCCAGCCGTAGAAGAGACCATTAGGGGGTTCTGGTTTCGAATCTATACTGAATTCTCATCAGGTGTCGTAGGGACGTGCACGTGGCTGTCACTGTGTTACGGTTGTTTTTAGACCGTTTTCTTTGCGGAAAAGAGTGGTGAGATATTACCTCTTTTTTTCTTTTTTTCTTTCTTTCTGTCGGTGCCTTTACTAGGTCACCGTTCATTTTTCGCTCTCAGGCTCTACAACGGGGTTTACAAACAAAATCTTTCGTCGCGTTCCCTGTTCGGAGTTGGCGGTTTGAATTTTTTTTTTCAAACCGCCAACTCCGAACAGGGTTCATTATGAAAGATTTTTTACAAACATATCCCAACCTTTATCCTACCCCTCATGCCATAAAACATGAAGTAAAAATGTGTGGCCGGGTAGGATAAAATCTAAAGGTCTAATCATTTTTTATGATTGTTACATGGCGTTTGTTGTCTTTCGCTACAGATATCACTCAGCTCCACTTCGTGATATCATTCCTCGAAGACAACTCATGTCATATAAATAATGATTTGAAATTTTGTGGTGTTTCTTGATAATAGTACAAGAGCTTATATTGTTCTCACTATTTACTACATACCCATGCCGTAGATACTTTAAATATGCACCATTTCGCCATACAACGTAAAAATACTGTACGGACCAGTGATCCGTACAGGAAAATGCAGACTACCTTCCCATACACGTTTATTAAAATATTGGTTGTTAAGCCAAGTGAAATTAATGATTTTTTTAAATTTCGGGTATATAGTAAATAAAGAACGACCTACCATGCTTGTACAAGCCACAAAACTCGATAATAATTCATGGTTTGTACGGAACCCGGTGTAAACGCCTCGTTGCGTAAGAACCATAAATTATCATCTTGTTTTTTAGCTTGTACAGCTTGGTCAGGACGTTTTATATAATTACAAACCTTCTCACACCTACTGGCCCACGTGTATGTAATTTTACATGTGCAAATATTTACACAATTAATGTCTCCATAATTACAATACTGGACCTCATCCACCACAACACCTCTAAGGCCCTGAAACACTGGCACCCTGCTCCTTTGACAATAGCACAGTGAATAGCACGCTGATAGAGAAGGGGAGAATTTTTGGCAGTATGATGGAAGTCTCTATCTGACCACTCTAACCTTTTATAGGCAACGTATATATAATGCGTGGCAGCACGCTAGGTGAACCTCATGCCCGATACCCATGACTCTACATTCTCACTAGACCTTCACACACCTCATACCCCATACCTCTAAGACTTGGCACTCCTCATGCCCCATAACTCAACACCTGGGACACCCCATACCCCATACCTCTATCACCCATCACGCCCAATACCCCATATCTCTAACACTCATCATGCCCCATGCCCCATACTTCTAACACCTGGCACACCCCATGGCCCATACCTCTAACACTCATCACACCCCATGCCCCATACCTCTAACACTCATCACGCCCCATACCCCATACCCCATACCTCTAACACCCATCACGCCCCATACCCCATACCTCTAACACCCATCACGCCCCATACCCCATACCACTAACACTCATCACACCCCATGCCCCATACCTCTAACACTCATCACGCCCCATACCCCATACCCCATACCTCTAACACCCATCACGCCCCATACCCCATACCTCTAACACCCATCACGCCCCATACCCCATACCTCTAACACACATCACACCCCATACCCCATACCTCTAACACACATCACGCCCCATACCCCATACCTCTAACACTCATCATGCCCCATGCCCCATACCTCTAACACACATCACACCCCATACCCCGTACCTCTAACACCCATCATGCCCCATGCCCCATACCTCTAACACTAAGCACACCTCATGCCCCATAACTCAACACCTGACAGACCCCATACCCCATACCTCTAACACCCATCACGCCCCATACCCCATACCTCTAACACTCATCATGCCCAATACCCCATACCTCTATCACCCATCACGCCCCATACCCCATATCTCTAACACTCATGATGCCCCATGCCCCATACTTCTAACACCTGGCACACCCCATACCCCATACCTCTAATGCTCATCACACCCCATACCCTTATACCTCTAATGCTCACCACACCCCATACCCTATACCTCTAACACTCATGATGCTCCATACCCTAGACCTCTAGCACTCATCACGCCTCATACCCCATACATCTAACACCCATCACGCCCCATACCCCATACCTCTAACCCTCATCACGCCCCATACCCCATACCTCTAACCCTCATCACCCCCATGCCCCATACCTCTAACACCCATCACGCCCCATACCCCATACCTCTAACACTCATCACACCCCATACCCCACACCTCTAACACCCATCACGCCCCATACCCCATACCTCTAACACTCATCACACCCCATACCCCATACCTCTAACCCTCATCACACCCCATACCCCATACCATTAACCCTCATCACGCCCCATACCTCATACCTCTAACCCTCATCACACCCCATACCCCATACCTCTAACCCTCATCACACCCCATACCCCATACCTCTAACACCCATCACGCCCCATACCTCATACCTCTAACACTCATCACGCCCCATGCCCCATACCTCTAACACTCATCACGCCCCATACCCCATACCTCTAACCCTCATCACGCCCCATGCCCCATACCTATGGTCGTCACTCACCAGCCGACCAGCCTCGTTGTTGTGCAGACGAACTCGTGTCCGAATATCAGAGCCTTTTTTCCGCGCTTTCCGGATGTCCATGAAGTCCCGTGACTTGAGGTAGCCGTAGTCCACGTTGTCGCCACATCCGGCGTACTTCCACTGAAGGCGGGACTGCATGTCGCACGGGCACCACTGAGCACGCAGCGCAGGCGGGGAGAACAGGGTTAAAAGGTCAGTCAAGTTCAGGTAAATAGTTATCTTTATCCTACCCCTAATAAAAAACTTAAGATTGATTGACTGTATTCGGGCGAGCGTGCGGTAAAGTGTTATTCATTGCACGATGGTAACAAATGAATCATAGGAGACAGGGTAAGATAAATACTAAACTGAACTCGAGTTAGTAGTGTTAGTGTGTATCGCACTCTGGTCAGGTCGGCTTCTCACTACGCTCGGCCAACGCCTCGCGCACTAATACACGACCTGCCCATCGTGCAATAAACGCTAACACTACTAACTCTCGTTCAGTTTCTATGGAGAAACCAAACAAGAGTTAGTCATGTTGTTGTTTATCGCACGACGGCAAGATCGCGATATTACTGCGCGAGGCGAAGCCGAGAGCAGTAATAAGCGATCTTGCCGGAGTGCGATGAACAATAACATGACTAACTCGAGTTTGGTTTAGAATTTATCCTACCCCGCCTGTCTAAATGACTTCTACATTAACAAATGACGTCATTTGTCAAGTGTATCCCACTAGAGCGATATTTTTCATTTTTCTGAACTCCAGACCGAATACAGTGACCCAATGTTAAGCCTATGGAGTTTTTTATTAGGGGTAGGATAATACTAATTATTGCACATTATGAGGGATTCATATACCTCACAGGGTGTTTGTCTGACACAAATCCTGGTGAAATTTCTTCGTCTTAATTGCAGGGTTCCATTTCTCTGAGACCTGAATTTTTTTACTAGAAAGGAACGGAATCTCATGAGATTTTGTACCCTGTGAGGTTCATGAACCCGACCGTGTGAATTCCACTTTAGGAAACTTAGGAAAGTCCTAAATGGGGGGGGGGGGTGAGCTCTATTACGCAAAAGTATCAGAATGCTTTAGAAATTAGGGGGAGCGATTCTGAGGTCCAGAGGTAGCCTAGTCCACCATACATATAGAAAGTGAGGGGACGGCCCCGTGGTCTCCTTCTCTTTCTACGTCCTAAAAACGGGCAATAAAGAACTAGTTTTAAATCCTAATAATCAAATCTGAAACCCATGGAGCAATCATATATAAGTAGTATAGGAAAAGTGTGGGGAAGGAATATGGATAAAGAAAAGATGTCTGAAAATATGCCTATATATATACAACAAGCAGCAATTGAACATCCGTCGTAGACGGAACAGCGCAGTTGCAAGAAAGAACGAGAGCGCGAGGGAGAGGGCAAGGAAGAGGGAGAAGGTGAGGGAGAGGGCAAGGGAGAGGACAGGGCAAAGGGAGAGGGTGAAAGAGAGGGAGTGGGAGAGAGCATAGTTGAAGAGAGGGTGAGTGAGAGGGCGAGTGCAAAGGAAAGGGTGGGGACAAGGGAGAGGCAAGGGGGAGGTTAAGGAAGAAGAAAAGGGACAGGGTGAGGGCAAGGTAGAAGGAGAGGTAGAGAACAAGGGCAAGGGAGAGAGAGGGAACAGCAAGCAGGAAAGGACAAGGGAGAGAATGAGGAGAAGGCAAGGAAAAGGGTGAAGAGTAGGGCGAAGGGGAAGGAGAGGAAGAGGGAGAGGATGAGGGGAAGGAAGGAGGAAGGAGGGTGACGGAATGCGAGATGGGACAAGAAAGGAGAAGGAAGGAGATAGATGGATGGTGAGGGAGAGGGCAAAGGAGAGTGCACAATTGAGGGAGAGGGAGAGGGCAAGGGAGAGGGAGAGGGTGAGGGAGAGGGAGAGGGTGAGGGAGATGGAGAGGGTAAGGGAGAGGGAGAGGGCAAGGGAGATGGAGAGGGTGAGGGAGAGGGAGAGGGCAAGGGAGAGGGAGAGGGAGAGGGTGAGGAAAAGGGCAAGGAAAAGGGCTAGGGCAAGGGTGAAGGCGAGGATGAGCGTGAGGAAGAGGGAAAGATGAAGGAGAGCATGAAGGAAAGGAAAGAGGTGGGAGGGCAAGGGATTGTGAGAGAGGAGGGAAAAGGAAGGATGATGATAAAGGGCAAGAGCAAGTTAGAGGGAGAGGATCAGGGCAAGAGAGAAGGCACAGTTGAGGGAGAGGGTAAAGGTGAGGGAGAGGGGAAGGGAGATGGAGAGGGCGAGAAGAAGGTGGAAGAAAGTGGGCAAGGGTGAGAGCGAGGAACAGGGGGAAGGCAAGGGCGAGGGAGAGGGCGAGGGGGGGGGGACGAGGGAGAGGGAGAGTGAGAAGACAAAGGATAGGGAGCAGGAGAGGGAGAGGACCAAGAAAGAGGAGTGGGGGAGGGCAGTATGGAAAGAGAGGGCAAGGGAGAGGCAAAGGGGAGGGGAGAGGGTGAGAGTGAGGGTGAGGGAGAGGCAGAGGGCGAGGGAGAGGACGGACACAAAGACACAGACAGAGACACAGACAAACTTAAAGAAAGAAGGCACACAAGTAGACAGGCAGAGAGGTGAAGGACTTTACCTCGAGTTCGCCGATGGAGCAGGCCCGTGTGATGGCGAACAGGACGCCGGCCGAGCTGACGGCGTGCACGAAGCCCGTCTCCCGGGTGTCTGTAACCACAAGGCCGGTCAGAGTCTGACATCAGGACGGGGTCTCTACCATGTTGTATCACACTTAGAAGGAAACCCACGAGATGAGAATAACTTGGTCTGTACTCCACCGAGTTTGACTGCGGAGTAATCCACGAAGCGAAGCTGAGTGAATTACATAGTGGTCAAACGACGTGGAGTACAGACTATTTAAAGTTATTCTCATCGAGTGGGTTTCTGATTTTATCTCACCCCGTGTAACATTGTTTATTCCTTGAGTAACTCGCCAAATTAGCCATTGAGTATTAGGTACGATACTTTCACGGCCGTGGAGTACGAGTTCCTAACGTTAAGCCTATGGAGAAAAATACTGGGGTGAGATAAAAACAGGTTCTCTACCATAGTGATCCATACAAACAGGTTCTCTACCATAGTGATTCATACAAACAGGTTCTCTACCATAGTGATTCATACAAACAGGTTCTCTACCATAGTGATCCATACAAACAGGTTCTCTACCATAGTGATTCATACAAGCAGGGTCTCCACCATATTGATTCATAGAAATGGGTTCTCTACCATAGTGATTCATACAAGCAGGGTCTCCACCATATTGATTCATAGAAATGGGTTCTCTACCATAGTGATTCATACAAGCAGGGTGTCCACCATATTGATTCATAGAAATGGGTTCTCTACCATATTGATTCATACAAGCAGGGTCTCCACCATATTGATTCATAGAAATGGGTTCTCCACCATAGTGATTCATACAAATGGGTTCTCTACCATGTTGTATCATGCAAACAGGGTCTCCACCATAGTGAATCATACAAACAGGTTCTCCACCATGTTATATCATACAAACAGGTTCTCTACCATAGTGATTCATACAAGCAGGGTCTCCACCATAGTGATCCTTACAAACAGGTTCTCTACCATAGTGATTCATACAAACAGGTTCTTCACCATAGTGATCCTTACAAACAGGTTCTCTACCATAGTGATTCATACAAACAGGTTCTCTACCATAGTGATTCATACAAACAGGTTCTCTACCATAGTGATTCATACAAGCAGGGTCTCTACCATAGTGATTCATACAAACAGGTTCTCTACCATAGTGATTCATACAAACAGGGTCTCTACCATAGTGATTCATACAAACAGGTTCTCTACCATAGTGATTCATACTTAGGAGGAAACTCACGACATGAAAAGAACTTGGTCGGTACTCTACCACAGAGTAATTCACGAAGCAAAACTGAGTGAATTACTCTGCGGTCAAAACTGGAGTGCAGACCAAGTTATTTTCATCGAGTGGGTTTCTGATTTTATCTCACCCTGTCTAACATTATTGATTAATAAGATAAATAACCCAATTTCCCATTGCATATTGGGTACACAACCTTCACGGCCGTGGAGTATGAGCTCCTCACGTTAAGCATATTGGGAAAGGTACTGGGGTGAGATCAAATTTGGTTCTCTGCCATTTGTATCATATTGAACGGATTCCATATCATATTGAATCATACAAATGGCTCCCCAACAGAGTGGATTTAAATCCTTTCAGGTCTCTTTGACCTGGAGTGGTGAGTACCCCGTTAATGGGGTTTTACTGTTTCCAAAAGTATCATATTTGGGAAAATGAGAAGTAGTAAGATCTGTATATGAGATAACAATAATAACAGGAAACCAATGAGGTACATCGGAAGGGCAAGGTCTAGGGTTAAGGTCCCAGCCTTTTAACCGGGTATGCCATCAAGATCATATTTTAGATACAAAAACTACCAGACTGCATGTCGTCCAGAAAGTCCAGGAGCTTTGAAAGATCGGAACTATGTGTAACTACCAACACACTAGTTTAACAACTCCCTAATATGTTCGCTTGAATGGTAGACGTCCATTACCTATACTTATATTATCCTTATTACTATTGTATCATACAGGTATTCATCTACAATTTGGTGATTGTTATCTACCCTGAAGGGTAAGAGTAAACCATAAACACATTGATTATAATAACAAATACCCTACAATGCCTGTTAACTTTTCCTTGCGGCCAAAGAAACCCAGCAAAGGTTGATGGCCTAGCCAGTTTATTGGCAAATATATCATATGTATACTAGATACAAAAAATAAAAAGAATTAAACCATGTATACTGTATAATGATTACCAAATGGCCAATAAAGAATGATAAAAAAAGATTTGTATTCAATCTTGTCATGATGTAGATTGGTACTACTTCTCTACCCATCACCCTGTTATAGATTCAATCTCACCGCGATGTGATCCTAGACCTCATTAATAATCCAACCAGGATGCTATTGAGGAATCATTCTATAACTGTCATATGGAACCCCTAATGGCATACCAACTCTAATATCTCTATGCACATGTATCTTTTTTTCAAATGTGTCAAGCTCTTTTTCTTGATCATATTTTACAGTACAGTTTTTCCTTTTACAATGTAATTTTTTTTTTTTTTTTTACAGATTCATCAAGTTAGTGTAGAGCAGCTCAATAACTCTTAGATATCTATTGGTGTGGGGTGAGTTTGCTTTTATGATAGTGCTGCTCTTTGAACATTGATTTAGAAGTAACTCAAGGAGTCAGATTTCCACTTATACTAAAATCTCGGTTTTTAACTTCCGGTATTTAAGTACTTTTGCCATAGAGTGTTCCTATATCTAAATTCCTCAATTCAGAGCATTATACATCAACAATCTATGTTGGGTCCTCATGTTACTGATTTAATATGGGAGTTAGCCTATGAATTATTTTTTAGTTTTACTCCCTACTTCTGACATCTAAAACTGGTTTCGATTTTTATAGTGTCCATAACTCATTGGCAGGGTATTTTATGTCCATCTTAATCTTTTCAACACGAACTCTTAATAACTTAAAATTAAGGCGTCTTTTCTCTTGACCTACATACTGAAGAGGGTGCATTATTCGTTGACCAGTAATATCAAGGTGAGCTTACATAGCAGACGATATTTGTATACTTTTAGCAATAAAAGAAAAAAAAGATTACAAATAACTACGACGTTTTATCTATGGTGAACCAGGGATAAAATAAGCCATGGACCCGTTTAATAATCTAGGATCGTACATGTACACCCTTTTCTGTATGCCATAGAGACCCAGGGACGATATGGGTCAACTTTATTTATCACTTATGGACGACCTTATGAACGGAAAATACTGTCTTAGCGAACAGACATAAATGCTGTTAAACGATAACCCTTGTACGAGGTACGGAAAATGGCTATATATGTAGGATCCTAGATTATTAAACGGGCCCCTGAGGTGGGGGTGGATCAGAATGGGTATCATTCACACATACACCAATCGTACGCTCATCCCCTGAAATTTTCACTGTTTGGAAATATTTACCCCACGGAAATCTTCACAATATAATCAATACTAACATATATATACAATGCCCAAGAGCATGTGCTATCGACTTAAACAATTCTAGTTTCATTCAAGAAAAAATGGATGATACAAATGCTTTTTCACATAGTGAAATAAAGTTGTGCACGAAGATTTTCTGAGTAGATGTGGGATGTTGTTATTTTGATCCTCCAGCTATGATAGCGACAAAACGCCCCACCCTTTGGTGCATATGGCTTTGACCTCATTGTCACTTGATCTCAGGTAGTTAGAAGCTGACCAGGGTCCTTGATATGGCCATGTCCTATTTCTGTGTATTAGTGAGGGGGAGCCTGTGTGTTCCTGGCCCGATGTACCCACTCTGTGGTGCATGGAAGCTGGCATGAACTTTCCCTTCCCATTTTTTTTCCATTGGGATTGATTCGCTCGTACTATAATGAGACGTCACAAAATTTCATATAGATGTTTATATGGCTTGAGTTGAGACCCACAACACAAACAATATTATCAAGAAAAATCAGGAAATTCGATGAGATTTTACATATGGCATGAGTTGTCTTTGTGGAATTATATCGTGAAGCGGAGCTGAGTGATATCTGTAGCAGAAGACAATGAACACCATATAAACAATTACATGAATTTGATTAACGTTTAGATTTTATCCTACCCCGTCACATGTTTTTGATTGCATATGTCACCCGTGGCATATAAATATTATATGACATAACCGTGGCATACAGTTAGCACAAGCATCCACAAAACTGATTCCTCCTTTGACCTATGCTTCAAATTCACACTGTTATGGGTTACAGTTGTTAATTTTGAGTTATACCAGGATTGAAGTGATTATCAAGATGTTTTATTTGATAATAAACTCAAGTGACATTAACGAATCTAGTAGACAAGTTCACTTCAAAGTAGCTATAACCATAAGGCAAGGTTGTCCGTAAGTAGAGTTGTATACATAGACAATAATCGATGGTTTTGTGGACAGGCGGCCGTAAACCACGAGAGGTTGACGCGTAGTAATACACGAGCGCTAGCGAGTGTATTACGAGGTCAACCGCGAGTGGTTTACAAAGTTGCCTGTCCACAAAATCATCGTTTGTTGCATTTATTATCCATCTTTTCGAATAAATTAAACCCAGTAACTGCCCTATTAACGGGTATAACAATAGGAACTATTTCTTTGCTCTATAGCAAAAAGGACTATTTTTCCTGTATACCATGGTTTGGAGGCCGTATACCACAGATGTGAATCCGTATACCACAGTTATGGTATCTGACAGGTTTTATACAATGGGTCGTGGTTTACTGAGTCCCCATACATTTTCAATGGGAGCTTTGTATACGATGGCATCTTGTAGCGACGTTTAGCTACATATTATCTCTGATAGTCAGTAATTTGAATATAAACGCCAGAAATCCTTGATCTCAGTTTTCATGATTTTATTAATGGTCAAACATAACGCAGTGTGAAATGTGATTTATTTATGGATTAATTGTGAACGTTTCAGTAAGGTATACATTAAGAAAGAAATTGATGAATGTTTGGTCTGTTTTCCCTTTTGTCATCGAATTTGAAGTGCGCAGTAAGATGAACGAGGCGACAGCCGAGTGAGTATTCTGAAGCGCTCCAAACGAGTATGTTTCTGAATTTATCTCAGCCAGAATATATTCTTCTGTTTACCACACTCTGAGTTACCGAACTCACATAACTGTTGAATATGAGTTCCTAATCCTAAGCCTAAGGAAGTTTATATGAGGCTATGATAATGAGCAGGACATAAATCCTAAAAATTATGGTTATGAAAAATTATTTAAACCATTCACCTCGCACATATACAATATAGCCATGGATTGGATCTGAGTGGCCGTATACTCCGCGTAGTTGACGCGTACTAATACTCAGAGTGATAGCGAGGAGTATAACATAGTGTCAACTACAAAGAGAATACGGCCACACAGATCCAAAACATGGTAATGTTGTATTTGTTAGTCACCTTTTGACTAATTATCAGGAATAAATCTTGTAAATAATTAGAAATTCGACGCAAGTGCCGTACATTGTTTATATAGAAAAGTTACTTTATTGCACGTAAGGTGGCCGAAAAAGCCGTATTCTTCTAGGAGAATATGGCTTTCGCATGGTTTAGCATGGAGACTCAGTTATTAGGTGGGTAATAAAGAATAATAGGCGCCTTCATATGGGAAAATACGGTGAGCGACCGTTTTCACTCATTATGTTATATTTTTGTGGTAAGTCAACGATTACAGGAAACTTGTTTTATGTTGTAACAAGCAAAACAGAACAGAGGGTTCTCAGAGGAACCAGCAGAGGTCGCTGGTTCCCGTGAGAGCCCCATGTCAACGTGTGGTCCTCAGGAACCAGCGGCACCTCCGCGTCCCTCACCACGTGACCCTTCACGTCAGTCGTCACGTGACTGGGACGCCCCCTGGTGGTTTATACAGCTCGGAACACGGTATAGACGTATGACAGTAGCAATGTTATTATCGCCGAAAATGTGACGTAGAATAGTGGGTTTTTCTCTTTGAAAGGATTATTTTGATTTTATTCGATTTTTTTTCTTTTTTTTTTTCAGATGAACCACTTTCGCAGCATTGGTATTGCAGCATTGGGAGTGGCCTTATGTATGAGGCCACTCAAAATGAAAACTTGTTTTCCATCACCAAACCATGAAAAATATGACGAGGGCGCTTTTCCCCCCTTTTTTGGGGAGGGGGGGGTGTGTGTGACAAGTACCATAGTTTAACAATAGGTGGTTGTGTAGTATAGGTAGTATGATGAGAGATATGAAAACTACGGTTTGGGGAAAACCTAGATACACGTAATAACACGTCGTATGCATCCCGGACATCAGGAGCTTTAATTTGATACCAAATACACATATTTGTCATGATATCTATCAAGGTTCATCTTATTAAATTTTTTTAGAAAAAACGTCTACAAAATTTTTGCTGATGAGAAACAAGGTTTTTTTAGTGGCCCAACGTGGGGTCTTGGCTTATGGCAGTTTGTATACAGAGAAACACATTAGGAGCTCTATTACTGAAGATAATGTCAAGAGTTATCATCAAGTCACATCGCGGCCCTGTGGATCATGATTCATATCTGTATAAATACGTCTTCTACTTATTTTTATATATTTTTCCCGAATTTGGCCAATTAGGTGTTTTTTTCTAACACTTCTGTCACTGATTCTCATAGCTGACTTATGCAGGAAAGTATTCTACTTTCATCTACAGAGGAGAGTTACATAAGAAACGGTCATAGTGACACCTCATCAGAATGAGATGTATACATTATAGCACCTTGTAGAGGGAGAAATAACCGGAACATCACCTCATATGATTGAGAAATAGGCATCACAGTTGAGAGCTCTAGAAACTCTCCTTTGCATTCTTCCCTTTTTATTAGGTCTCACATCCATAATGGCCTTATATTAGGGATTTCCCCTTCATACGGCCCCAGTAGCGTGACACACTGAAGGAGCCTGTTGATATATACTGTGTTGTGAGACCTAACACGTGGTGGAACACGGCCTTGACATTGACCATCGACAGTGGGTGTGTGTGGGGCCCTTCATGTTAACATGTTACTCTCAGCCACCATGTACTGTGTTATAAGTCCCACGCATCGGGTACAGCGTATGCAGGT
The DNA here is from genome assembly GCA_950022655.1 of Alentia gelatinosa. Lineage (NCBI taxonomy): Eukaryota > Metazoa > Annelida > Polychaeta > Phyllodocida > Polynoidae > Alentia > Alentia gelatinosa. The sequence goes on from OX465589.1 coordinate 8,938,198, forward strand.
TTTTGAGCGCGGACCACACATTCATATTCTCTGCCTAAAGGTTAGAGTGGTTGCATAGACTTTGAGCTTGTTGAGTGTGGGTCACACAATCATATAATCTGCTTACAGGTTTGAGTGGTCATATATATAGACTCTGAGCTTGTTGAGTGTGGGCCATACGCTCATATACTCTGCCTAAAGGTTAGAGTGGTTGCATAGACTTTGAGCTTGTTGATTGTGGGCAACACGCTCATATACTCTACCTAAAGGTTAGAGTGGTTGCAAAGACTTTGAGCTTTTTGAGTGTGGGCAACACGCTCATACTCTGCTTAAAGGTTATAGTGGTCCCATACATAGATTTTGAGCTTGTTGAGTGTGGGCCACACGCTCATATACTCTGCCTTAAGGTTAGAGTGGTTGCATAGACTTCGAGCTTGTTGAGTGTGGGTTCATATAGATGGTCATATCAAACTTATTGGAGTATCCCATAATTCAGTCTGTTTACAGGATCCGGTGTTAGCTGGTTTTTGTCATTGTATTGTGATAGACCCTTGACCCATTTCCCACAATTATTGTAGTTTTTTATAAATCTTCAAATTGGAAATCCGAAGGAGAAATGGAAATTTTCAGTATTGTATTCAGTGTCTCTAGTTAGAAATCATATAATGGTTGTTTATCAGCGGACAGGCGGCCGAGGTGCGGCCAGCCAGTCAGGTGTGGGTCCTTTATGTGCCCAGGGCGATATTAGTGAGTTTAATAATGTCTGAAGAGTCTCTACTCTGCTCAAAGGTTAGAGTGGTCACATAGACCTTGAGCATGTTGAGTGTGGGCCACACGCTCATATACTCTGCCTAATGGTAAAAACCTCGTGAGATTACTCCGCAACCCGGTTGCATGGCATATTTTCAATGATCTCGATGCAGTTTCTCATTAAAATTTGCTTCATGATATTGGTCTCATTGTTAAAGCCAATAGACACGATAACACTTACACTATCTTGATTCTGTTACAGTTCTCTTTGTTTTGAGAAGTGTAAGGCAATGATTCTGAATTTTTCAGATTATCCAAATTTACCTTTGTATTTGTAGCACATAATGATCAAATATTACGGTAGGAAAGGGTTAATCCCATTCTGATAGAATGTTGTTTCCAGCCTCGGTTGAATATCCAAGTTGAAATCATGCCAACACAGATTTTCTTAATTCAAAAAAAATAAATTAAAACAATCTTTAATTTAAACATGACCTTTGTCCCTATGTACACTGAACCTTTGTAAATAACTTTCCACAGGCTTTTGATCTCAGAGTATTCCTATAAATACAATACTTTTTACAAGATAAAGGTAAAGGTAAAAGATCTACACATCCCAAAGTATCTACAAAGAGGAAACGCCGCCTACACTGAAGACGCTCTGGTGACCAGTGTTGACATCCACGACGCCATCTTTGCCGCCCGCTAAGAACCACCTCCTAAGCGCGGAGTGATTTATGCTAAACACTGCGGGCACACTTCCGTTTACAGGGCTGTGAACTGGTCATAAAGTAGTGCGTGTGTGAGTGGGCGTCTCGCGGAGGTCCGCCGACCGGCGTCCCCGACTGACAGGCCACCACAACAGCGCCGAGCTACGGCCCGCCGCCCGCACTCTCTCACTCTGAAGTCCAATGCCCACTGTACGATTTATTTCCTTAGGACAAACTCCTTAGGACAAAACAAAACCCTTTATCCTAAGCATATCCTAAGCTTGTCTCTGGAGTCAGCAGAATATAGGGCAATTACTGCCCAAGCTGATACCTCCAGTTTAAATAAAAACCTTAAAATGTGTGTGTATATATATGTATATATATATATATTTATAATAAAGTAGTCACGTACCATATTTGAGTATTCTGTTGATGGTATGTTTATGGGTGTGATTATAATAAAGTAGTGCCTCACCGTATTTGAGTATTCTGTTGATTGTACGTTTATAACTGTGTGTGATTATAATAAAGAGGTAATGTACCATATTTGAGTATTCTGTTGATTGTATGTTTATGTATGATTATAATAAAGAAGTAACTGATCATATTTGAGTATTCTGTTGATTGTGTATTAAATGCATGTAATCATAATAAAGAAGTGCCTCACCATATTTGAGTATTCTGTTGATTGCACGTTTATGAATATAATTAAAAATTAAAGTAGTAACATACCGTATTTGAATATTCTGTTGATTGTACGTTTATGCGTAATTATAATGAAGAAATAACTGATCGTATTTGAGTATTCTGTTAATTGTACGTTAAATGGATGTACTTATAATAAAGTAGTAACGTACCATATTCAAGTATTCTGTTGATTGTACATCAAATGCATGTAATTATAATAAAGAAGTGCCTCACCATATTTGAGTATTCTGTTGATTGTACGTTTATGCGTTGAGCAGTTCCACTTCCTCTCCCGGAACTGGAACTGACACTCCTGGATGGCCAGCCTCGCCCCTTTCGCCACCTGCTGAACGATTTCCGGTTCCTTCTGGCAGATCTCGCGTTGTCTGCCGCCCATCCTGCGAGACCGCCGACAGATGGTGTTCTTGTCCATCGCCAGGGGACTGCCAACTGCCCTGTGGAGAGGAGACGCAGATGTAGCTCCGTTTGTTGAAGATATTTAGCATGAATATATTATATGGAAACTGGCTTACTGTCTTTGTACGTCAAAAATATGCGGTGAAATTGTTGATCACATACATCTCGATGCCGTAGGCAGAGGGATGTATGTGATCAATAATTTTACCAAGTATTTTGACGTACAAAGACAGTCAGCCTGTTTTCGTATTACTACATGTGTACATATACCTAAAAATCGTGAAATTTTACCTGGTCACGTGATCACATACCCTGTACGTCACAGTGTGGTGTACGCGAATAAATATGCCATGGGTAGGAGTGGGCAGTATATGTAGTTCATACAGCCACAGGTATATGATAATAATTGTGATATTTCATGTATAATTAGTAGAAACTGAACGAGAGTTAGACTTGTCAGTGTTTATGCCACAACGGGAAGGTCGTGTATCACAACGCGAAGCATTAGCTGAGCATAGTGAGGAACAGACCTGACCAGAGTGGCATAGACACTGACAAGTTTAACTGGAGTTCGGTTTTGTATTTATCCTACCCTGTCTCTACCCTTTTGGATTACCAAAATATAAATATCGATTGAACGACCAACCAAAGTCCAACTGGAACTTTTGAGTCCAACCGGAACTTTTTTCGGAGCAGCTTACAATCTGGTCGCTGATTGGTCGAATTTTTCATGTCCCTAGAGGCACAAATCGCACTACATGTCATGGCATGCTGCATAAAATTTGCCTATGTTATGCCTATGGACCGTTTTTATTAGGGGTAGGATAAACGTAAAGGCCAATGCCTTCTACCGATTTCGGAACATTTATGTACCTTTGTCTGCGACAAACGGACGGTAATTTGTCTCAGCCAAGGCATCCTAACGGAGTCGGCCGTAGTCAGTAGATGTAGGACAGCTAGGCAAGGGTGAGCCACTGATTAGTGAACCACCTCCTTCAAACGTCCTTTTGTCATAGAAAAGTGTGGTTTCTATGTTCCAAAATCGGTGGTGAAAAGTTTATCAACCTGTTGATAAATCTAGTCACCGGGTGCATAATCGCACATCTGTCGGTAAGTATAGACTGATTTGCTTAGGACTAATACCCACCACCCTCTCTCCTCGATGGCCGCTGGTCGAGCGACGGGTTATGTAATTTGCCTGCGACAAGTTACTGATTGCTATACGATTTTGGAACTAATCGTTCAACCATTAATCGGTAGATGGTCATAGGGCTTAAGAAGTGGGATCTTTAAGTGGGATTCACACGATGAGACAAATGTACCTTAGACTGGTGTGCTTCACACCTTTTCACCAGTCGCCAACTATTTCCATCTGGGTACAAAGTTTCACAGATTGGGGTGTCCTACAATCTCAGGTAAACATGAGGATTCAATTCACATGGGAAGACTTACCAGGTACATAGTCTAAAGCCTACACCCCTACACAGGGTACAGAGGGTACAGAGGGTACAGAAGGTACATATTCGCTGACTCAGGGCACTTCCCCGTGTGAATAGGTGTAATTTGGGACTACTGAGACACACAGATTGGGAGAGAACGTGTGAAATACATTAATCTTACCAAAAAGACCCTCTAAATTTTAAACCTGTTCAAAGTCAAAATCTTATGAAATTCTGTTGCCTGTTGAAGGTGATTTTAGCTGACAATTGCAAGGGAAAAAAACTTGTCTCAGCAAAATGGAACCATACGATTCAGACGAGGAGATTATTTTCCAGTACCAAATCTCAGCAGGATTTGTCTCAGACAAACGCTCTGTGGGGTGCATGAATTCCACCATGTGAATCCTACTTTAAAGAGTGCCGCTAAATGGAAGGAAGTCGGGTATCCCCATTCATGTGAAAGTATTGATCTCACAAGCCATTTATTTGCCTTTCCCCCTGCCATCCTCCTTCCTCCCTCTCCGTTTTAGTTCCATTTTTTATGATATTTTGCGTCGCGGCAACTGCAAGGTTCATATCAGGGCGAGATCTAAAGTGGAATTCACGTGGTAGTTTAGTTTGTTTGTTTGGTTTGATTTAACGTCCATTATAAGTCCTTACCAGACTTTCTCAAGGTTCTTTTACACCACGAGGGTGGTGATCGAATCTATGTGATGAATTCAGGTAGAAATCTCACCCTTACACATTGACCGAGGTGAGAGTACTTTTACTTCCCATACCACATAGACATGGTATGAGAAGGATTGGCCTTTGGTATAGCAGTAAATCTACCACTGCTGGGGTTGGGATTCGAACCAACAAGGTCCTACAACCTTGGGGTTACAAGTCCAGTGCTCTAACTACTGAGCAAACTTCCAACCCCCTTCACATTCATGTACCTCACCAGGTTCAAAATCGTATGAAATTCTGTTCCATTCAAAGTGAATTCATATGCCGGGATTCATGTTCCTCACAGGGTTCAAAATCTCATGAGATTCTGTTCCTTTTTAGGGGAAAATGTCGCTAACACCTGCAGGAGAAAAAACATGAAATGGAACCCAACAATTTAGAGGAAGAGATTGTGTTTGGATACAGAATCTCAGCAGGATTTGTCTCAGACAAACACCCTGTGAAGTAAATGAATCCCGTCGTGTGAATTCCACTTCAGGGAAATGGAACCCTACAATATAGACAAAGAGATGTGTTCGAGTACAGAATCTCAGCAGGATTTGTCTCAAACACCATGTGAGGTACCGTGTGAATCCTACTTCGGTTACAGGGATGTCAGTTGGGGTCAGCAAAACAGTGGAAATATTATTCATATGGCATTTCCTGCCTCAGGGAGAAAACATGGAAAATAAGACATTTTCAGCCACGGCATGAAGATGTGTGGGGAGGTTCAAACCACCATTATGCAGGCATAAGTGAGGCTCGAATAATTCCTATCATTGTTTAACATTCAAGTACACATGTACTGAACTTGACCTATATAGCCTACAGATCCACACTGAGTAGAATACGGAAAGCCGTATTCTACTCAGTGGAATACGGCTTTTTCTGCCACCTCACGGGCACTCTATGAAGTATTTTATATAAACAATGCATAGCGCTTACGTCGAGTTTCTAATCATTTACAATTTATTTTTCAAATAGTAAGTTGAAAGAAGGCCCAACCCAAGACAAAGAAATAAAGTTGGATAACAGGATTGTATTTCACCTAGATTACAACGTTTCGGATGTTGTTGATTCTTCATCAGGTATTGTTCTAATAATCAGTTGAAATACGAGTAATAAATATAACATTAAGCCTACCATGCCTTTGATCTGTGTGGTCATATTCTCCTTGTAGTTGCCACTACGCAATACTCAACTACGTGGTGAATACAACCATGCGGACCAAAATTATGGTAATATTGTATATAATTATATTATTCTTATAGGTAAATATATGTATTTTAACATGAAATAGGATTCCTCCAACAAATTGAAAATTAATTGTTTTTTCTTTTGAAGCTGCAAATGTTCGTTTTTCCGTACAGTGACCCATATATATCCCACAATCTGCAATTCAGCGCCCTACCAACTGAGCTAACCCAACCTCTGACAGATACGTAGTTACCCGCGAGTGTTGTCAGTGGCACACATGTCATGTAGAGTGTTGATAACCCCTACCTAGTCTTAAAATCTGTACACTGTCAAATACCAATAGCCACTATCTCTACTTTACTACATTCCTGTGGCCACTGCAGCAGGATGGTTACAGCAGCATCATGTCTCCAGGCTTCCCTGTAGCTATCAAAGTATGATGCCTCCAGCTATTCCTGTGGTTACTGCAGCATGATGCCTCCAGGTATTCCTGTAGCTACTGCAGCATGATGCCTCCAGGTATTCCTGTGGCTACTGTAGCATGATGCCTCCAGGTATTCCTGTGGCTACTGCAGCATGATGCCTCCAGGTATTCCTGTGGGTACTGCAGCATGATGCCTCCAGGTATTCCTGTGTGTACTGCAACATGATGCCTTCAGGTATTCCTGTGGTTACTGCAGCATGATACCTCCAGGTATTCCTGTGGCTACTGCAGCATGATACCTCCAGGTATTATAAGGTGAGATAAAGCCCGGCGTCCACCTACTACGACACGGTCTACGATGCACCTCCCGATACAAAAATCAAAATCGGGTCGGAAGGTCACCTAATATCGGGGCAGTTGACCACTTTTCTGCGATTAGACACCGATAAAAACCCCATACAATGCGTGGTGGATTGGCATGTCTAGACATATGTCTACGATTTTGCCCCTTCCCGATATGTCTCCGATATTCACTTTTTGTATCGGTGCCATATCGGTAGGTCTAAATTTCTATCGTAGTAGGTGGACGCCAGGCCTTATTGTATCGAGCTCTTGGTCTAGAAAGCGATCGGACCATCCTCTAAATCGGAGGCCAATCTACTCAGGTGGTGTCTGTCTGGGCGTTGACGTGTGGTGTCTGTTCTGCCTGTGATAGAAAACACAGTTTCTAAATATAAACTCGATCACTCTCCACCTGAGGTCGCTGTGAGAGACAGTTCATCGCAGGGCGTCACGTCTAATCACTTAGTGCGCCCTGATTGGCTGCTGTCACTCTGCCAAGATGGCGACCTCCACTTAACCCTTTCCAGCTGAACAGCCTATGGAAGTTTAGGGTCAGAACCCGTATCACATCGAGTTTAAATCACGTAGAAATTCAAAAGGCGAAGCCACGTGAATTACATAGCGATTCAACCTCGATGGGATCGAGCTCTGACCCTAAAGTTTAATGGGTTTCTGAATTTATCTCACCCTTCTCATTGACTTATGGGCTAACATTTCTGACATAATCCCCAATTGGATATTTTTCCTAGATATCTTATGGGCATTCATATTCCCAATGTTAAGTCTATGGAGAAAAAAATACCAGGGGTGGGATAATTATATAGAACTGCATCACCGCTTTCTATGATATTAAACAATCACAATTACAGAATAATTTGAATATATACTTTGCAAATTCATGTGACGTCATCTGAAATTCAATACGCCACGGCCGTGGCGTAGTACTGTCACTCTACGGGGGTGATCGTTGAGTATTTTTTTCTAATGTTATTCCTATGGCTAAACTTGTACCAGGGGTGAGATAAAGAGTATTTTCCCCTCTATTAGATATTTGATTTTACCCCTCATAAGAGGACAACCCAAGGAACACTATTACCTGGAGCTGAGGGTATCCCTGAAGTGGGGTTCTACTCTAGCGGGTTAGAGAAAAGTCAATTGTCGTTCATGAATTCATTGAGATATTTCTGAATTTGTCAAGACTGTCTGAAGAAAGTCTCAGTGAGATATTTCTAAATTAGTCAAGACTCCCCTTCCCCTGCCAAAATGCCTAAAGCTGATATACTGCCTAAAGCCATTCTTGTTGTCTGGTGACATACTGCCTACAGGCATGTTCAACCCTCAATGATATATTGCCTCAATCCACTCCCACCACTGACTGACATACTTCCTTAAGGTATTCTAATACCAGTTGACATACTGCCTCAAGGCCTTCTCACCCTTGCTGACATATTACCTTATGTCACTCTTATCCCCCAAATGACTCACTGCCTGAAGGTGTTGTGTCCTCCACAGACAACTACCCAAAGGCATTCTCACACTGCTGACATACTGCCTGAAGGTATTCTCACTCTGCTGACATACTGCCTGAAGGTATTCTCACCCCCTGACTGACAAAATGCCCTAAGGCATTCTCACCCCCTGACTGACATAATGGCTTAAGGAATTCTCACCATTCACTGACAAAATGCTTGAAGGCATTCTCCCCCCCTGACTGACATAATGCCTTAAGGCATTCTCACCCCTCACTGACATACTGCCTTAAGGCATTCTCACCCCTCACTGACATACTGCCTTAAGGCATTCTCACCCTCATTGACATACTGCCTTAAGGCATTCTCACCCCTCACTGACATACTGCCTTAAGGCATTCTCACCCTAGCTGACATACTGCCTTAAGGTATTCTTACCCCTCACTGACATACTGCCTTAAGGTATTCTTACCCCTCACTGACATACTGCCTTAAGGCATTCTCACCCCTCACTGACATACTGCCTTAAGGCATTCTCACCCCCCCACTGACATACTGCCTTAAGGTATTCTTACCCCTCACTGACATACTGCCTTAAGGCATTCTCACCCCTCACTGACATACTGCCTTAAGGCATTCTCACCCTCACTGACATACTGCCTTAAGGCATTCTCACCCCTCACTGACATACTGCCTTAAGGCATTCTCACCCCTCACTGACATACTGCCTTAAGGCATTCTCACCCCTCACTGACATACTGCCTTAAGGCATTCTCACCCTCACTGACATACTGCCTTAAGACATTCTCACCCCCCACTGACATACTGCCTTAAGACATTCTCACCCCTCACTGACATACTGCCTTAAGACATTCTCACCCCTCACTGACATATTGCCTTAAGACATTCTCACCCCTCACTGACATACTGCCTTAAGGTATTCTCACCCCTCACTGACATACTGCCTTAAGGCATTCTCACCCCTCACTGACATACTGCCTTAAGGCATTCTCACCCTCACTGACATATTGCATTAAGGTATTCTCACCCCTCACTCAAATACTGCCTTAAGACATTCTCACCCCCCACTAACATACTGCCTTAAGGCATTCTCACCCTCACTGACACAACGCCTTAAGGCATTCTCACCCCTCACTGACATACTGCCTTAAGGCATTCTCACCCCTCACTGACATACTGCCTTAAGGCATTCTCACCCCTCACTGACATACTGCCTTAAGGCATTCTCACCCCCTGCAGACATGCAGTATTGAGATATTTACTTTGCCCTTCTCATATGGTGCCTGAAGGCATTCCTCCTGCTCGCATACTGCCCTAAGGCGCCCTAGTCTCTAAAGTGTTAATATATTGTCTTTCACAGATTGTTCATCTAATATCTCCACCAGAGCCGGTGTCAGAATATTGATTTCAGATTACGTATCCACACAAAGTGTCAATAAAAGAGAAGTTCTTTAACTGTTTGTGTACTCTCCAAAAAGAGTAAGCTCGTCACTACTGCGATATAACAAGTGTTACTACTCAGTTTTTAGCTTTTTCTGGATTAAACTCCTAAAGACCATTAGAACTATCCTTTATACAGACGGTTTATCACAAACGTCAGTAAAGGTGTAATTTGGAAGTAATTAAATACCCACAAAATGTAGCGTATCAGGACGTATGTGGGACACCATTGAGACCCATCAATAGATACAACGTAGTAGTGGTGTGATTCTATGTAGAAAATAAAACAAGTAAAACACTGGAAATTGTCAACAGGATTCATGGACATATCTCAGTAAATCCAATCACAATTACTGAACACCCCCAGCGTGATCCAACATCACAAGACAAGTCATACGTGGGACACAAGCCAGACCAGAGACTCTCTCTGCATACTTTAGAGGAAACCTTTAGGGTCAGAGCTCGTATCTCATCGAGCTTGAATCTCTGAAAAAAAACCATTGATAATAGGTACCTTGTGATTTGGGTGGCATCGGGGAGCAAGATGGCCGCTTCCATAGTACAATAGCACAATTTTTTTTATTCAATAAAGATTTATGACATTGATAATCACCTATTGGCGTTCTTCCGTACCATTGTCAACATGGACAATACATAGACAAAAAACAGGACTTCAAATAACATGACTAGATAGAAACTGGACAACACTTGCACCCATCAGACAAAAACTCTATCGTTTGTATTCTAGGTACCATTTTATAAAATGCATACAATACAATAAATTCGTCAGTTTCAAAAATAAAAGAAAAGATCTTCTGATCATAATATCTGGTCTTATCCAATGCGAGAATAAAATATAGCAAGAACATCTCTCGGATCCATATCGGAACATGATCTTTTGATCAAAACATACTTATATTATACTTTTAATGTGCAATAACTCCTCTTTAACCCTGGCCTTAAAGTGGTCCCCTCTTAGTAATCTTTGTACTGAGACTGTAGACTGGTTTCACACAGAACCACCACACACCACACAGATCCCACACTCAGTCCCAATCTCCTCTCCTTTGTGAGCTGCGTCTATTAAAGCCCCATCCATCATGCAACGCGTCACATCCGGGTAGTTTGAGAACGAGGAAATGTACACGCCTCCCCGTGCCGCCATTAACTCCCCCACCTGCCACCAGGAGGCGTGGTCTCCAACCCCAGCGTCCCATTTCTAACCCCCCCCCCCCCCCCCCTCCCGCCTCCTCCCCTGATCCGGATTTGTGTTTGATATTCAGCGCACCTTGGTGTCTGTCTGTGCGTCTCTCTGCTGTGTTTAGGAAGGAGGAGTCCCCGAAGGTACAGAATAATAAGGAACTGCATCGAAATCCATAGCCACTGACAATATACCATGGGTTTTGGTTGCGAAGTAAACTCACGAGGCAAAGCGGATTTAGATTAGAATATAAATGTGAATTGTAGGTAAATTTGTAGTCAACCGCTTTATCTTTTAATCTCCTATAATCCCATAATTATGAGACTATGGCACATATTATAAAGAGACGTCACGAGTTTGAGTCTGAGTTTATTTATGCCACGCATTTTGTTGGCTCCATAATTTCACGAGTCGAAGACGAGTGACATTATGGAGCCAACAAAATGAGTGACATAAGTAAACTAAGACTCAAACGAGTGGCGTCTAGATTTTATCCTACCCCGTTTCTACATTTTTTCAGTATTGGAAAGTAGTGGCATAAACAACACTTTATGTCACACCAGTGACATAAACAAATCCCATGTTAAGCCTATGGCGTTTTTTATTAGGGGTAGGATAAATAATATAAATCCATTTCATATCCCATCGCCCGTTTCTGTTTTACCTCTGCATAAATCCCTGTTACCCACACGGTATTTAATATACTATTTTTATTAACAGAAACGGCCCACCACGTACATCCAATCTGGCAGGATAAAAGGGATTGGAACTAGCCACGGGACCTTACTTCTCTACTACAACCAGGCCCACCGTGCTGAACGTTTCACATATTGCGCGAAAACCACCAGTTTATTCCTATATACGCCATCGTGGAAGTGCATGAATCGGCTGTATATTGACTTGTTTTCATATATATACGTCCATATTTCGAGCCAGCGAATGAGGCGTATTGGGCGTATACATGACACAAACTATGCTGGCCTATATAGATAACGCGTATACACACGGGAAATAGGACGACCCTGTACATGTATACGCAAAAGCATACCTGTATGCGCCCGGCGTATATATATGTATACATGTATATGTAAAATGGTGGTTCTCGTGCAGTGCTACCCGCCAACCCCCTCAACGCCATTTTGATTACTTAACGGATATACAAATGATATCATTATAGGCCGATATAGACAAACAGTGACGATGAAATAGGTTATTTAAATCATGTTCTTATGTACCATATTTGATCATATACCATCTCATCAAGTGATATATACGATACTATAGAGGAAACCTATGAAAGTTTAGGGTCTGAGCCCGTATCCCATCGAGTTTGTATCACGTAGTAATTCACAAGGCGAAGCCGCGTTAATTACATAGTGATTCAAATGAGATGGGATCGAGCTCTTGCCCTAAACTTGAATAGGTTTCTGAATTTATCTCACCCTTAATATTAACTAATGGGCTAACATTTGTGACATTATCCCCCATTGGATATTTTTCCTAAATATCTAATGGGTGTTAGATACGAGTTGCCAATGTTAAGTATATGGAGAAAAATATCTGGGGTGAGATAAATCACTTGATAAGATTGTTGGATGATAACAGTATACATGAGTTACACGAGAATGGCCCTGCTATTAAGTTATAAATGAAATGAATTATTGCCTGAGGCTAAATGATGCGGAACTTCTTTCAGTAAAAAAAAAGTAGTCCATTAGTCCTATTATTCTATATTCCACCATACTCATTAATTAGATACTCTGACAATGTACTTTTGCTAGTTCTGTGAATTTTAATGAATAGAAGACCAGCTCCATGCGAGACCAGGGGCCCATTTAGGAGTCTAGGATCCTACATGTAGAAACCTTTCTGTTCACAATAAACGAAAAAAAATTTAAATGAGGGGAATTGAGGTTCTAACGAGCCGTTTTGATAATCTAAGGTAGTATACGAGGGCCTTTTCTGTTATGCCATAGAGACCCAGGGAAGATGTGGGTCAACTTTATTCAACATTTATAGACGACCTTATGGACGGTCAAGGCTGTCTTAACGAACAGACTTCTGTGTAATTGCCTTGATTTACTCCAGGAATTAATAACTCCGCGGTCTCCCCAGTTATACCCGAAACAAGTATTAAATCACAGAGCCTGTAGGTGGAAGATGATTGAATAGACAAGATGATTTCTATAGTAACAAAAACACTGATAAGTTGAACCATTAAAATTCATCTAGGAATAAACTTAAGATTCAAGGGGAAGATCATTTTGTGTTTAAACCAGGTAAGAAATACCATGTGTTTTTGTATGGCCAATAAAAAGAGCTAAGCTCAATTTCAAATGAAAATGAATGATGACAACTACGCGACTTCTGTATAACAGGTATTCCGGGCTATGTCACAGTAGGTACAGGCTTTATGTCTGAAACTTGTCTCTTGTCACATAGTAAAATGGATCCGAAGTAGTAATACTGTAATGAGTACGGCATGATAGAAGTTTTCTCTATTTTTCCACCAGTGGAGTTTTGAACCCCACACAGCACCGGGTAGAGTGGCTTCCTAGCGCACTTATGCGTATTCCACACCAATATTTGTATTGTTATCTTGCACTATGTATTTTGGACCTTGCAAGGAAGAACGTCGTCATTAGGCGATTGTATAGCGTCAACATTTATTTTTCTCTGAATCAAAAAAAGTCCTTTAATCTAATAATATTGAGTCATTTATTAAATGTTCAGAATAAAAGAAATGAGTAAGTCTAAGCAGCATGCAATACATTCTGGTTTATCCAGCCTACCTTTAGAGTTCATGGATTATACCAGGCAGTGCATCCTGGAAAACACTCTTAACCCTTTCCCTGCAGCACCCAGTTCCCCTGCACAGCATTACACTGCAGTCATTGCCTGCAGAAACAAGCCTACTGCAGCAGGCACCTTATTTCGGAAATAGCAATGTCACGTGATTTGTCACATGATGTGAATCATCTACCATGGTAACTGATGATAAATTTTGTTATATCGAATCAGAGTCCCATATGACACTTGAACTTTGTCACTAGAAATTGAATTCAAACAATTCTGTATATATATATATCAATGATGCCTGTATGATGCCTGGAGGCATCATACTGCCGTAGCCAAGGAAATGCCTAGAGACATTATGCTGCCGTAGCCACAGGAATGCCTGTAGGCATCATGCTGCAGTAGCCATGAGAATATGTTGAGGCATCATGCTGCTGTAGCAAGGGGAATCCCTGGAGGCATTATGCTGCTGTAGCAAGGGGAATGCCTGGAGGAATTATGCTGCAGTAGCCAGGGGAATGCCTGAAGGCATCATGCTACCATAGACTGGGAAATACCAGGAGGCATCATGCTGCAGCATATTACTAAGATTGATGGCCAACATTATCGCCAAACCTACCTTGCCAAACATACACCTCGATGGCCAACCGATGGTCAAACTGGCCACTCTTGGCCATAATGCTGGCCATAATGTCTTAGTAATACGCCACCTGCCAGGAAATAACTGGATACATCATGCTGCAGTAGCCACATGAATACCTGGTGCCATTATGCTGCTCTAGCCAATATGCCATTATGCTGCTGTATCCAGGGGAACAACTCTGGAGGCATCATGCTACAGTAGCCAGGGGAATTCCTAGAGGCATCATCCTGCAGTAGACACAGGGAATTCCTGGAGGCATCATGCTGTCATAGCCAGGGGAAATACCTGGAGGCATCATGCTGCAGTAGCCATGGGAATGCCTGCTGGCATCATCCTGCCTTATCCACAGGAATGCCTCGGGGCATCATGCTGCTGTAGCCAGGGGGAATACCTGGAGGCACCATGCTGCAGTTAAAGGGTTAATATTTGCCTGGAGCTGACCCCAGTGCATCCTGGGAAATAGGAGGTGATCCCAGTGCATTCTGGGAAATGCTCTTAATCTCTGCCCGGAGTTGATCCCGGGTGGCACCAGGGGGAGGCAGTGTATGACGTAAGGACGCTAATTAATTACACTGGCCACCAGAGCTACCCAACGTTAGCTCTGGTCGGGTTAGATATGTGACCACCTCGAACCACCAGCCGTAAGAGCCTGTGACTCTCCTACCAGATCTTGCATTATACTTGGAGAGTGTGGAAGCCAATTTACCATTTTGTTATTTCATTTTGTTTTGTTCTTTTTAGAATGAACCCACCATAAAGCTAGACTGACTTCATTATCAATTTGTGAAGCTATGGTTATATAAGTATGTCTGCTTTTAGAGCCTACATAGAACAAAACTACTTGGTTAGAGGCGAGTTGCTTTATGTACTTATCTCACCCCTGTACACACTAAAAGAATGGGCAACACACATGATATTAACCGTGGAGAACGGACTGCGATACTTGTAGGGGTATGGAGATCGAGTTCCAAATGATAAGCCTATGGACATTTATTCCAGGGGTGAGATAGTTGATTTAACCCGACCAACCCCTATGTCGTAGCTCAGTGTAGACAGGGGCTGGTTGCCAAACTACTAATTAATCTGGTCAGGTGTGAGGTGTGTGCACCGTCCACCAGGAGGCGCAGCGGGTCACGTGATCGTACAGGAGACTGATACAGCACCACGAGGTGGCGCCACACGAGTAGGGGCTTCATTATCATTATCAGCAGCCACTGGGGTTCTGGGGGGTGTTTTATTTTCTGCCCGAGGAGTCCTGGGGCGCCCGGGGAGAGGTCCCAGGACAGTTTGGGTTCGATATTTCAAAGTCTCCCGGGGAAGGAGAGTCTTGGGCCAGATTCTAGGAGGTCTCCTGAAATATCGTTTTATTTTCAGTCCTGGGGCCAGGAGAGCTCCTGAAAAGTGTCCTGCAGCTCTCCTGGCTGGGGACACGTCTAGGGGTGTCGTGGGTGATTCAAAATGACAAATAAAAGCTATTTAATTCATTTGAACTATCGGAAATATATTTATTATGATTTTAATTAAAACTGGAGGTCTCAGATGGAGAATTACTGTGCTATTTACTTAGATTAACATACGTTCATAAATGATGAAATTAGTTCCCAAAAATACCACTATGTGCCACCACCTGCAATATACACAGCCTCTCTTTCAAGTCTCCTCAAAAGTCTCCTACAGGTTTATTTTCTCCTGGGGCTCTCTCAAAGGAGACTTTGGCCGAGGATTTCTCTCCCTCCCCAGGACAGGGTAAATCGAACGAGATTGAGGAGATCTCCTGAAAATTATCCTCAATGGAGCTATCCCTCGTGGGCGAGGAGAGTTCCCAGGAGAGTTGAAAATAAAACGACCCCCTGTAGACATGGACACTGCCAGAGCCACTGAGGACATGGTCCGACAGGATCCGTGACATCGCTGTGTATGCACGCGCGTCTCTGACACAATTTTGGCAGAGAAAACCTTACCGTACCTAAAAAGTTTATGATCAGAGCTCGTACTCCATCGAATTTGAAAAGCGTATTCCCATATACCCATTAATAACCTGCAGCTAAATGGACGTTTTCCACCAAACCTTCAATTTCCTCACATATTCACTGGATATTCATACCACCGCTTGATACATCATTAAATACCACATACATTTAACCTGAAAAAAATTGTCCCTATATCCCCAACACCCCTATTTAAATGTGGAGAAACCCAAGGGGAAACAGTCTATCACTAGATCTTCATGTTATGGTGAGGATTGTCGAGTGCCAGTCACCCGTTTTAAAGGGTTAAGATTCGCAATGATTAATATGCCTGTGTGTGGTTCAACCATTACACCAATGAGACAATCAAGAGTGATATCTGTGGAAGGAAATGCATGATTGAGAATATATGTGATAGATTGAACCAAGTACATGTACAGCGCAATTAGAAATAATTGTTGGGTCGCAAATTCAATATCAAACACCTTTAGTTTAGAGACACATGTGGCGATACTTTAACCCTATTAGTACTGTTTGGCTTTTCCGTTTTGTGAATATAGATCGATAAAGAAACACAACCGGTACACTGAGCTTTGTAAGCACCTGCGTTTGAATCAAAATAAAACAGGATACACAATAAAAGAAAAAAATCAATTTATAGCAGTTAAGAAAGATGCTCTCCCCATTAATAACCTGCAGCTAAATGGACGTTTTCCACCAAACCTTCAATTTCCTCACACATTCACTGGATAGCCATACCACCGCTTGATACATCATTTAATACCACATACATTTAACCTGGTAAAAAAAGCTGACTAAAGTGAATGCTCTTTTTATGGAGTGTCAGATGAACTAACACGGTCTACCTTGTAGGAGTCAAGTGGCTGCGTGGTATGTTTTGACAAAGCGTGTTTTTCACTTAGCGACATTCTCGGATGACTTGTTTTATGTTGTATTGCGTGCTGGTTGTGCCGCAGGCTGGGCGATAATACATGGACCCGGAGACAACCCTCCGCCGTCTTCACCGATCACATTTCACCCACCTTGAGGACATGCGGCTCTTGCCTGCGAACTGTATCGAGCACGAGGGACTTGACAACACCGGTGGGGTCTAATACGATGTATGTATAAACCTCTCCAAGGTTGGGCCCCATGAGATGCCATCTTGAATGCCAAAATGTGGTAATTTTGCTATTTTTATTGACTATCAAAATCCTTGCTTTATGAAGGCACTCCATGTAGCCAATTTCACTCCAGTGGGGTTTCTAATACGATGTATGTATATGCCTCTCCAAGGGACTTCACAATACCAGTGGGTTTTCTAATACGATATATATGCATCTCCAAGGTTGCACCCCATGGGATGCCATCTTGAATACCAAAATGCAGTAATTATGGTATTTTCATTGCTGTCAAAATCCTCGCTTTATGGAAGACACTCCATGTAGCCAATTTCACTCCCGATGTGGTCAAGATGTACTCCAGGGACCTGTTTCACTAGTTTCGTGACATGTCTAGATGGCGTCTGTGACACCATACAGACAGATTGGGGTTGACTAGTTTCGTGACAACACAAATGATCGCCCCTCAATCACCCCTGATACCGCTGTAGTAGAGCACCGACTTTATGTGGGGATGGGGCCATGTGCTGCAGTTCCACTGATTTCTATGCTAGATAGATTTTAGAAATATTTTCTATACGCAATTCATAACCTTTTTCCTTGGAAAAATTTGGAGGTAAATGTTGGTTTGGTCCTGCCCTGTTCCCTGGTGGGGGTGGTGGGTATGGAAATTTGTCCCAATTTTTCGGAAAAAAATTTCATATCTAGTTTGTTATGCATATCAATGTTGTTCATTGGTCATTTTTTTAAAAGATGTGTGCTGTATGTTTAACTTTTTTTTGTCCATAGAGGTCTATGGCAATTAGATACACATGTTATTATATTTTGAGACGTTAATCAAAAGGCTCATAGTCTAAGTTCTAAGTACAGCACAAGTTTATAAATATTGTACATGTATATTTGTAAACTGTAATCCTATATACTGTTCAGATAGAATCAGTAAAACCACAGGTGAGGGATACCCTGGCATAAGACTATAACTCCTTGAGTGTACAATTCTCTTAAGGTCACCACCAACTGTATAACCTTGGAAGGGTCTATACCCTGAGACCAATCCTCACCCCCTCCCCTGGCTGTCAGCCCCCCGGGCCCTGCAGACTGACACTGACAGTGACACTGACAGCAGGCATTATGGGCGGGTCATTGATATGGGCATAGCCTCACACTTCTAGTGTAATTAATCCAATAATAACACAGTACCGCCCGTGGTTAATGAGTTAATGCACGGGCCACTTAATACCCTCCCCGCCCTCCTCACCCCTCCACCCGCGACCGGGGATACACCGCTAAAGTGGGATTCACACGGTGGGACAAATGGACCTGAGACTGGTGTATTTCACACCTTTGCACCAGTCGGCTACTATTTCCAGCTGGGTACAAAGTGTCACAGATTGGGATGTTCTACAGTCTCAGGATAACAGGATACACAGTCGCCGACTCAGGGTACCTCCCTGTGTGAATAGGTGTTATTTGAGACCACTGAGTATCACAGATTGGGGGAGAACGTGTGAAATACATTGTCTCACCAAAATGCCCTTCTAAATTTTAAACCTGTACAAAGTCAAAATCTCATGAGATTCTGTTCCTTGTTAGAGGTGATTGTCGCCGACAATTGCAAGAGAAAAAAGTTGTCTCAGCAAAAATGAACCTTGTCATTCACACGAGGAGATTTTGTTCCAGTACCAAATCTCAACAGGAATTGTCTCAGACAAACGGTCTGTGAGGTACGCGAATTGCACTGTGTGAATCTCACTTAAAGTGGGATTCACACGCGATTTTGTTCCTTTTTAGGGGGAAATGTCTTTAACAATTACTGGGGTGAAAAGATATTTCAGGGAAATGAATCCCTATAATTTAGACGAAGAAATTATGTTCGAGTACAGAATCTCAGCAGGTTTGTCCTAGGGGTACATGAATCCCATCGTGTGAATCCCATTTTAAGACCAACGCACATTGAAGTGGGATTCACAAGGTGGGATTCATTTACCTCACAGGGTGATTGTCTAAAGTGGGATTTTTGCAAATCGCAAGCGAAAGGCCGCCGTAAAAGTCTCCTTGCGATGTTTTCCCGGTAGAATATCGCCAAGTATGTCTTGGACCCCTTGCGATATTGCATCACCCCCTTTGTAGCCCATTCTATCCCCGCTGAAGTACAAAGTCGCATGCGATATTTCCCGTCCAAAAGGGAGAAAGTCGCATGGGTCCTGGGGTCCACTCAAACTCCATGAACTGCCATATAAGGGATATAGGATATATATGTCGTTGCTCCACGTTTTGCGGATCGCAGAATAGCGATCCGAGGTCGCACGTGTTTCTCCAAATTGTTTGCCGATTGCATCATAATTATGTCGTTATGTTTATCCATTTAAAAACCTTATGAAACTCCCACCTATGACACTGAAAATATGGTGTTGTAAAAGGTAGCGCTATAACATAAAAAATAACAATACTGCACAACACTATCCGATATTACCGGAACATTTCTAGGAGCAACGACTCCCTACTGCACGAACCACCCCGCCCTTGCGATATTTTCCTTGTGCCGATATCGCGAGCATATCGCAAGGAGAGTCCTGACTCTAGATGTCTAACATTATGGGACAAACTAAGAGCAGAAACACAGAAGGCGGACTCCAAAGCTTCATTCAAGAAGATGGTAAAGATTGAGCTCAAAAACTTAGGTCCGGCGTCCACCTACTACGATATGGCACCGATGTGGTCTACGATGCACCTCCGATAAAAAGAGTCAAAATCGCGTCGGAAGGTTACCTAATATCGGGGCAGTTGACCACGTTTCTGCGATTAGACACCGATAAAAAACCCATACTATGCGTGGTGGATTGGCTTGTCTAGACATATGTCTACGATTTTGCACCTTCCCGATATGGCACCGATTCTGACATTTTGTATGGTGCCATATCGGGAGGTCTACGATTCTATCATAGTAGGTGGACGCCAGGCCTTAGACTCATGAAAGGTCGCTGTCTCCTCACCTTAAGAGGGAGTAAACACACCTTAGAACCTTGATTCTGTATGTGTCATCTTGCTAATGTATGGTCATTAAAATTCTCATCACCCATCATCCAAACCAATTGCTTCTGTATGCGACTTTGTACTGCTACATGCTTGTTCATGTAAGACCTGTAAAAGTTTTTCACCACCCCCCCCCCCCCCCAAAAAAAAAATACATGTATATCGCTCAGTGTGCGTTAGCCTTAAGCGGCCCGCGGAGTGATACACCTGTGACGCGCACTGCGACGCTCGACCCGCCACCTGCCGGGTGGTGGGTACAGCGCGACTGAAAGGTGGGCCTGAATCAATCTTCGCCGTAAAAAGTCTCACTGAGAGAGGGGGCAGAAGGGGATTGATACGACGTTACAAATCAAAGCAGCACCAATAATTAGCGTGTCATGGTGTCTTGATGTACGGCGATCGGCCTCAACTCAATAAATGGCCTGATATTCAGATTGTACGACAGAAGGGAGGCCCCCTGCCCTTTGCAGCACTATAGGGAGCCAAAGTGAACCCGCTAAGGCCTATAAGACATCGACATTTGTTACTGATTCATCCCGACCATCGGCTCAGTGAGAATCTGGAATAAAATTTCGCTAAGGCACACAGATCGAGAGCATGGTAATGTTGTATTTATTACTCACCTTTCGACCAATTATTAGAAAAAAGAAAGTAAATAATTAGAAATTCGACTCAAGCGCCATGCATTGTTTATATGAATAGTTCCTATAATGCCTGTCGGGTGGCCGAAAAAGCCGTATTCTCCTCGGAGATTCCGGAGGTCCGTATTCTACTCAGTAGCGATCTGTAAGCTTCATAGGCTTAGTATGGAGACTCTGTATTCGGTGGGTAATAATATCGTAAAACTTGATGAGGTTTAATCTTGTCCACCGTATTCCACGACTGGAGTTTGGCAAAATGACTTCATGAGGCGAAGCCGAGTGAAGTCCGGAGCCAAAACTTCAGGAGTGGAATGCGGTGGCCAAGATTAAACGAATCAGGTTTTGATTTTATCCTACGCTATCTCCTCGATTTTGGAATTTTACGTGATAACAATGCTGTATGCCACTAGTGGCATATAAAACTCTGTATGCCAGTCAGCGTGGCATACGGAAACCCAATGTTAAGCCTATGGGGTTTTATATTAGGGGTAGGATAAAATCTAGAACCTATATAGTCCAAGTACTGAGCACCTATATCTGGAAATGGTGTTTTGTGAAAGGGTATCTACAGTTTCACCGAGTTCACTTTGGCTCCCTATGATCGTGAACGGAAACCGCACTTTGTGTAGGAGTTGGGGGGGGGGGGAGAATGAAGCAGAATGGAGCAGAATGAAGCCGCCATCTTGCCCCCCCCCCTCCGCAATGTTAAACAAAACACCAGGTGGCGGGTTCAATTTTCAATGGATTTGATCAAACTGTTTTTGGGGGGTTTGCCGCGAAAGGATTTTCTCCTCGTTTCTCAATTATCTATAGATTTTGACAGAAGAAAATAATTACTACTGTGGCGCTATCTTATAATTTTCTGGCAGACTGTTGCAGAACTAGCAATCACTTTGTGCCCTATATGACAACTAAGTCTCTTTACAAGAAATGTAATTGATGCTATATTGATGCCTTTAAGAGGAAATATCAATAACAGTAATAAGAAATTGAATAATTGAATCAATAAGAAATCTTTCAAGTATGTGAAATAGGGTTAAAATCCTGCAATATAATAAAATGCAATTAAGAGTATTCAACGTGGGTTACAATCAAATACATTGCATCGATTGTTTCTTAAGCTGACATTCTGTGCTAGCTGTGGGTCGACTTTTGAATAGAAATGTGCATATGTACACAGGCTCAGGGGGCCAGTATACCACATTGGGAGCCGTCCCACCTATGAAGACACTGTAACCATTGAAGATGCTAATACTGGCTTAATTTCTGGCTGTTTTTGGTTTTGGCTTAATCAATTACCCTGATAACAGAACTTATCTCACTGTATAATGAGTGTTAGCACTTGTTTACATTTTATACTTGTCACATTGACTTTGAGCTGGCTCGGAGAAATATCTTATTAGTGCAGCGTTCATCCATTTGATAATGGAGATTAAGAAAGGAATTGATGAGTGTTTGTCATCCCATTCGTCATGAAGTTTGAAGCACACAGGAATATGAACGAGGCGATAACTGAGTGGATATTCCTAGGTGCACCAAACGAGATGGCAACTGGGAGAATTAGACAAAACATGACTATGTTTCTGATTTTATCTTAGCCTGGACATATTTATCTGTATTTCGCCCAATCAATATGATTTACCTTACTTGCAAGCCAGTTGAATTCAAGTTCCTAATACTAAGCCTATGGACGTTTAAGGGGGTATTCCACTGGACCGACGGTAGCCGGTTCCTTAGCCAGAAAATCGCCAATTATTATCGGATGCCCTAGAATTTCTCAAATCTTTGAAAATGGTCATTTATCAAACTATTATTATCAGAATTAAATGAATTACAATATGTGAGCTTCCTCTTAGGGGCCCAGGAACAATTAATCGGGTGAGAAATCGGCCTGGTGGATTCACCCCTTTATACCAGGCTAAGATGAAACCTCAGCTCCTAGTTATAGAATATAGATACGTGCGGTCCTCTGCATTTTACTCTGGTATGAAATGCTTTTGAATTTCAGGTATGAAATTTTAACTTATATTTTATAGCAACGGAACCAACATCCCACCCTCTTAAGGTGAAAACCATTTATTTTATTAAAGTCAAGAAAAATGTAGCACACAAAGTTCCCAGATATTAGAAAGGAAGCTGCTTTTTTTCATTTCTATTTGCCATTTCTAAAAGTACCTCAAGAGGTGGGTAAATAACCCACTGTGTCTCCTGTGAAGAGATCAAAAAGTAAATTGCTTTTCCCATCTTTTAAGGATGACTAATGATTTTTTTACTTTTTCCATCCGGGTGGTCTATACAGAACCTCTTGGCTTCGGTGATAAATTTACCTCTTCGGACACCTTTGATGTTGGTTTTATGATCTTGATAACATTTTGAACATAATTTACTTGGGTGCTCCTTTCTAGCCCATGGGTCTTCTCCGACATGTTTACAGTTGATGAACGATTATTCATGTAAAAGTTCAGCTGGGGTCAGAAATACCAGGAGACGATTACATAGTTATTGATGTAAATAGAACGATATGTTTCTGTCGTTGTTTTTTATTCATACAGGGGATTTTTCAGTCTAAAATTTCGTCATTGATTCTAGATAAAGTTTTTTTGGGGGTAGATCGGCCGATGATACATGAACAGATAGGCCAATAGCTGTAAATATTGGAGAGAGGCATAAAGGTGTTGCGGCGGAATATAAGCTGTATACTGAATGATATTATGGAGGAAACCTATGAAAGTTTAGGGTCAGAGCTTGTATCCCATCGAGTTTGAATCGCGTAGCAATTCACAAGGCGGAGCCGCGTGAATTATGTAGCGATTCAAACGAGATGGGATTGAGCTCTGCCCCTAAACTTGAATGGGTTTCTGAATTTATCTCACCCTTCACATTGACTAATGGGCTAATATTTGTGACATAATCCCCCATTGGATATTTTTCCTAAATATCTAATGGGTGTTAGATACGAGTTCCCAATGTTAAGTCTATGGAGAAAAAATATCTGGGGTGAGATAATATAGAGGAAACCCATGAGACAGGGTAGACGAAATATATTAAACTTTTAGTTTGATTAGTAATATCGTAGAAAGTACGTAGTGCATCGAAAGAATGGGATATTATCCAATCCGACACATTTGAATGGGTTTATATTCAAATTGCAGAGTGAGATAATGTGTTATATATTCCCCATCGTGAGGGGCCAATATGATACTTAAACAAAAAATGCTGTCTATTTTTGACAACTTGATAAACATGGAATCAATTTGACTTTGATTACAAAACAACGACTGTTGTCATTTAGTAGATAACTTATTATTTGTGTAGTTAAGTGAAACAAATTGAAACCTTTTCTAGAAATATAACTTTGAAGAAATTGATCTCATCAATATCTGCAAATTACAGGGTCTGATATCACAAGATGAGAAACCACAAAAACAGAGCTATTTTACATCATATCACTGCCTCAAAAGCAGGTGTATATATGTAGGTTTTAAGCCAAAGCAGATTAAAAGGTTGTTGTATTGTTTGGATG
Source organism: Alentia gelatinosa (assembly GCA_950022655.1). Classification (NCBI taxonomy): domain Eukaryota; kingdom Metazoa; phylum Annelida; class Polychaeta; order Phyllodocida; family Polynoidae; genus Alentia; species Alentia gelatinosa. Next base: position 8,962,706 of record OX465589.1, read on the forward strand.
TTTGGTTCAGGGTTTTATCCTACCCCTAATAAAAACGCCATAGGCTTAACATGGGATTTGTTTATTTCACGGGTGTGACATAAAGTGTTGTTTATGCCACTACTTTCCAATACTGAAAAAATGTGGCAACGGGGTAGGATAAAATCTAGACGCCACTCGTTTGAGTTTGAGCTTATTTATGCCACGCATTTTGTTGGCTCCATAATGTCACTCGTCTTCGACTCGTGATATTATGGAGCCAACAAAATGCGTGGCATAAATAAACTCAGACTCAAACTCGTGACGTCTCTTGATAATATGTCTCCTTTACATTATGCTATGGACAAAATCGAGTGAAATTTGATTTGCATCAGCAATGAAGGTGAAGATAACTTGATTTATTTTGTTTGTCATGTTGATGTGCTGCTGTTTTTCAAACCAAACAACTAGTACTGGATACAGATCACTATATCACGATGTAATCGAACAAATTATGATATCTACATTCTGAAAATAAAAGAGCTAACCTCATTTCAAAAAGACAAAAATAAAAGTTTTTAGGTTGGATTCGTTTTTCTAGCTGCAACCGATATTAGCCGCCATCTTGGTTTCCTTCATTAAGAAAGTAGTTGTAAGTAACCTCGCTCCTAATTGGCCAAGAAAGATGCTCTTCAATGATATATGTGCGCCATTTTAATGAGAAAACTAGCGACTTCGTCACTACAGCCTGACGACCTTGAAGCATAAAGACGCTCTCTGGTGGAACTCGGCCACACTACAAGCAACAATCTGCCCACCCACAATATGTTAGCAAGGCTGTGATTGGTTGAGAGCACCCTGCCTAGCTGAGCACCCATTCTAGATCGCCTTTGTAACATTCTACTGCAGTGTGATCTACTAACAGTAAAAGGCCCGACATTTTAAAATTTTGAGAAGCAGGTATCAAAGTAAGGAGATCAGAATACTACAGTACTAGACTAGTATCTTCAAGCGTAGGTCTGGTTAAGTATATCTCCATATCGAAGTGAAACTCCAAGCAGATTCTGTCGGCAATGTGCCTTTATATATAAGGTATATAACTTTATCCTATCCCTCATATAAATCTCCATAGACTTAACATGGTGGGCCTGTATGCCACGGTTATGCCATAACATATTTATGTGCCACTGGTGACATATGAAGTTAAAAACATGTGACAGGGTAGGATAAAATCTAAACATCACTCAATTTCATATAATTGTTTACATACACATCGTTGTCGTCCGCTACAGTTATCACTCAGGTCTGCTTCGTGATATCATTCCGCGAAGACAACTCATGCCATATAAACAATCATATGAAATTTTGTGATGCTTCATGATAGTATGTACCCAAACACAGAGCCCTGAGTCTCAACGTTCCTGTGCATATGTAAATGTAAATAGCACCTGAAAGTGTTGGGGATTTAAGGTTAAATGACTGTAAACTTACCTTGATCAAGTTAATCAAGACTGAGCACAGCTCGTAATAACTTCTCGATGCTTGATCAAAAATACAAACTATACTTAAGTCTGAGAACAACGGTCATTTGTAAATTGTCATGAATTTGAATTATTTTGTGTTTTGTTTTGTTTTTTGTTTTTTGTTATTGTGGAGAATATTTTATTTTCAACTTGTACAGGATATATACACACAAGTATTCTAGCAGCCATAAAGAAACGGATACATTTTTTAATGGTATAGGGTTGTCATGCACTTGTAAATTAATCTACCCTGTTTCTACAGATTTTCGAAATACATGTGTCACATCTCACCCATGGAATATTATTTCTTCTCCCCATTTTTTTTATTTTTTTATTTTCATACAGGACAAAACACAAATGTTGTGTTTTGTTTGGATCTCATATGTTAGAGATTTGCATGGAAGAACGACTGTACACTGTCGATTGCAAAGATGATCAATCAAAAAACAAAAAAATAAATGAAACATTAGTACAATAAGTGCGCACTCCATGCATCCCCTGTTAGAAACCAATTTTACTATTTTTGTCTCCAGTGCTGGTTCCATCGACATGATGGATTTGCTGTGCTATATCTTGGTACATCTTGTTATATCTTATAGTGTCATGATATGTTTCTCTTGCTGGGGCACGTCGCACGCGATGACATGTGTATTTTTTCGAGATGATCTTAGTCTATTTTGGTGCTCTACCACTGCACTGCCTCACGATCTATTGCCGACTTATTGCGGCATATCGCAGCAAGAACACAGCAAAGTAGCTTAACCCGACTGATGGTAAAAATGCTCAAAACCTAGCCAGACTTGGTAAGTCAACCAAATCGTGACAAATCTTGATATATCTTTCGTGCTGGTGGAGCTCCTTCAAAAACCCCAAAGGATTCTGGAAATCACATCAGAAATTCAGACAGCAAAATATGATTCAAAATGAAAGTCAAGAGGGTGGTCCCACCCTCACCAGCTTCCTTGTAATCTACAGTCGCACTCTGCCAAGTGGGACACCTTCCGTACCAGAGGGCCCCATATCGCAGGGTTCTCTCATTCAATAAGAAATATAAGCATAAAATAGTGGATTCTCTTCAGGCCTCATGTGACAAGGTTTGTATACTTAAAGGGGTAAGACAAGGATTAAAAATAGGCATGGCATTGCCATGATTTCGGTTTCAACAAGTAATGTATACAGGGAGGGAGGGAGGGAGGTGGAAGCCTGTTGCAATATATAAAAATACACTACTGTCGCCGGGTGCGGACCACATCTGACCTGTGCGAGCCCCACCCGCTAGTAGGTATTCATTGAACCATAACGGGTGCCTGCGCAATATATAAAATTCACTACTGTCGCCGGGTGCGGACCACATCTGACCAGTTCACCACAGGGTATCGAGGGTATCGAGGGTCTAATTATTCAGGATTCCTGAATATATTACTGTAATGTATTATAATATAAGCCGCAAAAACCATTCCCCATCTCCCCTAATATATTTCGGTCTTGACCTATAGGTCAAACCGAAATAATAAACATGAAAAGGGGAGACTCTGATCCAGGCCAAAGTGCTCCAGGGGCAGCCCTCTCATAAGATCTCACACTCTCTAAGTGGTATTCTGTACAAGGTTCTCACTACGCTCTATGGCAGAAGAATTCTTAACGAACTAGGCTTAGAGCCTTGAGAATCCACTGGCACACAGTATTCCCGCCAGGTGGCATCATTGAGATTATAGGAATCTTTGGGTTGCATTGATGTACGTCTTTAGCACAGGAGGCAGGTCAGTGAATTTTCAAGGCTCTAAGCCTAGTTTGTTGAGAATTATTCTCCGATAGAGCGTACTGAGAGTACAGGATACCACTTAGAGAGTGTGAGATCTTATGAGAGGGGTGCCAAGTTGCAGGACACTTAACCCTTTAAGGACGGCCGCCTATGGTAGATCTACACACTCGGGGACGGCTACTAGTGGCTATGTACAGTTCTAGGGGACGGGGGCATTGTCTTCTGAATTCAAAAATTGAAGGTTTATCACGTGATATAATCTATTATCTTTAATATTTTTATTTCTATTATTTAGAATTCGAAAATATGAGGGTACACCTACATTCTTTAAAAATTTCAAGTTTATTGTTAAAATATTTCATTTTCAAAAACAATTATATAAATATCCAGCAAATGATGCCTTAAGGCATCATCCGCCCTTAAAGGGTTAAGTTTACGGGTTGCCCTCTAAATGGGGTTCTACTATATTTTATGTTCTCTCTGGCCAGCTTTTTATTGTATTCATTACAAATATCCATATTAGCCAACACAATGCACATTAACTTGGTTTTCATTCTTATCTCACCCCTGGTATTTTTTCCCCATAGACTTAACATTGGGAAGTCATACTCAATACCCATGGAGTATTTAGAGAAAAAAAATTCAATGGGGGGTTGTGTCAGAAACCTTAGCAAGTTAGTCATAATGAAGGGTGAGATTAATTCTAAAACCTATGAAATTTCACGGTCAGAGCTCGATCTCGACTCACATGAATCACTGCGATTTTCAAGCCACTTTAATTACTACACTATTCAAACTCGATGGAATCATGAGCTCTGACTGTAAACCTTAATTTAAGTTTCCTCTTTAATATTCCATACTTATCATACATCTCATATTTCTGATTTCTAATAGTCAGAGTCAATCTTAAGTGGTAATTTCAGTCAATCATAAAGACAGTACAATCGCCCTCACTAGGGTGTTCTTCACTCTACCCACCCCCTCACCAGCACTCCACCTTATCTGGTATTACTCGGTCTTTCCATGATTGGAAAAGTCCTCCAGTAATTTATGTAAATATAGTTCATTTCTCAATGAAATTTCATAATGAAAGACTTGAGCAATGAATTCTCATAATGAAAGACTTGAGCAATGAATTTTCATAATGAAAGACTTGAACAATGAATTTTCATAATCAAAGACTTGAGCAATGAATTTTCATATAAAGGCTTGAGCAGGTCTAGGAAAACCACTCCCAGCTCTGTAAACATGTAGTATAAAAAGTGGGTCCGGACCCCCCATATAGTGATGATATATTTATAGCACCTTATCACCAGTCCATCGGGGAGATATCATAAGTAATTTCTGCTGCCTGAGACCTGGATGGTATTTTTGTAAGTTTACCTGTGTGCGGGGTCTGGGCGAGGGGCTTCTCCCACTTTACTAATTATCTGACGAGACGCGAAGTGATCTGTCACAGAGTGAAGGAGTTCCAGAGTGCAGAAACAACACAAACAATACAGGCTGATACTATAGATAAAATATACTATAGATGTATATATTACCGTACTGTGTATAGTTACAACTTATTTATTGCTATGGTACAACAGGTACGGAAGTAAGCACTGTTAACAAATAAGTACTCGGTACCTGCTGAAAACCAGCATAGGTTATATCCAACGCTGACAGGAACCGATTTATTGGCTACAACCTTAATATGTATAAGAAAACATAAAGACATGTAATCAAACAAAAGTGGTCTATAAATAATCTTGAAAAAAAAAAATAGGGGACAGAGCCATTGTTAGTTCACGAAGCAGTCCCGAGGTGGTCGGGGGATAAAACCTGTATTCTGGCTCTTTGTTCTTACTAAATTCAGCTGCCTTTCAATGTTTTACCAAGATTCCTTTGACTCTCTACACCGATTCCAGAGCAGGAAGATATAATGCTTAAACCCAGGATATGATGTTTTTCACATGGAACACTTTATTTACATATGTAAGCAAGGCAAGAAAAGTGACATTTCCCAATTATCACTCACTTTTTTTGCACCTCCATTAGTGAAGAACAGCTACTTTTTCACCTCCTTTAGTGAAGAACACCTACTCGGGGGGCATCATGGCGGCGCCCATGGATTATAGGCTATATGCCGTATACGGAAACTGGCTAACTGTCTTCGCACATCGAAAATACGCGGTAAAATTATTGATCAGATAAATCCCGATGCGAAAGGCAGAGGGATGCATCTGATTGATAATTTGTTAAGTATTTTGACGTACTAAGACAGTCAGCCCGTATTCGTATTATTATATACCTAAAAATGGCGAAATTTCAGCTGGTCAAGTGATCACATACACTGTACGTCACAGTGTAACGTACGGCTATATATGTGTCATGGATAGCAGCGGGCAGAATGTGTGGGTCATACAGCCATAGGTATATATAATAATTTCCTTTATTATACACCTGTGCCAGTATGTTACACAAATACCAACCTTCGTAGGGTACTGGTATTAGATATATACCAGCAGAGTATGGTGGTATAAAATGATGTACCACCCTACTTTAAAAACACATTCTGATTGGCAAAAAAAAATGCAGTGACCTACTTTTGACGCACTGCTAATTTAGGCGCACAAATAATCATGGGAGTTGAAGAAAAAAATGAGTTAAAAAAATGTGCTTGGAGAGTATTCTGCGCTTGACTTCCAGTAAGATGTCAACAAATGTACCAGTATACTTTGAATCCAATTCGGACGTCGTCACATTTCCGTATCTAATTCATTAAATACTTATATTTGAAGATATACAATAAGTTAAAAATGTATTACCTTACTGGCACATACTCACATACTTTGTTTCTTTCGATATTCTATCCAAATAAATGTGGTAGGTGAGTACATACAAGTAAGGTAATACATTTTATCTTATTAGTTAGATACCAACTTGAATATACCCCTATATAACATATAGCTATGCCTCTGTATATATATATGCAGGTTTATATATTTATATATTCATATGTCTGCAAAGCAATTGCCATATCCAGGATGATATCAAGGCGATATTATTATATACCTATGTCCGAATGTCTATTAAATACTGCCCGCTGCTAGGGGTGTAGTAACAATAATGTTCGTGCCCGCTGTGACTGCGACTTTGTATGTCATTAAAATGGTGGTTTTTTTTACCAATTAGAGGTATATGATAATAAGCAAACATCCTTACTGTAGACGAAATGGTTCTCATTCTCGGTCAGTCGTCGAATTCATACTGTCTTCCGCCTTTGGCGTCAGGCAGTATGAAATCGACGACTGACCTCGAACATGAACCGTTTCGTCCACAGTAAGGACGTTTCCTAATATTGCAGTAAAACCCCGCTTAAGGGGAACCCGCTGTTCCGAGCAAACTGCCCCCTTAAACGGGGTGTCCCCTTAAGTGGGGTTATCAGTCTGCCAATGGTTAGGCTGTGTAATATAAAATACCTTCATACAGTTGATACTATGGCATATAGACTCTGTTATAACCACACAGACACCCCACAGACATCTACCTGATGCCTAAGGAGCATGCGCAGGCCGTTGCCTATAGTGTCTAATTGTCTAGACACGAGTCATACACACACCATAAACTAAGAATCAAGATAATCTTGAGTGTTGTCCCCACACTGTCCCCTCAGATTTGATAAGGTGTCCCCCCAAAGTGTCCCCTTCTGCGGGGCGTCCCCTTAAGCGGGATGCGTAGTAATGCCCGAGCACATGCGAGGATATTGTGCAGAGTTGACTCCTAGGAGCATACACTCACTATTATCTGAAACCAGTCTATAGAGCCTACAGTATTTATCAAACCACCTTTTTTGACAAGTGGTGTACCGATATCCGTTCATTTTAGGTATGCTCTATTTTTTAGTTTGCACTATTTTTTTCGTATGTACACTTTATCGGAACCCGGAGCATTCACCTATCTGTATGCTCTGGGCATGGTGATACACACTCCCTATGTGTTTTCTATGGACACTTTGTATTAGGTGGATATATCTGTATGCTCCGGGTACGGTGATACACACTCCCTGTGTGTTTTCTATGGACACTTTGTATTAGGTGGATATATCTGTATGCTCTGGGTATGGTGATACACACTCCCTATGTGTTTTCTATGGACACTTTGTATTAGGTGGATATATCTGTATGCTCTGGGTATGGTGATACACACTCCCTATGTGTTTTCTATGGACACTTTGTATTAGGTGGATATATCTGTATGCTCTGAGTATGGTGATACACACTCCCTATGTGTTTTCTATGGACACTTTGTATTAGGTGGATATATCTGTATGCTCTGGGTATGGTGATACACACTCCCTATGTGTTTTCTATGGACACTTTGTATTAGGTGGATATATCTGTATGCTCCGGGTATGGTGATACACACTCCCTATGTGTTTTCTATGGACACTTTGTATTAGGTGGAAATATCTGTATGCTCTGGGTATGGTGATACACACTCCCTATGTGTTTTCTATGGACACTTTGTATTAGGTGGATATATCTGTATGCTCTGGGTATGGTGATACACACTCCCTATGTGTTTTCTATGGACACTTTGTATTAGGTGGATATATCTGTATGCTCTGGGTATGGTGATACACACTCCCTATGTGTTTTCTATGGACACTTTGTTTTAGGTGGATATATCTGTATGCTCCGGGTATGGTGATACACACTCCCTATGTGTTTTCTATGGACACTTTGTATTAGGTGGATATATCTGTATGCTCTGGGTATGTAGATACACACTCCCTATGTGTTTTCTATGAACACTTTGTATTAGGTAAATAATAACAAGAGTAAGATACACATTTATCCTACCCCTAATATAAAATCCCATAGCCTTAAAATTGAGTTTCCATATGCCACGCTGACTGGCATACAGAGTGTTATATGCCACTAGTGGCATACAGAATCTTTATCACGTAATATTCCAAAATAGAGGAGACAGGGTAGGATAAAAATCAAAACCGGATTCGTTTTAATCGTGGCCACTGCATTCCACTCCTGAAGTTTTGGCTCCGGACTTCACTCGGGTTTGCCTCATGAAAACACTACACTTAACTCCAGTCGTGGCATACGGTGGGCAAGATTAAAACTCATCCAGTTATCCGATAGTATGTAGCTATGCGTTTGTGAAGCTCCCTATCCGGGGACTAATGTGTGAATATTAAGAATCATTAGTAACGCAGCATGACCTCATTAACACATATAGCCCGCGCTAATTATCATATACGGTCTGCATTACTAGGTCAACGCTTATAAACGTCACAGTTTTTGCCTCGTGTCACCATTAGATCGCAGGGTCAAAGGTTAATTAACAGTATTAAAGCTGCATATTGTGGATCAAAGAAATACCTGGTATCAATGTTAATAAGACGAAACTTGTGTAGCAGAGTATCCGTCATATTAAATATTATTTTTGTTTAATTAAGAAATAAAGGAAAAACGGGTGTGGTAGTTTAGTCATGTTTCTATAGAAATAGCAGTGATTTGAGTGGATCGTTTATCAAGGCCGCGTCGGGCAGGTGGGGGTGGTTCCCCTTGTGGTGTGTATGTTAAATACGTATTACACAGAAATAGGGTTACTGTGTCTGTACGTGATAAACACGCGGTAAAATTGACGATCGGATGAACCTATGCCAAAGATAAAGGTTCAACCAATCGTCAATTTTACCAAGTATATATCACGTACAGATACAGTGTACCCGTTTTGGTATTTTCATATACCTTAAGATTGCCGTTTTATACTTTTCTCTTGGATGATTTGTTGGGTTTCACTGCCGCTCAGACCCCATACCCCGTATGCCACGTACGTGTGGTACGATCATAAATTTGACATGGGTTGCAGCGGGCGGTATGTATAAGAGATACAGTCACAGGTATATACATGAAATATCATTATATACCTGTGGCCGTATGAACTGCGTATACTGCCCGTTCCTACGGGGTATGTGATCATGTGACCAGGTAAGATTTCGATATTTTTAGGTATATGATAATACGAAAACAGGCTGACTGTCTTCGTACGTCAAAATACTTGGTAAAATTATTGATCACATACATCCCGATGCCGTAGGCAGAGGGATGTCACCGCGTATTTTTGACGTACGAAGACAGTGAGCCAGTTTCCGTATAATACTCCGAGTTCCCTTGTGTGATAGAACTTCAACCATGTTCAAACCCGATATAGTGGAACCCGAGTATAATTGACACCCAGAAAAGTGTAAAACGCCCTCAAGCCGATGGCTATGTGGGTAGACTTAGTAGATATGGTGGCACCAGGTTATAGACACTTAAATGTTAAACTGATTATGAATCTTCGTTATGAGACACCTGTAAAGCTTGGTAGTCATATGTCTAACCTCTAACAGCCTCACAACCACATCCAAGGTCACGAGTAAATGACAAGTGACTTTTTAGTGGATGACAGCATTTTTGTGGGAGGAGCATAGTTTTGGTCCAATCAATTAAAGTCGAAGGCCTATATATAAACTCTAGGATGTCCCTCTTCATCTGAATCCAATGATCTTGTGCATATCTTCACAGAGTGTAGAGACATGGGTGTTTCGTGTAGACTTTAACCGAATGGGCCAACTGCTTGGTTGGAACAGCAAATAAAAAAGTTTTAAAATCTCCTTTAATTCAGCGGGGAATGTAGAAATTTGCATTTGGTGATTAAGGCAACGCCATAACAATAGTCTTATTACGGAAATATTTAATTCATTAAATGAGGATGACAAACAAGTAGGAAACACAGCGACATAGTTGTGGCTCGAACCCTTGACCTCGCAATCCACAGGCCAGCATGCCACCCACTGAGGTGTACCGCAGATCTAGGACTAAATAGGTGAGGAGCAATGCCATATACAACAGAGGTATCCTCATATAGTACAAGTAGGAGAACCCTCCCAGTGGCATATATAATACAGTCACCAGTTAAAAAACAGAATGAAATATCATCATAGAACCATATGAATCTGGTAGACGTGGCTTAGCTGGACACCTTCTTTTCCTACCTACAAATCATCATAGAACCATGTTTATGAACTGTAGTTCAACTGATTGTCAATTTGATACATCACATCATACACTGTTGTTGGTGAGTTATCTATAGATGTAATGGAGCACTGCTGGTGTGTCCTTGGGAAATTTACATAAGGATGGTTTGTTCTGCCCTGTAATTCTCTAAAGGCTTTTTTTCTTAATGATATATCATTTGTATTCAAGGTTCCAATGATGTTCAATGGGTCAGTTACAAGAAGGAAAATATTATTTACACCTGAAAGCACATGGGAAATATGGCCCCAGCCCCCCCCCCCCCCCCCCCCCCAAATCATCTATAAGCCCCTAAACGCTGTATATCTGCCTACAGACCTCCCCGTGTCAGTCCGGACTGGGCTCGTTACATTGTATGAGGGAGGAACACAGAGGGTCGTATACCCACCGCTTGTAAACCTTCTAGTTGCGCCCATTGTAGAATATCTGCTCTAAAATGAAAGAAACTTCATGTGTAGGCCTATATCTACATGTACATTTATATGGAATCATATAATGTCACAGTGAGATATAGGCTAAAAGACTAAAACGGTATGTATGAGGGACCAACACAGAGGGTCGTATACCCACCACTTCCCTAGCTATTTGTATTATGCACCTAAGGCCCGGCGTCCACCTACTACGATAGAATCGTAGACCTCCAGATATGGCACCGAAACAAAATGTCAAAATCGGTGCCATATCGTGAATGTGCAAAATCATAGACATATGTCTAGACATGTCAATCGACCATGCGTTGTATGGGGTTTTTTAGGTGTCTAATCGCAGAAACGTGGTCAACTGCCCCGATATCAGGTAACCTTCTGACGCGATTTTTAATTTTTATCGGGAGGTGCATCGTAGACCATATCGGTGCCATATCGTAGTAGGTGGACGCCGGGCCTAATACAAAGTGTCCATAGAAAACACATAGGGAGTGTGTATCACATTACCCGGAGCATACAGATATATCCACCTAATACAAAGTGTCCATAGAAAACACAAAGGGAGTGTGTATCACCATACCCGGAGCATACAGATATATCCACAAAATACAAAGTGTCCATAGAAAACACATAGGGAGTGTGTATCTACATACCCGGAGCATACAGATATATCCACCAAATACAAAGTGTTCATAGAAAACACATAGGGAGTGTGTATGGACATACCCGGAGCATACAGATATATCCACCTAATACAAAGTGTCCATAGAAAACACATAGGGAGTGTGTAGCACCATACCCAGAGCATACAGATATATCCACCTCATACAAAGTGTCCATAGAAAACACATAGGTAGTGTGTATCTACATACCCGGAGCATACAGATATATCCACCTAATACAAAGTGTTCATAGAAAACACATAGGGAGTGTGTATGGACATACCCGGAGCATACAGATATATCCACCTAATACAAAGTGTCCATAGAAAACACATAGGGAGTGTGTATCACATTACCCGGAGCATACAGATATGTGTTGTCTGCTCCAGGTTTCGATAAAGTGCACATTAGGAAAAATAGTAGGTAATGAAAAATAGCGCTTACCTATATATTGACCTAGTATCAGTACGCCATGTATCAGGAAATGGAATATGATGTGCAATACGAAATACAATATAGACTGGTTTAAGATAAAAGCGGTCGTATGCTCCTTGGAGTTTACTCTGCACAATATCCTCGGATATTACTACGCTTTAACTCCTCGGAGCATGCGACCGCTTGTAATTGAAACCAGTCAATCTTGTGTGTGTATTCGATCAAAAGAATTCGGATTTATACACAACATTGGCTGGTTTCAGATACAAGCGGTCGTATGCTTGGAGGAGTTGACGCGCAGTAATATCAGAGCGCATGCGATGTTATTGCATAGAGTCAACTCCAAGGAGCATACAACCGCTTGTATCTGAAACCAGTCTATATTGTATCTATCATCCATCTTTTCAAGTGGCATGTCGATAATAGTTCGTTTTAGTTAAGCACTATTTTTCCATACGCACTATTTTTCCGTATGCGCCACCCGGAGCATACAACATATCCGTATGCGCCGGGTATGTCCATACACACACACTATGTGTTTTCTATAGATACTTTGTATTAGGTGGATAATAATTATGAATACCATTCCTGAACTTTTACCTATCGTTGAAACTGATTGAAATAGCTTTTGGTGCCTGTCTCTAAAGCATTGCATAGTTCATAAATCACCTTCTACAGAAATGAAATGTCTCCTAATCAAATCTTTTGCAACTTGAAGATTTGCGTCTTGTATATAGCCCGATTATAGGCATTATATATACATATTCAGCAGTCATATATATCGCGTTATCATTCTATTAAACCTATTTCGATGATACAAGACTTGAGCCTTTTAGTTGCACCCATTGTAGAATATTTAATCTAAAATGAAAGAAAATGTCATATTTACATCTACATGTACATATCGCTACATGTACTCTTTCGCTCGAAGTTTTACTCCGTGTTAACTACGTACAAGACGGCCACACAGATAAAAAATATGGTAATGTTGTATTCATCATTAAACTTTTGACTAATCATTAGAAAAACAATTTAAATAATTAGAAACTCGACGTAACAGTCGTGTATTCTTCATATCAAATAGTTTCTATAGTGCCCGTGAGGTGGCAGAAAAAGCCATATTCTACTGAGAGAATACGGCTTTCAGTATTCTACCCAGTAGCGATCTGTAGGTTCCATAGGTCTAGTATGGAGACTCCGTTTTAGGCGGGTAATAAATACACAATATCACTATGATTTTGATCTGGATGGTCATATTCTCTGCGTAGTTGACGAGTATTGCGCACTGGGAACTACAAGGAGAATACGACCACGCAGATCAAAGGCATGGTAATGTTGTATTCTGACTAGTTGTTAGAAAAAGATCCTGTAAATGATTAGAAACTCGACGTAAGCACCGTACATTGTTTATGTGAAATAGTTCGTATAGAGTCCTTGGGAGGTGGCAGAAAAAGCCGTATTTTACTCAGACAGCTTTCCGTATACTATTTACTGTTATATCAAAGACCAATCCTTCTCATACCAAGTCTATGTGTTGTGGTGTACACCCACCTTTCTCCTTCATCCCCAGCAGCGGTAGATTTACTGCTATATCAAAGGCCAATCCTTCTCATACCATGTCTATGTGGTGTGGTGTACACCCACCTTTCTCCTTTATCCCCAGCAGGGATAGATTTACCGCTATATCAAAGGTCAGTCCTTCTCATACCATGTCTATGTGGTGTGGGAAGTAAAAGATCTCTCACCACGGTAAATATGTAGGGGTGAGATTTCTACCTAAATTCATCTTATAAATTCGATCAAACCAAAAATAAGTCTAATAGAACATATTGGCCATTAACCTAACTAAACACACACATATCAGAGTAATATAACATGAAAACTACGCTTAAATTGAGCGTAAATTGAGAAGAATTGAAGGTAAAACGTAGTTAAACGTAGTTAAAACGTAGTAAAACGGTAGAGATGCACTCACCACCAGAGCCCGATGATGTTGGTCGGGCAGATGAGGTAGAAGACGGCCAGGACTCGCAGTAACGCCCGCCCACTCCGGGCCATCGCTTAGACCGGCTCCAGCAGCTTACTCGACCGGCCCTGCCTCGTCCCAACTCCCGTCAACATCACCATCGCCGCCCGGTCTCACAGTCCCCGGCCTCCGGGCGCAACAAGGAAAAACCAGAGATCCAATGGTGAAGATCAAGCATTGTTTCTACTATCAGGTATGATATATATTATGAATAACATGGGATTTTAGGTGGATATTTCACTTATTATGATATGTGAATTTCATGGATGTCAACCCTTTAAGGACGGCCACCTATGGGAGAAGTACATACTTGGGGACGGCTACTAGTGACTATTTACAGTTCTAGGGTACGGGGGCATTGTCCTTTGAACACAAAATTCAAAGCTTATAATTTGTTATCCTTAATATTTGTATTTATATTATATAGAATTCAAAAATATGTTTCACCTACATACTGTGAAAATTTCAAGTTTATTGTCAAAATATTTCTTTTCAAAAACAATTTCATAGATATCCAGCAAATGATGCCTTAAGGCATCATCTGCCCCCAGCCGGATGGCATCATCCGCCCTCAAAAAGTTTTAAATTTGAATAAAATTAGGTTTTGCGTGGTTGAACAGCCATTTCTTTCTTGATATAATCTACATTTGTTGGTCTGATAATCTATAGCTATAAATGTACATGTATCACATTGTATGTTAGTAAACCCTCTACCCTTTCTTCTATTGTAAATATTAACAGAAAACGGGAACTCACGTTTGTTTCTTAGTAATACACACATGGCTAAATTCTGAGAAACCACGAATATTGTTTTACGTTGTAAATATACGTAGGAATGTTCAAAAGAAATCTGATAAATAATCCTCATATAATATAGATACCAGAAATAGTGCATGTGTCACCATTCTTCCGTCCGCTTGCCAAGTCAGCTCCCACAGAGTACAGTTCTGATTGCCCAATTAGTGATCTGTCTTAATTAAGTCACATCAATCAGACTTCACAAGACCAGGCACAAGTCACTATCTTCAGCCCATTACTTTGTGGCCTTCTTCCCATGGACTCCTCTCCTTGTGGCCTCCTGTTATATATACTCCAAGGTATCCCAGCGATTTGGGAATATCTATCTATCTATCTATCACAGGTTCAAAGGGTGAGACTCCAGTGAGGTCTCTATGGCTTCTGATCCTTGTACAACTTGGCTGGCTTCTTCTTAGTGATTATCCATGATCCTACTGATTTTTTCCCGACTTTTCAGTGGTAATCCGGTTGGTGTTCAACGAGGATATCTTCCCGCCGTTGTTTTCTGGTTCTGCGCTGAGAATTTACTGGCAGACGACAATTCGCCTCCGCAGACGACTTTTCCTGCAATGAACGCGCTGGGTGCCGGTCGGCGGGCTGGCTGTGCGTACAGGGAAGGCCGGCCGGGGTAGAGCCTCACAGCGCACGGGGAGAGCGAGGAGGGTGAAGTGGTGCGTCCCGTATATAAGGCCCGTTTCCATTGGCCGATTTCCCGTCACCGATCAACAGTCAGGAACCACTGACGGACTTTTGGCACTGCTGACCTTTACCACTGCAGAGGCACTATACAAATGAGCTATTAGGAGAACTCGTAAATTCTACACCACTTTCTTCGGCTAATGGAATCGGCCCATGTATAACAGCCTGTTTCCATTGGCCGATTTCCCGTCACCGATCTACAGTCAGTAACCACCGACGGACCTTTATCACTGCAGATGCACAATGTTAATGAGCTATTAGGAGAACTCATAAAATCTACACCGTTTTCGTCGGCTTATGGAATCGGGCCTATATATAACAGCCCGTTTCCATTGGCCGATTTCCCGTCACCGATCTACAGTCAGGAACCACCGATGGACTTTTGAGACTGCGGACCCAAAAATTGCTTAATGGAAACGACCCAGCTCGTGAAATGTGCCACGACTTTTTCTGCTTATATTTCAGCAATGCGGCACCACCCACCACTGAGTGAAACCTTGGTCACTGAGTGAAATCTACTACCCTCACCGATTTCTCAATACCGATGCACAGTCAGTGGCACCACCGACAGACTTTCTTGGTGACTCAAAAAAATCTCCGCCGTTTTGGTCGGCCAATGGAAACAAGCCTTATATAAGTGTCAGAACGCCGGCAAAGTCACATCTATATCAGCGTCTGCCGAGCGTCCCCTTCTTTCCCGCCACGACGTGGCGAGCAGACGACATCCAGATCAGCGTCTGGATTTCACATACCAGGTGTGGAGGTGGAGGTGGAGGAGTATGAATGGGGAGACTCACCAGCATACAGGGCTCCACGACAACAAACTCCCCGATCTCTGATCTCAATCCACCACCACCAACCACCACCATGGGGTTCTATCGTAAAACTGGATGAGTTTTAATCTTGTCCACCGTATGCCACGACTGGAGTTTGGCATAGCGATTTCATGAGGCGAAGCCGAGTGAAGTCCTCTATTATAGTAAAACTGGATGAGTTTTAATCTTGTCCACCGTATGCCACGACTGGAGTTTGGCATAGCGATTTCATGAGGCGAAGCCGAGTGAAGTTCTCTATTATAGTAAAACTGGATGAGTTTTAGTCTTGGCCACTGTATGCCACGACTGGAGTTTGGCATAGTGATTTCATGAGGCGAAGCCGAGTAAAGTCCAGAGTCAAAACTCCTGGAGTGGAATGCATGGCCACGATTAAAACAAATCAGGTTTTGATTTTATCCTACCCCGTCTCCTAAATTTTGGAATATTACGTGATAACAATTCTGTATGCCACTAGTGGCATATAAAACTCCATATGCCAGTCAGCGTGCCATACGGAAACTCAATGTTAAGCCTATGAGATTTCATATTAGGGGTAGGATAAACAGTGATCCTAGCGCCCACTTGACTTCTCTCCAAAAACTCAGGGGGAAAATACACTGCGATTCTGTGTTTGATGACCAGCACGGCTCCACTAAAACAAACTCCCCGATCTCTACTGTCCACCACCAACACCAACACCACCACGGGGTTCTAAAGAAGAAACCAACAAGTGTTGGTCAAAGTCGTCGTTCTCCACGAGTTTGATGCGGTGTGATATGAGCGAGCCGACAGCCGAGTAAATATCACATAGCATTCAAACCAGTTGGAGAATAACTTCTTTGACCAAAAGGAGTTGCTTTCTGTATTTATCTCACCCCCTGTACACACTAAAAGAATGGATGACACACAGTATATAGACCATGGAGAACGGACTGCAATACTTGTAGGGGCATGGAGAACGAGTTCCCAATGTGAAGCCTATGGACATTTATTCCAGGGGTGAGATAAAGTATGATCCCAACGCCCACTTGACTTCTCTCCAAAAACTCCGAACAAAAAAATATAAAAACAAAAAAACCTACCAAAAACAATTCACTGGATGTTGCAATCCGGGACCTGTGTTGTATTCTAGAGTTATTTTGTGAGTCTCCTGTCCCTGTTGAAAGGTGGATGTAAAGATTAATCTGATACTTTTGTAGAAAACTTGAATTTTGGCAAAGCAGACGACAAAATGAAAAATCACTGATGTGGCTGATATTGTCTCTCCCAATAGCTTCCTATTGAATGTCCGTCTGCAGTCTTTCCTGTGTCTATGCAGCACATCTGGGTGGGTTTTCTGTCCCTCTCCACCTTCCCAAGTTCTGTTAGATATTCCTCCTCCTTCTTTGTGAGACTTTCGCAATAGTCACTGAGGTAAGGGGAGGGGGGAGTTATGGAAATGAGGCCTGGGAAGAGAGCGTCTCTCATCGGGTAGTTTCAGGGGGCTGGCGGGGGTGTAGGGGTGGAACATACACACCCCAAACTGCTGTTAGATAACTTCATCCACCGCATTTGGAAACAACCATTGAAGGCTCCGACGCCTGCCTTTCACGGCTGAATTGATTAGGGCACTCAGTGTGTTGACTGAATCCAATACAGTGGCCACTTTATGTCTGCCCGCGGCCGGCGAAATGCTGTTATTTTACAGTTACACACCATAAAACGGGAATATCAATGCAAACAATCAAATCGCAATGTATACTCACTTTGGAAATCTCCACTAAATAGGGATTAATTCCTCTGGACGTAAATGTTCCCTGGGCATCACAGGCTTACTCCACTTTGTAATAAAGAATAAAATAAGTATTCCTTCCGTGGAAAACATACATTTCCTAATGATATTTAAAGCGTATCCCTTGGTCTTTTAGTACAATTAGATAAGACACTTGCTGCACATTCACAGCGTTCGTAGCCGTTGGAAGCAGGCGACTTTCTGAGCTCGGCTGATTACCGGCGCGTCCTGTATACCGACTGGAGTATATTCGCTGGTTTCCAGCCTGCCTGGGCCACCATCTTAATGACGTTTAGATTAATTATTGTTGGGGAGAAAATGGTGCCTTCCCTTCACCCACCCACCCCTCTCCTCCCCCTAACCCAAACACGAGCAACCAGAACACTCTCCAACCATATTCTTTGTTATGCTACGGTAAGTGTAATTACATGGAATTCAACTAAACCTCTGCAGGGGAGAGTGCAGGCAGTGTGGCTCCGGTACCCGGCGTACATATATATACAGAGTTTGTAAATAGACGTTCGGCGTTGTTTTATTCAGAGAAAAGCCGCTCTGGGACTTGCCAGATAAACACAACTTTTACGACGGGTCCTAAAGTCTGGTGCTAAACAAGGATCGTTTACTGAACGGTGAAAATCCAGGGGCTTTGCGGGCGACAATGGGGGAGCAATCAATCAACGGTAAAAGGTATAGACGCAGCCGCCTCAGCCCTGACAACGGGGAGGAATTGCTGACCAGAATACTTGGGGATTAAAGTGGCTAGAACCTGGTGACTATCCACTAATGCCTCCGATATAGTAACGAGCTGTGGCTAGAGTGAGTTCTGTATCGTTTTGGGTGTCCTCTTTACTGGGCTTCCACTTTATTGGAAATTAAACAGGGGCCCGTTTAATAATCTAGGATCGTACATGAAGGCCCTTTTCTGTACCTCGTGCAAGGGTTATCGTTTAACAATATTCAAAGCTGTCGCTAAGAAGGTATTAGGCGTCCATAAGGTCGTCTATAAGTGTTGAATAAAGTTGACCCACGTCGTTCTTGGGACTCAATGACACACAGACCATGCCATGCCTTATATAAGGGAGATCAGAGTGATGGTAAATTAGCATGGAATAAAAAATGTCGTATGTGATGGATAGTTCAAAGATTTGGGGATAACTTCAAAATGAACGTAAAACAGATTTTACCGCATATAGAGTAAAACCCCCACTTAAGGGAACACCCTCCGTTCCGGGAAAAGTGCCCCTTAAGAAGGGTGTCCCCTTGAGCCAGGTAAAGATAAACTAAATAAAAATTTCTGTTCCGAGCAAATTAACCTCCTAAGTGGGGTGTCCCCTTGATTAAGCAAAGTGTCCCTGAACCCCGCTTAAGGGGTCACCCTCTGTCCCTTTAAGCGGGGTGTCCCCTTAAGCCGGATAATGATAAACTAAAATATTTCTGTTCTGAGCAGATTATTCCCTTAAGTGGGGTGTACCCTTAATTAAGCGAAGTGTCCCTGAAGCGGGATTTTACTGCCCTCGAGGCGACACCAGTGCATTCTATGTGGCCGCGCGTGTACATGTATAGAGGTAGACTGGCCTCAGTCCCTGTGTCCTACCCACCTCTCCTACTGCTGCCTACCGCCACCGCACGCCGTGCTTACCCTTCCTTCCACCTACTCTCCCCTTGGCCTGGCTGAAACAGGATTCCTGAGCAAGTCAGAGGAACCTTACACATTGTAATTTATTTTATTCATTCAATTTACGTTCATAATTAAAGACTTGAGCAAGTCTAATATAGAGGTTATAGATCACTGACCTTAACCACTTGGGCCAAAACCAAACTCCCATCTTGACTATTTCCCTGCAGAAACTCTAAGCGAAGACCAGGTCATAAATCTAAGCATTTTTGGCAATAGGTTTTATCTGCAGATTTAGGTCTCGAGGAATACGTGATTGATTGTATAAGAAAGTGGCGAGAACATTAAGGAGATGATTACCCCTTGAACTGTAATGGATGATTTCTCAGTCAGGTGATAATGTAAAGCCCCGTCTCCACTGTGCGATTCTAGGTACATAGGTACCTCCAGTCTCAGTCTGGAGGTACATCCCGGATCGCAACGCGCCAAAACGCATAGTGGAGACAGCAAATTCTCCCTCCAGTCTGAGACTGGGCGTACCCGGTACGCCCAGTCTCAGACTGGAGGTACCGCATGTACCCTGGATCGCAAGCGTTTTTAAATATCAAACATGTTTGATATTTGGTACGCCCAGTCTGAGTCTAGGCGTACCCTTTGTACCTAGAATCGCAAGCCCTCCAGTCGCAAGCGAGGGTGTCTCCATACAGAATCGATGATACCTTGCGATCCGAGGTACATGCGGTACGCCAAGCCGGTACCTCCAGTCTGAGACTGGAGGTACAGGATCGCAAGCCCCCCACCCCTCCCCCCAGTCGCACATTGGAGACAGGCCTTTAGAGGATAAAGTCTCCGATATTTTTCATCTAAAAGGTAACGTCCCAATGGAATGCATGCAATTGCGACACAGCAATTTCTAATCAGAATATCCTATATCAACCCTATTAGAACAGTAACAATTTTTTTGTCTTTGGATACACACATAATGTTGACTGGTTTCAGATACAAGCAGTCTTATGCGCCGAGGAGTTGATGTGTAGTAATATTCGAGCGCAGGTGAGGATATTGCGTAGAGGCAAATCCGAGGAGCAAACGACCGCTTTTATCTGAAATAAGTCTATGTTGTATTTATCATCCCCCTTTTCTGGGCAAGTGTTAGTTGATATCACTTCGTTTTAGTTATGCACCATTTATCCGTATGCACTATTTTTCCGTATGCGCCAACTGGAGCATACAGCATATATATATATGCTCTGGGTATGGTGATACACACTCCCTATGTATTTCTATGGACACTTTGTATTAGATGTAGATACACAATATTGACTGGTTTCAGCTACAAGCGGCCGTATGCTCCTCGGAGTTGACGCATAGTAATATCCGAGCGTATACGAGGATATTGCGCAGAGTCAACTCCTCAGAGCATACAACCGCTTTTATCTGAAACCAGTCTATATTGTATTTATTATCCACCTTTTCTGGGCAAGTGGCATATCGAAATCAGTTCATTTTAATTATGCCCTATGTTTTCGTACGCACTATTTCTCCGTATGCGCCACCCGACGCATACGACATATCTGTATACTCCGGGTATGTCCATACAAACTCCCTATGTATTTTCTATGGACACTTTGTATTAGGTGGATAATAAATGTCTCTATGCTCCGGGTATGGTGAGACACACCCCCTATGTATTTCTATGGACACTTGGTATTAGGTGGATATATCTGTATGCTTCGGGTATGGTGATACACACTCCCTTTGTGTTTTCTATGGACACTTTGTATTAGGTGGATAATAAATGTCCCTATGCTCCGGGTATGGTGATACACACTCACTATATGTTTTCTATGGACACTTTGTATTAGGTGGATAGATCAATATGCGCCAGGTATGTCCATACACACTCCCTGTGTGTTTTCTATGGACACTTTGTACTAGGTGGATATATCTGTATGCTACGGGTATAGTGATACACACCCCCTTTGTGTTTGCTATGGGTACTTTGTATTAGGTGGATATATCTGTATGCTCCGGGTATGTCCATACAAACTCCCTATGTGTTTTCTATGGACACTTGGTATTAGGTGGATATATCTGTATGCTTCGGGTATGGTGATACACACTCCCTAGGTGTTTTCTACGGACACTTTGTATTAGGTGGGTAATAATGTTTTGGAATGATGAGTGAGTGGCGAGAGAGGGTTAAGCGAAGACTCCACATATCTGCACGGGGTGTTCGTCATGCGGCGTGAGGGATGGGCAGGTTACATGATACTGATGTGTAAATTGGTCGGTGCTGAGGGCAGTGCTCTCCTTATAGCATCTCCATCTCCAATCATGACGTGGTGTCACAAGATTGTGTGTATCTGATGAACAACACGCAACAAAGACTCGGCAGGGAGATCATAACTCCCAGGATCAGCCCATCTATGTAGGGAAGACAGAGGGGATGGTAAATCTGAAATCTAATTTCCAATATCTTAATTGGATTGGAAGTTATCAAACGTTGAATTGTATATTATTTTCTATGAAAATACTCGCAGACACTCAAAAAAACACAGATTAATCTATTTTTGGTAGCGTATCCGTCGGAAGTGTCCACTTATTCGGGGTTTTAGGCCCTTTTGTACCAAGATAACTGGCCGCTTACGCGGGGTGGCCGCTTACGCGAGGTGGCCGCTTATGTGAGTTAAATCAAACATCTAATAGAGGGGAAATTTTGCCTTCCGAACAAAAGTGTCCGCTTACGCGGGGTGGCCGCTTACGCGAGGTGCCCGTTAGGCGGGGTTGTACCGTATATAAGTCTACAGCGTCTTTCTAGTAAACCAAAATTGATTTGTGTATAATGTACATGTGTAACACGTTGAAGAGGATTTTCTGATTAACACCGATAAAGTCGTCGTTTGCAATCATCCTACTACGATATAGATGAATTATATCATGATTTTATTCAGATGAAATGTTGATACAGCAGAAAGATTTGATGTATATTTTTCTTAGAGCACACAGAGGTCTCGTTACCGATAAAAGGTGGTAACAAATCTCAATCGAGATAAATGACAAAGTTCCTCAAGCAGTATCAACCTTTTGTATTTATATAGAACGTCCTGACCATGCTGTACAAGTCACAGAACGAGATGCTAATTTACGGTATGTACGGACCGAGGCGTTTACGCCGAGTTCCGTGCATACCGTAAATTAGCATCGAGTTCTGTGACTTGTACAAGCATGGTTGGCCGTTATATATTTACTATATTCCCGAAATTTAAAAAAAAACCAATTTAATTTTTCTTAATAACCAAGATTTTAATAAATGTGTATGGGTAGGTAGTCCGTATTTTGGTGTACGGACCACTGGTCCGTACAGTATTTTTACATCATATACCGAAACGGTACGTATTTACAGTATATACGGCATGGGTATATATAGTAAAATAACATATTTATATAGCACATAGCTATAGTGTTATGGAAGCGGCCATCTTGTCCCCTGATACTGAACAACAACACCAGGTGGTGGGTCCAGTTATCAATAGATCTTATCAAAATCATTTGTTGGGGTTCACCATAACAGGATTTCAATCTCCTTATCATCTTAGGATTATGACAGCAGAAATAGTGGATGTCCCCAAACTACAGTGGCGCTATCTTTCACTCTGTGCCCTATAGATTATACGGTATGGAAATATCAATTAAATCAAGCACGTTTATATAAGATCACATTAAATTAGTTATGAAATCATGAAGCAATTCATGATAACAAGTGAAGAGAGAGATCTCGTAAAGGCCCCACGCCTAACCCGGATTTACGATAATTTTGACTTTTCATTGGCTTCCGCGGCGTTTTATACTAATTGCTGCTCAGAATGAGGGAATAATTGCGGATTTTCGACATTTAATCAAAGGTGAAAGAGATTATAATTTTGATATTAATTTTCCTTAAATGAGACGGATTACCTCTGGCTAAATGAGTGTCTTTTTCTGATATGGTTCGTTGTCCATGGTCTATGATGTACCATGTGAGATAAGCACCATATCCGAAACGTCTGCCGTGTATAGAATATTACTTGAACATTACTTGAATTTTTTGTTATTCAATCAAGTTCTGTGACAAATAGTATTCGCCTATTCTTCCATAAGACCCGTCACCCAACTACCGACAAAAGCCCAACTTAAATATCTATATCGTTGGTATGCGTGGTTGTACAATGGTTAAATCCACATTGATGACAAGGGATACATGGTTATGTGAAGGACTTTCTTTTACACCTATACCTCGGCACATAACAGGACTATATCTTGACCACAGGTCGGCTAGATCATTAAAATCAGTCATCCTCGACTGAGATCTAAGCCTCTTTGTTCATCCACATGTATTACTCTAAAGACGGTTTTGTAAATGTATGGCAATGTACTGATGAATAAAGGAATTGAAAAAAAAAAATCAACTGAGCTCCCGATACACTACTATGGCCTTTTGATCTATTCCCAGACACAAATTGGAAATCGCGTTTGAAAGTCAACTATAATCCGCAGCCGAAACACCCTAAGGTGCATCCCGTCGTTGCAAGCATTTATTTATTTTTTTAAAGATTTTTATTTCCTGAAATCGAATACAAGATTCTTCCAATCAAGAAATCGTACGGTCTACCGTAGGACATCGGGAGCTCAGTGGACGCCAGGCCTAAGAGTCAAAGGACAATACTTAGTAGATACTAAACGAGAGTTAGCCTTGTCAATGTTTATGCCACGATGGGCAGGTTGTGTATTACTACACGAGGCGTTAGCCGAGTTTAGTGAGTAGCAGACCTGACCAGAGTGGTATGAACATTGACAAGGCTAACTCGAGTTCAGTTTCGTATTTATCCTACCCCATCTCACCGATAGATAGAGAATATTTGTAATTATCCATGTTAGTAGTTATCAATGCTGCCGCATCTACTTTCGTTATCTCGTCCCTGATTGGTCCGTTTTTTTATTCACCTCGGTGCATAAATAACACTTTATCCAACGCTCTGTCAAATACATTGAGTCAATGTTAAACCTATGGCGTTTTTTATTAGGGGTAGGATAAAGGACAGCACAGCAAGGCAATAAACAGTCATTCCTATTAGAACATTAGTTCATAAGTACCATCTATAAAATATGTATACTTTTCAATGCAAGTTGAATTCAAAGGGATTCATCTATTCTATGTTACCCCTGGTAATTTTGCTCATAGACTTGACATTGGTAACTTATATCTGAAGCCCATGAGATTTTTAGGAAAAATATCCAAACGGGGATTTTGTCACAAATGTTGGTCAATTAGTCAATGTGAGGGGTGAGATAAATTCAGAAACCTATTCAAGGTTAGGGTCAGAGCTCGATCCCATCTCATTTGAAAAGCAATGTAATTCACGCGGCTTCGCCTTGTGAATTACCACACAATTCAAACTCGATGGGATGCAAGCTCTGACCCTACACTTTCATAGGTTTCCTCTATTACCATGGTAAACCTTTCTCCTGCTCCACATCTAAATTAACATGTCCTGTATTGAGTCCTGAGAGGTTTAAAAATGTGGATTATTTTTCAGATTTTCTTGGAATCGGAGAGAGTTCTGTGACATCCTGCCTGGACCTGCTTCATTGAGTTCTCGTCCCCTGACCCTGCCAATTACCGGTGTTTACAAACACAATGTGGTGTTTACATGGGAGGAGCGTAGATCTTAATGTTTCTACCAAGGGACATGTTAATGTCCGTTCTGTAACACATACTCCGAGATCTGGTCTCAAGTGGACATTATACCCAGTGGACAATAGATGCATGTAAACATTATATTCAAGTGGATATTATATGCATGAAGGCACTATACCCAGGTGGATATTACATGCATGTATATATTATACTTAGTAGATATTATACTCAATGGATATTATATGAATGAAGGTACTATTCTCCATGGATATTATATGAATGTAGATATAACACTCAAGTAGATATTACATGCATGTAGATATTATACTCAGTATATATTATACTCAAAGGATATTATATGAATGAAGGTATTATTCTCCATGGATATTATATGAATGTAGATATGATACTCAAGTAGATATTACATGCATGTAGATATGATACTCAAGTCAATATTATACTCAGTGGATATTACATGCATGTAGATATTATACTCAGTATATATTATACTCAATGGGCACTATATGCATGAAGATATCATTCTCAATGGATATCAGATACATGTAGAATTAAACTCAAGTGGATATTACACTCAGTGGATATTACGTGCATGCATATATCATATTCAAGTGGACATTATACTGATGTTAGGATTGCACCAATGACCTAAATCACAGAATACTTCAATATCACAAGGGATCGTACACCGCTGTAGATGAAACTCTATTTCTGACCATTCCTTACTTTAATTTACACGAGATCTTGCTTTATGGGATGTGAGAGAACGCTCCCTTTGCTCTCAGGTGCTTTGTCTGTCTAATAATATTATCCAGGTGATTGGCATCACTCAAAAGTAGAGGTGTCCACCCTATCCTAACCCCCCCCCCCCCCCCCACACACCAATAAAAAGAACGTCTTAGGCTTAACATGGGCTTAAAAGTGACTATTCAAGGGGGTGTAGCATGAATTAGTTTTATCCAACTATTCATTTGATCTAAAACCCTGGCGACGGGGTAGGATAAATACTAAAAGACCCTCAGGTCTCAGGTTACAGAAAACTATTATTTATTTTTCATACATAATTGCATGATGAACATACTATTTGCTCCTAGAACCATTATACGTTTATACCAGGTTAAGACAAATAATCAAACAAGCCCCAGGTTCTCACCAGTTTAAGACAGTACAGATTGAAGGGAAGCTCGAGCAGTGCCTCGTGCCTGGAGGGTGATTCCCCTACCACCTACGACCAGCGAATTAACACACACACATATAGGTCCTCATAAACGCGCTAATTCTCCGGATGATGCATGGCACCTGGCACCTGTCAACCAAGTCAATTAGTGCACTCACTCATCGGTCTCTGCATGCTAATGAGGCACAGCTAGGTACACCTAGAGCCCAATACACATCTACCGATTCAGGGTGGGTCGTGATTTGAATGTGTTTTTTTTGTTTGTTTTTTTTATTAAATTTGATTGCATCTCTCGTTATTACAAGTTTTTCAGATACAACTTCTGACATCTACATTATATCTGTTATTTCGCTGACAACTTAAAGGCATATCCTACAATTCACGGTGGCGCCACCTGGTGATTTTTAAATATTCCCATTCATCCACTGAAATTGGTAATTTGTGGCATATTCCAAGCTCAAAAGAGTAAAATTCAAGTTTTGTCTAGTTTGACCTAATCTTAGAGGTTAAATAGGCACTTTTTCATTTCCTTGATTTATATAGGAAATGTACTGAAAAATATGGTTTTCTTCACTTCTTTCAAAAACAAGGATGGTCACTTATGAATTTTAAAACTTAAATAGGTAGTACTATACATATACTATATTCTGTGAAAGTTTGAGGGAAATGACATGGGTTTTACCATGTAAAAAACTGTTTAGAATCTCTATATATTCTAATAAAGAATTATCATAATATTGATATCTAAATCAAAATCTAGCACGGTGACCCCCGATTTTTATGTCAGATATGTGCTCTACAAAACTTAGAGATCATTGCATTAAATTTTCAGAAAAATCACATGGGTTTTAATTTTCACGACAAATTGTCCGATATCCTTTTAACTGAGTGGAAATCACAACCTGTTGCAAGAATGCAGTTGCTCAAAATGTGAGAATGACTATATCACGCAATGACTGTATCCTCTTCGTTTTATCATCACATGAAATGTATAACTGACCTCCAATAACCAACTGGATTATCAATTCTCATTTGAAATTCTCTTCTAAGATATGATAGTCATCCTAAAGAAATGTCTTGTTTAATGGGCAGCATGCCTCCTATATATTCACAAGCAAGGGGCAGACCTTTCCTTTCAAAGGCATCCCATTGCAGGCCAGAACTCACTCCATCTAATCCAGGTGAATAAACCTTAAGTTAATGAATACAACTAAAAGCACCAGCACAGATACCTAAAGCCCAATACACATCTACCGATTCAGGGTTGAACGATTAGTTCCCAAATCGTATAGGAGTTGGTGAACTTGTCGCAGGTGAATTACGTAATATCCTCAGCCCGTGTCTTCTACCTAATCAAAGCCCATTTACCAACGTTGCGTTGTCGGCGACTGGATCTATCAACATGTTGATAAACTCTTAGTGAATGATTTAGGAACATTAACTACAAATCATCAGCGACAAATGAACATCTGAAAGGGCGGCATTCACTCATCGTTGGCTGACCCTTGCCTATAGCTGTCCTACATCTACTGACTGGGGCCAACTCCGTTAGGATGACTCGCCTGAGACAAATCACCGTTCTTTTGTCGCCAACAAAGGTACATGAATGTTCCGAAATCGGTAGATATTTGTTGGGCTTTAAGCCCAATGCCAATCTACTGATTAAGGGTTGAACGATTAGTTCGCAAATCATACAGTTGTCGGCGAACTTGTTGCAGGCAAATTATGTAACCCAATCAAGCCCCGTTTACCAACGTTCCATTGTCGGTGACTAGATTTATCTACATGTTGATGAACTTTTCGCCACTGACTTTGGAACATAGGAACCACAACTTATCAGTGACAAAAGGTCATCTGAAGGAGGTGGTTCACTAATCAGTGCCTCGCCCTTGCCTAGCTGTCCTACATCTACTGACTATGGCCGACTTCATTAGGATGGCTTGGCTGAGACAAATTACTGTCCGTTTGTCTCCGACAAAGGTACATAAGTGTTCCGAAATCGGTAGATGTGTGTTGGGCTTTAGGAAAGGCTCTGATTTGTAGAAGCCTGGTAAGTTTTATGAGATAATTTGGCATGTCGATGCAGAACATCTCATGGATTTACATCATGACAGCTTCATATCCTCAGCAAGCTATGTATTAGACTGTGAACTAGTTCGTTACCCGGGAATTCTAAGAATGATCATCAGCTTGTGCAACACTGATTTACCACAATAAGGAAACTCAGCAAAGTCTAGAACGTAGTTATTCATGAATAGAGACCATCCATCAAGTATGTAGGCACTGAGGGGGTGGAGGGGGGGTCAAAAACTTTTGAAATTTTCCGTATGTTCCTTCCTTTTCCTATGGCGTACATGGTTGGAAGGGGCTTTGGGAGGTTCACAATTTCAGAAACAGGAATGGATTCCGACTTAATTTTCCCCTTTTACTCCTCTGTTCCTTTATCTTATATGGAAATAGACGAAAGGTGTTGTATTAGAAACGCCTTAAAAGATGTCGATTGATACGATAAAAAAGGTGTTTTTCAATGATCATTCTCATTAGGGTCAAATTGATATTATCCTAAAGTGGGATGCACATGATTAGATTCATGCACCTCATAGGGTTTTTGTCTGAGACAGATCCTGCTGAGATTCTGTCCTCGATAACAATTTCTTCGTCTAAATTGTAGGTTCCATTTCTCTGACATGCGTTTTTCTCCAACAATTGTTGGCAACATTTACCCCTAAAAAGGAACAGAATCTCATAAGATTTTGAACCCTGTGAAGTACATGAATCCCAACGTATGTATTCCACCATAAATCCATCCTTCTGGATAACATCTCATTTTCTTCAGATAATCTTAAACAACCCCAAACGTGCCGCGATCATATTTGTAACCTACCAACTTGATGTCTACCACATTGATGTCACAACATTAAAATGAATAGCAATGACACGCCAAAGAGTGGCACTAGAGTGGAAGAGGTAGGGCCCAGACCTCCTAAGTAGTTTCTGCTAATCTGTGTGGCTTGATGTAGGGATGTCTCAGTCAAAGAGACACGGGGGTGTACTGGCAGTGTGGGTGGGTGGTATTTTAGTTGGAAAACCAAGCAGGAAGTGTGTGTGTGAGGAGTTAGACTGGCTCCAGTCCCTGCATCCTATGGCTACCCTCCACCTACTTCACCCCTCCTCGCTGGGAGACTGGCTCCAGTCCCTGCATCCTATGGCTACCCTCCACCTACTTCACCCCTCCTCGCTGGGAGACTGGCTCCAGTCCCTGCATCCTATGGCTACCCTCCACCTACTTCACCCCTCCTCGCTGGGAGACTGGCTCCAGTCCCTGCATCCTATGGCTACCCCTCCACCTACTTCACCCCTCCTCGCTGGGAGACTGGCTCCAGTCCCTGCATCCTATGGCTACCCCTCCACCTACTTCACCCCTCCTCGCTGGGAGACTGGCTCCAGTCCCTGCATCCTATGGCTACCCCTCCACCTACTTCACCCCTCCTCGCTGGGAGACTGGCTCCAGTCCCTGCATCCTATGGCTACCCCTCCACCTACTTCACCCCTCCTCACTGGGAGACTGGCTCCAGTCCCTGCATCCTATGGCTAACCCTCCACCTACTTCACCCCTCCTCGCTGGGAGACTGGCTCCAGTCCCTGCATCCTATGGCTAACCCTCCACCTACTTCACCCCTCCTCGCTGGGATACAGGCTCCAGTCCCTGCATCCTATGGCTAACCCTCCACCTACTTCACCCCTCCTCGCTGGGATACAGGCTCCAGTCCCTGCATCCTATGGCTAACCCTCCACCTACTTCACCCCTCCTCGCTGGGATACAGGCTCCAGTCCCTGCATCCTATGGCTAACCCTCCACCTACTTCACCCCTCCTCACTGGGAGACTGGCTCCAGTCCCTGCATCCTATGGCTAACCCTCCACCTACTTCACCCCTCCTCGCTGGGAGACTGGCTCCAGTCCCTGTAGACTCTAGTAGAGTCTGTTGTCGCCAGGGCCAGGGCGCACAGGCTCAAACTAAGACTTTTAGGGAGTGCCATTTTGAGTCAGGAATTCCTGCCTCCGCTTGTAGTATGCTACCTTGAGCCAGTAACAAGAGTAGTACTCTTCAAGCATAGGTCCTAAAATTAGAACAGCCAATCACGAAATCCCTTTCTCCCATCAAGCAGAGGGAATAGACAAAGGGAGCCGTGCTCTGTTAGAGAATTACGGGCCGTAAGCCTAAGGCGGCGCGGTCTTTAAACGGACTACAGTTATGGGTACCCCTCCACCTATCTTACACCTCCTCGCTGGGATACTGGGGCCCGTTGAATAATCTTGGATCGTACATGAAGACATTGTTCTATACCTTGTACAAGGGTTATCATTTGATGATTTTTAAGTCTTAGCCGTCCATAAGATCGTCCATAAGTGTTGAATAAAGCTGACCCATATCGTCCCTGGGTCCCCTTTACGTACAGAAAAGGTATTTCATGTACGAGCCTAGAGCCCGTTCAATTATCTAGGCTCATACATGTGGACTTTTTCTGTACCCCAAGGAGATAAATGGACGATATTAGTCAACTTAATTCAACACTTAAGTATGGCTAATACAGTCTTATCGAATGGATTTAAATATTATTAAACGATAAACCTTGTACTAGGTTCAAAGAAAGGTCTTCATGTATGAGCCTAGATTATTCAACAGGCCCCTACTAGATTATTCCACGGTCCCTTGGGTCCATGGGTCAGTCAGGCCAGGATACATATCATAATGAACTATATTCTGATTTTCCTCTATTTTCTTTCTATAATGTCTATTCATAATCAAAGACTTGAGCAAGTCTCTGTGTGAGTGCGTGTGAGTGTGTGGCGGTGGAGGTTCCCTTTTTCCGGAGAGCTTCAAGTAAAGGTTAGACAAATGCAGGCAAGCCTTGACGTTTATGACTGCATTCCTCTTGACACCTCGCCGAGTTCATCATGTCCTTAAGAGTTCCCGCCACTTAACATGGAGGTTTATGACGGTCTGGAGGCTTTTATACACCAGGCGTGAGACGCCATCCTAATGTACTGCAGGGGGTCCTCTCTCCACCCCCCGCGACGCCCCTCGCCCGCCCGCCACAGCCGCCATCTTGGAAACTCTTCTGACGTCACGGAACGAACGCCGTCGTTGTTTTATAACTACGTGACGTCACGTGGACTCGCGTGAGATCTCGTTATATATGTATATATATATATATATATATATATATATATATATATATATATGTGTATTCATTTTTACATATATATATATTCATTTCATATTTTGTTCAGTTTATATTCTTTCGATATATATAACATGTGTTAGTACTTCTTTTATCTTTTCAATTATTATCTTACTGTGTTGGCATTTCTTTCATCTTTCCAATTTTGATCTTACTGATAGAGTTCATATATGGATTCTTATTTATTTTTCTCATTTTCTATGAATGTTATATCACTACATACTACATGTTCATTTTTTAAACCTTTTTATATATTATCTTATCTATGCATTCCATATATCTATTTCATTCTTATATTTCTCTTTTTCTTTATTCTATTATATTTTTCAGTGCCAGTTAAAGTGCCAGTTAAAAGATCTTTATACGCGTTTATCTAATGACAATGCACTTGCACAGGAAAGAATCCTGCTGTATTGCACGCTAGTTTTCTTTTCCTAACGCTCTCCTTAATGTATGATTCACCATTACCTGCCGCCGATCCCGGTATTGCTAGTCATACATAGGTGTACTTATACTGGCATATTTGGTATAAACATAAGTCCAATACACATCTTCCGGTCCGGGGTTAAACAGATAAGGCGGGTGTCCACCAACCACGACAAGGCTACGACAAGCGCAGACAAGAAAGTTCCAATCGGCTCCTTATCGCAGTCTTTTCGTAAGAAGGGGGGCTCTGTGACAGTGTTGTCGGGGCGTGTCGTAGACGTCGCTGGTTCCCGTAAAAAAGACGTCCATGGTACCAACACACTACGACAGTGATATCGAGGAAACCACGACAAGGGTCCAGTAGTGGGAAAAATCGAACATGTTCAATGTTGTCGTAGCCTTGTCGGAAGGCTCCCAACAAGCTTCCAATCGCAGCCCAATCATGGCCTTGTCGTGGCCTTGTCGTAGACTGTTGTAGGGAACTAGGGTCCACCAACCACAACAAGGCCTCCAATCGTAGGCCAATCATGGACCTTGTTGGGAACCCATTGTCATAGCCTTGTCGTGGTTGGTGGAGGCCCCCATTTAGTTCCCAAATCGTATAGGAGTCGGTGAACTTGCCGCAGGCAATTTACATAACCCGTCAGCCTGTGTTGGCCACCCGATCAGGGGCCGTTTCCAATGTTCCGTTGTCCCCGACTGGATTTATCCACATGTTGATAAACTTTTGGCGAATGATTTAGGAACATTGAACGACGACTCGTTGGCAAGAAAAGAACATCTCAAACGGGGGGGTCACTAATCGGTGGCTGACCGTTGCCTAGATGCCGAACACCTATTAACTGGGGACGACTCCATTAGGATGCCTCGCCTGAGACAAAGTATTGTACCTTTGTCGCTGACAAAGGTACATCGATGTTCCGAAATTGGTAGATGTGCATTGGACTATAGCTGCATCAGGACAAATACTCGTATTTTATTTCTTGGTTAAATGGCATGGGATATGAAGGTTCCACTGTACATGTTCAGGCCCAGGGCCTCGTTGCTCCAGGATTACGACAGAGTTGCGGATCGCAGAATAGCGATCCGAGGGCCTATAAAGGTTGCTCCAGAAATTTTGCGGATCGTGTCGTAATCGCATAGGCGCATCGCTGCGTAAAATACGGCTTTTAGCGATACTTTTTACGCGGACCTTCACAGCACTGCGGATCGTATCGCTATGGGTTAAATACAGCTTTGTCTGATATTTCAAATAACGATCCACGGTGGCACCACCAACGCCCTCTCCTTGTTCTTCTACGTATAGGAAATAGCAATCCACACCACCAGGTGCCAGATCAGTTTTAACGGTAATGCCATCTGTACTTAATTAAAGAACTAATTAATTTTCCCCTGTCTCATTCAATATGTGCCCCTGAATTGTTGTATCGCTATCGCATCGTAAAATATAGCGATACCGCGGGAATATAGGGATACGATCCGATATTACGGGAGCAACACTTTTTCAGTCGGATCGTTAAAGTAATCGTAAAAATAAAATTGCGATCCGATTATAGCTAGCAATACCACAAAAAGTGGAGCAACGGTGCCCAGGTCAGGAAAACCAGCCATACTGACGGCTGACACCCTCTTTAGATGATGTTGCAAACATGAAGTTATAAACTTCATATGGAAAAGAAAAATCATGTAAACTTTGCATCAATAAAGAAACTTGTGAAAAAAATAGCTAGTTTGATATTTGTCTCCTTATTAGGTGAATATATCTGATCTTGCTGAAGTTATATAACCTAAACCTGAACTCCCTCCTCATCACTCATCCCTCCGCATTCCGAAATGATGGTATCGCTAATTGATCGTGATGTAATTAGTCAGAGGAGACATAAATATGTGGCATATCTCTCCCAGTTCACACTCCATGCAGAACCCATATACGTACAGCCCGGATGTAAGAGTCACGTTTTGTTTCAGTTATTTTTTGTGAGAGACAGAGTATGAAGGATTTACCTCAACGTAATGGTAATGGTGATGTAGCGGTGTATGGCATTTTACGCTGTACTAACTGCCAGTGACAACATTCTGTTTTGTGTAATTAATTTGGCTTTATTATCTTAGCCTGGTATAGACGTCCATAGGCTTAACATTAGAAATCCGTACTAAATAGGCTTGCAAGTATGGTAACTCATACTCAATGGACGATAAACAGATAAATATATCCAGGCTAAGATAAAATCAGAAATATATTCGAGTTTCGAGTCCCCATTCACCATCTCATTTGGAGTGCTTCAGAAAATTCACTCGGCTATCACCTCGTTCATATCACTGCACGCGACAAACTCAATGGCAAACATGGACACAGACCAAAGGTTCATCAATTTTTTTCTGAGTACAATGGAGTGATGGGTGAAATTTCCAATATTATCAGACATTAAGGTCATAAAGCAATACTTTTACCATATGTGCGTCTAAAGAAGATTACATTTAGTTTGTGAAAAGATCATCCGTGTAACTTCATTGTGCTACAATATGACGGTATATTACTTCTGGCTAAGCTTGAAATATACTTTTCATGACATCTTTAGGCCTCGCGTCCACCTACTACGATATGGCTCCAATATGGTCTACGATGCACCTCCCGATAGAAAATCAAAATCGCGTCGGAAGGTCACCTAATGACGGAGCAGTCGACCACGTTTCTACGATTAGGCACCGACAGAAACCCATTAGGATGCATGGTGGATTGGCATTTCTAAACAAATGTCTATGATTTTGCACCTTCCCGATATGTCTCCGATATTTGCTTTTTGTATGGTGCCATTTCGGTTGGTCTAAATGTCTATCGTAGTAGGTGGACGCCAGGCCTAACTAAAGATCCCGAAGATATACTATAGGGCACATAGCGATGAGCAATTGGAAGCTGCCATCTCTCCCCAGACGCCAAAAACAGAACCACACAAAAAGCAGATGGCATGATTATAACAGACCCTATGCCCCTTGGCTAATGGCCCCAAGATTGTTGGTCATTGTTTGAAATCGTAAAGTATGGATCTACGCAGTTCTGTAAAAATTTTCCAACACCAGAAAATCCTTTTTCTATGTGAAAGAAAAAATACATCACATTGTTTGAAATCGCCCACTCTCCTAACTGATCATTTGAGCCGCATGGCTTTCAAAGACTGACAAAGGATCTGCTTGGCGACTTTAACACCCTCTGTGAGGCCCCTAACAGCTAAACAATGCTAAAGTTAGCTCAGGAAGGATTTACCTTTTACCTGGTGGCAACTGGAGTTGCCGGGAGATAGGAACTAGGTTCCTAGGTAATTAGCTCAAGTATTAAAAAAATGCTGTAGTTAAAAAGGGCTCAGGGATCAGCCATGCTGCTGTGATTCCTGCTTATCTGTCATCTTCATCCTATAGATTCAATCTCGCCGTGATATGATCCTGGCTGTTACCACAGCATAAAACACCCACCAATCAACATCTGCTGTAAATATTCAGCAGATTATCACCTAATATATGTAAATAGGTCACACTGACCTCAATAGTATTGAATGATTCACTCACCAGGGGTCGTGACGGTGACACACAGAGACGCTGAGCGTTCATGTCCTCCCGTCCTCGTCTCGGGCGTGGGGTTCCGGTTCTCGTTCGTTCTCGTTCACGCACGAGAACTAACCAAAGCCTCGTTCTGGGAACCGGACATGACGTCACGATAATCGTGGCCACTCTGGTCGTAGGTCAGTCGCAGCTGTCATCATCATGAAAACACCACTTAACCGACAGTTCCCCAGGTCTGCCTGCCGCCCACTGCCAACACACAGCCCCGGCCTCCTATAAACCGTGCCCGAGAGCCAGAGGCGCCAGGTGGAGCCACCGTAAAGACCTGCGTAACGGAAGTTATATTGGGGGCTAGATTACTGGAAGATACGTGCACTCCTCATAAAGAGGTGTTGGTGTATTAAAGATAATTCCCGATAAGATAAAACAAAATTGATACTTATGGTACAGTTTTAATATGATTGAGATAAAATGTATATACCTTTTAGGTATGTTCTCGTGTACTGAGTTTTTTACGATAAAAATATTCCGCGAGCTTGTAGAACAAGCGGAATATTTTTATCAAAGGAAGTATTGGTATACTAAAGATAATCCCCGATAAAATAAACCATAGTTAATACCTATACGATATAGTTTTAATATGCTTTAATCAAATCAATTCAAGTTAAATATATAATCTCATATTGGTATCATGCATACATGTATATAACTTGGGTACATAAGCTTAATTAGGACTAGATATATATATGTATATATATATATATATATATATATATATATATATATATATATATATATTCACTAATATTTCTGGATCCAATTTATCTCCTGATTAATTGATCTCCTGAATTGAAATACCAACGTTCTTACTTCGACTCCCTGGAGGGGTTTTCTTCCTTTTGAAAGAAAAAAACGCCAAAATTGCATTAAAAGCAGTTACCATCAAAATATCTGTAATAGCAAAATTTTTCACTTACGTTTTACCCTTGAGAAGGCTGGCGAAACTTGAGTTTTGAGAAGAACACTCAAGAATAAAACATATTGGAGTTAAACTGAGACTCCGCGATGACGCATGAACCCACGTGATACGCGCGAGGTTAGACGAGAATCCACTTCGAGGCTCCACGTGTGTGCCCTACTCACCACCAGGGGGCCTGCCCAGTAGGTGGCGCCACGTTGGAAGATCAGGCATACATATGTCGGCCTCTGACTCCCGTAGAGTTGGAGAACGAGCTTTTATACTCAATAAGGCCCATTTCCATTGGCTGACGAAAAGGGTGTAGATTTTGTTGTGTTCTCCTAAAAGCCTATTACCATTGGCCATCACGATATACAGTCAGGAACCACCGACGGACCTTTAGCACTGCTGATACAAAATGTAAATGGGCTATAGAAGAACACAGAAAATCTACAACATTTTTGTCGCCAATAGAAAAGGGCTTATATCGGTTTACACAATATTGACTGATTCCGGATAAAAGCATTTGTATGCTCCGAGGAGTTGACGCATAGTAATATCAGAGCGCATACGAGGATATTGCTCAGTGGAAACTCCGAGGAGCATACAACCGCTTTAATCTGAAACCAGTCCATATTGTATTTATTATCCACCTTTTCCTGACAAGTGGCCTACCGATATTAGTTCATTTTAGGCTCGCACTATTTTGTCATATGCTGTCATCTTCCGTATGCACTGGGTTTTGCAGCCTGGAGCATACAACAAATCTGTGTCTTCCGGGTACGTAGATACACGAACGTCATGTGTTTTCTGTGGGCACTATGGTGGATAATAAAAGAAGTGTATATCTTATCTTCTATGCATTCCTTTTTATATTGATGTATGTCAGTGCTGTTCTTAGGCGCTATGTGTGAACCAATTGGAGAACAACTTAATGCAATTTTTCTATAGATATGCCAAAAATCATTTATATGCGATTATGCGTTTTTTTTAGATGTGATTTTTAGTATTCTTACCTACTTTTAAGCAGTGAGAAACGAAATGGTCGCAAACTGCACAAACAGTGCTATTACAATATGAAGGAGATTTTATCTTTCTCACTGGCTCAAAGCCATGGATACATAATGATACATCTCACTGTATGCAGAGAGGTGAGAAAATCTTAGAAAATGACGTTGAGCTGGAGAAAAGGCACTTAGTGCGCCCCTCTCATAAGATCTCACACTCTCTAAGTCGTATTCTGTATACGGTTCTCACTGCGCTCTATGGGAGAAGAATTCTTAACAAACTAGGCTTAGAGCCTTGAGATTCCACTGGCACACAGTATTCCCGCTAGATGGCATCATTGAGATTATAGGAATCTTTAGGTTGCTTTGATGTACATCTTTAGCATAGGAGGCAGGCCAGTGGATTCTCAAGGCTCTAAGCCTAGTTCGTTAAGAATTCTTCTCCATAGAGCATAGTGAGAGTTCAGAATACGACTTAGATATTGTGAGATCTTATAAGAGGGGTAGGTAACTAGCTGTGGACCTTCGTACATCCATGAAATCTTGTGACTTGTGACTGGTTTTGGTGGAGCAGACCACGCTATCAGGACGAAGACTATCTCGATACCAACACCAAAGGTTCACCCAGAGTGTAGCGCTAAAACACCGACAATAAATCTTAGTAAATATCAGCAACACTAAGCGCAACTGACTAGACACAAAGTTATTGGTCTGTAATAAAAAGGTAGCTTCAATATCACAGTTTGGTAACTCACACATGGATGGGATTTTTATTACGTATCAGAATGTATCGTCATCAAAATACCTTAGGATTCAGGTAATTTTTTATTTTCTTTTGCTAACTATTCACTGGATTAAATGTTCTCCAAACCTCTCTCTCTCTCTCTCTCTCTCTCTCTCTCTCTCTCTCTCTCTTTCTCTCTCTCTCTTTCTGCGTGTGTACATATGATTTACAAGAAATGATTTCTCTTTTGCTTATGAACAAAAATTAATTACAGAAAAAAGAGGTAAAATGATACAAAAATTAAGATGATGAATCTCAGGTAGTCTCAGCAGCATAACTCAGCAACTTCCCCATTTGGTTATCTTGGTTATTAAGATGATAAAAATAAGGAGCAAAGCCTATATTAGGAGGAATCTTTCCATCTAAAAGGTTGGATTGTGAAAATGACGAAGGACCAGGGTATTTTTTTATTTGTAGGTAGAAAACCAGAGAAGCAGATTTTTTTTTTGAAGGTTTTATTGGGGGATAATTATACATCGAGATAGGGACGGATTGGTTGGGAATATTTTTCTATTTATTTATTGAACAAAATTCCTCTCATGTGAGATGTTCCCATATTTTGCTCTGTTTGTAATTAATCTTTCAATGCACTTCAGTGCAGTAATTCCAGGCTTATTTGAAGTGGTAAAGCCGTGCGGTACAGAGTGGGGTGTGGGCTGTGTGTGGTGGAGCAAATTGAAACAGAACGTAAAGAGCGTGAGCTGTGTGTGGCTGGGAGGATACTGGAGGAGGCTCAGAGGCAGCGGGCTCTAACCCCATAGAGATAAGACTAATCTCCATGATGTAGTGGTGGGGATCTATCATGGCCGTAACACCATCTCCACCGCAACACTCCTCCCACACACGCTCTGCCAGACGGGGAACCAGTTTCCGGGTTCTTGTTCACACCGAAACAACTTGATGTACTGAAGGCAGGGGACCAGTTTCAGGTTCTTGTTCACACCGAAACAACTTGATCTGCTGAAGGCAGGGGACCAGTTCCCGGGTTCTTGTTCACACCGAAACAACTTGATCTACTGAAGGCAGGGGACCAGTTCCCGGGTTCTTGTTCACACCGAAACAACTTGATCTACTGAAGGCAGGGGACCAGTTTCGGGTTCTTGTTCACACCGAAACATCTTGATCTTCTGAAGGCAGGGGACCAGTTCCCGGGTTCTTGTTCACACCAAAACAACTTGATGTACTGAAGGCAGGGGACCTGTTTCCGGGTTCTTCTTCTCACAGAGACAACTTGATCTAGAGAAGGCAGGGGACCAGTTCCTAGATACATGTTCTCACCGAAACAACTTGTAGTGATGGTGGGGGGCCAGTTCCTAGATTCTTGTTCACACCAAAACAACATGATGTACTGGAGGCAGGGGACCAGTTCTGAGAATTGTGTTCACATAGAAACATCTTGATCTACCGAAGGAGAACAGTTCCTAGATTTGTATTCACACCGAAACAACTCAAATATACTGACCAGTTCCCGGGTTCATGTTCACACCAAAACAACTTGATGTGTTGATGGTGGGGGACCCATCCTTAGATTCTTGTTCACACAGTAACAACTTGATCTACTTAAGGCAGAGAACCAGTTCCAAGATTCTTGTTCATACCGAGACAACTCTACGTGCTGATGGCAGGGGACCAGTTTCCGGGTTTTGTTTACATAAAGCAAATTGATGTAGTGTTCCAAGGTTTTTATTCACATGGAATAATATGATCAAGTGATTGCAAATATTCATACTTATCATCATCATTTCCATACATACCATATTAATGTCTTAAAATCTATCATTTTAACATTTTTTAACATAAACCAGTTTAATATGTTTAATACTACATGGGAGTGGATTCTATACGATCACCAAATGTACATCATATTTCTCTCTTATGCCAACAGGAAGTAACGTCAGTTAAAGACTATCTTTTATTTGAGAAGATATTACGAAATAATTAACTTCCCATCTTACAACCAGCACCGACATATCTACATCCCTTTGAAGTAAATGAGATCTTCTCCTTATTGTGAAAACTTCTGAGGGCTTCCCTCCGACACTCACAGCAGCATCATACTTCATCTTGAGAGTACCTCAAGTCCTTATGCACTTATTGAACTCCTTTTACTTCAAGTCCAAATGGATTAAGAAATATGGACCTACTTTCTGGGTGTTGCCGGGTGTTTAGTAAAGATGCATGGTGCCTGATAATGAGTCATTGACCACACACTTCAGAACTTGTAAACTTTGGATGTGGATCTGAAAACATTGCAGTTCAGTTCCGGAACCAATTCTTAGATTAACCACTCTGACAGTAATCTATTCTACAGAATATTGAATTCTGACGGTTAAATAGATATCTGAAAATTCAAACCCAAGTCATTCTCCTGATGATTGAATACAATAAGCTCAAAGTGTTGTAGATAATATATATAACTTAAGGCTTATGCTAGTTTTTGATTAAGAGATCAATATTATGATGATATCATAATAGAATATATCTATACAAATTATAAAAAGGTGTTTTTCACATAGTAAACGCCATGTCATTTTCCTCGAACATTCACAAAATATAGTAGAGGTACGGTACTACACTTTCAAGTTTTAAAATTCATAGGTCATCATTCTTGTTCTTAAAAGAATTGAAGAAAAGAAACCATGTTTTTCACTACATTTCCTATGTAAACCAAGCAAATGTAAATTGGCCTATTTGACATATTAGGATTGGTTAAACTGGACAAAACGTTGAATTTGCTCATTTAGAATTAGAATGAATTCCAAGAATCCAGTTTTGATTAATAATTGACATTTTTTAAGAATCGATAGATGGCGCCACTGTAAACTGTAGGATACGCCTTTCAGGGTGTGATTGAATGCCCCTTTACATTGCTTTTGGCTATAGATATGAAGTTTTCTGAATTTTGGAATGGCTAGTGTGAGTTTAGGGATGGGCCCTAGTTTCGCAATGATGATTAACTGACACTTGGTGAGTTCTCAGACTGAGGCAGGATGTGCTGGTACGATCTGAGAGTTAAACCGGACGGGAATGAATAACTCAAGTCAAGGATGCATGTACACGTACACGTACGTTAGTGTGAATGACTGTCACAGGATACCATAGTGGGGTTAACACAGCATGAACTTTTCAGTTTACACATGTTTAATCTCCGTGTATTGAAGTCTCTCAGGCATAGATAATTTCGTCCTCTTTGGCATCATATAGATGTATACGCCTGATTCTGTGCGTAATTTTTTTATTTTCTCATCTATATGTATATATGAATACGTCAAACATAAGTAACATATACGCGATATTAAGATAAAATGTATATACCTTACTGGTACATACTCACATACCGCGTTTCTTTTGATAAAAATATTCCACGAGCTCGCAGAGCGAGTGGAATATTTTTATCAAAAGAAACAAGGTATGTGAGTATGTACCAGTAAGGTAATACATTTTTATTTTATTATATACCTTCAAGTATAAGTATTTGATGAATTACAGAAGGAAATCTGCTGTCCAAGCTGGATTCAAAGTGTGCTGGTATATTTGTTGACATCTTAGTGAAAGTCAAGCACAGAATATGCTCTAAGCACATTTTTTACTCTTTTTTTCCCTTCAACTCCTGTGATCCTTTGCACACATAAATTAGCGGAGTGCTGCAAGTCACTGCCAGCATTTCATAAGTAGGTCAATGCAATTTTTTTCAGCCAATCAGAATTTGTATTCAAAGTAGGGTGGTACGTCATTTTATACCACATACTGTGCCGGTATATATTTAATACCAATACCCTAGCAGAGGTTGGTATTTGTGTAACATACTGGCACAGGTATATAATAAATATATGTACCCGCCTTTATACGAATATAAAGAGTGAGATGTGACGAGTTCGACACCAGAGGCCACTACAAGCGTCACATACATATCACGCAGAGTATATATCTTTATTCATATACGCTGGGCGGCAAATACAGCCATTACGCTTCCGTATACACACAGAAACTATGTTATATGCACCCCATACGCAAGGGCACAATATGGGCGTATACCCGTGTAAGGAGTGTATTTACGCAGTTGTGTATATAGACAATAATCGATGGTTTTGTGGACAGGCGGCCGTAAACACGAGAGGTTGACGCGTGGTAATACACGAGCGCTAGCGAGTGTATTACGACGTCAACCGCGAGTGGTTTACGACCGCCTGTCCACAAAATCATCGTTTGTTGCATTTATTATCCATCTTTTCGAATAAATTAAACCCAGTAATTGCCATATTAACGGGTATAACAATAGGAACTATTTCTTTGCTCTATAGCAAAAGGGACTATTTTCCCCGCATACCATGGTTTTGAGGCCGTATACCACAGGTTAGAATCCGTATACCACAGTTATGGTATCTGACAGGTTTTATACAATGGGTCGTGGTTTACTGAGTTCCCATATATTTTCAATGGGGGCTTTGTATACGATGGATGATAATCGGTGAGGATGCAGTGTATGCCTTATTTCTCCTGCATTTCACACGCCCATACCTATTTTATGTTCATGCTGAAACCTTGAGCCTCATCGATAAAAACAAAGCCTTTTGATTCAGTCAGCTGTTACCCGTTGACCAAGTCAGTCGGTGGTGGCACAATATTTTCACAATGAATTGGTGACCTTATAAATGAAAGGCTGTGTGCGTCCGTGTACGCAAAAAAATACGATCAGTGGTTCCCGACTTCAGATTAGTGCCAAAAAATCGGTCAATTGAGAATGGCTTTATGCCTACCTCTTCAATGGCCTAAAAGCCTTGCCCACCATTTTGCCAGATGCACTGTGGGATAGCGTTGGCTCCGTACGCACTCTTAGAGGGTGGTTGTGGCCCCTAAGATTTGAGGTCAACTCTCGACCGTAGAACTGTCCCAAGGTGCTAGAAAATATCATGTAAGGAGGTCAGGGTCATGGTTGGGGTTTGCTGCGAATGCAGTCATTGGCTACTCGGTCTACTTTATTCCTTATATGGACTTAGTGTAATGGGACAACTCCCTGCAGCTTATATACACAATATGTTTCTATAAGTTCAAGCCATGACCAATTATCACCAATCTACTAAACGTTTTGATCAGTGACAACTGATGAGTTTCATTGAAGAACCCGATTTTATGACCACAGAAAGCTTATAAAGGAAACCTCAAAGTTGAATACATTACAATGTCAAGGTTACTTGTCCCAAATACCATGTCCTTGTTTGTAGCTCCCTATCCTGTACCCTTGGCAGGGTGAAGGACACTCAATTCTCACACCCACTGTGATGGGCCAGGTGCCCTTATATGGCCAAGGACTCTGTACCCTTGGGCCTAGTGGAGAGCTGTGATATACTTATACTCATAGTTATGATCAGCTCACAGATATATTTGTAGTTTTTCTGGATTATGTGATTTTTGCATGTATCTGGTCCAGTGCACTAGTATGCATAATGTGCCTATAGTCGATATGAAGTGGAATCCAAACGGTGAGATTCAGGTACCTCAAAGGGTTCAAAATCTCATGTGATTCTGTTCCTTTGTAGGGGTAAATGTCACCAACAATTGCAAGGCATGTCTCAGGGAATGGAACCCTGCAATTTAGACGAAGAGATTTTATTATATACCGATGCACATATATCTTATAATTACTAACCTCTGCTAAGCAAAGAGTAACTATAAAATATTCAGAAAGTGTACAGTAAAATCCCATACTGCACAGTGTGCAGTAAGTACCAGCCACTGTACCACATGACTTGTTGACATTAGGAGCAAAAATATTGCGATATCGCGATGGAATGCGGCTGTGACGTTCTTGCAAAGCAACCCGCATAGCAACCTGCATAGCAACACTTGTTGTTGCATAGAAACTGGCGGGAAGAGTGATTGCTTCCGGGGCATTGACCTCAGGGTTAGTGAAATCAAAGCGTGCAGGACTGATACATCTCTATGTGTTTGTAAGGAGTTGATAATGAATGGATTGACTAATTAGAGGCTAATAAAGTAAAATATATACATTATATTGATATTATTAGGTATATAATAAAGGGAATACTAATATAGTGTATCAAAATTTCGGACCAGAACTCGTTAGTTTACTATAAACCTGTACTAAACTCGCCTAACGGCTCGTTTAGTACAGGTTTAGTAAACTAACTTGTTCTGCTCCTACATCTTGATACACTATCCTAGTATTCCCTAAGTATTCGAGTACAGAATCTCAGCAGGATTTGTCTCAGACAAACACCCTGTGAGGTACATGAATCTCATCGTGTGAATCCCACTTTACGGCCTCCAATACACTCAATAGCGAACAGACTTACATATTATCAAACGGTAACCCTCGTACGACTTGTATATTACTATATACCTATCGACGAACGTTTTCTTGTAT
Organism: Alentia gelatinosa; assembly: GCA_950022655.1. Lineage (NCBI taxonomy): Eukaryota > Metazoa > Annelida > Polychaeta > Phyllodocida > Polynoidae > Alentia > Alentia gelatinosa. The sequence goes on from OX465589.1 coordinate 9,007,512, forward strand.
AAAAAGGTATTTGTATACGAGTCTACATTATTAAACAGGCCCCAGGAGTCTACAAACAAAAACCTACAAAATACTAACCTTTTCAGAGAGGTTTTCTTAAAATACCAATTCATATCAAAATGTGACAGCATTGATGCACGGGTTACTGATAAATGCAATTGGAATTCTTCATTGTAGGTCCAGATGGAAGATAGGTTTTTTTGTTAATCAAACCTAATCTAACCTCCAGTTAAAATAAAAACCTGGATATATATTGCTTTCAATGTCAGGTGTCGATGCTAAAATGCTTAGTGTTAAACAGATCTTATAGAGGGCACTGATTGCATGTAAACGGGAGTTGACATATCAACGAGTAAATAATGAGAGCAAATGAAATACTGATTGGGGAACTTGGAAAGTTAAATTGGGTGCCCAAAGACTAAGATAGAATACGTGGCCAACTATTGGTAGAATAGTGGACTTTGATTCCAAGTTTCTATATCTAAATATAGAGAGCTAATGAAATACTGAATAGGGAAACTATAAAGTTAAATGGGGCGACCATAGACTAAGATAGAATATATGGCTAACTATTGGTAGAATAGCGGATTTTAATTCCAAGTTTCTTTATCTAAATATAGAGAGCTAATGAAATACTGAATAGGGAAACTATAAAGTTAAATGGGGCGACCATAGACTAAGATAGAATACATGGCTAACTATTGGTAGAATAGCGGATTTTAATTCCAAGTTTCTTTATCTAAATATAGAGAGCTAATGAAATACTGAATAGGGAAACTATAAAGTTAAATGGGGCGACCATAGACTAAGATAGAATACATGGCTAACTATTGGTAGAATAGCGGATTTTAATTCCAAGTTTCTTTATCTAAATATAGAGAGCTAATGAAATACTGATTAGGGGAACTGTAAAGTTAAATGGGGCGACGACCATAGACTAAGATAGAATACGTAAAGTACTGGGCCCTTACTCACCCACGCAGACAAAGCGATCAAACCCGATTCAAAATAACACACTTTACAACTTCTGCCCCCGTCTGGCGCTCTGAAAGGACGGCCGCCAGGGGGAACCACTGTGCGCTTGCAGGAATGCGCATTCCCATTGACAGCCAATGAGAGCGCGCTATTATATTTGCTGCGGGCGCAGTATAAAAGCCCCGTATGTGGGGGGTTTGCTTCTGGAAGTGAGTGAGCAAAGTGTGGCTGTATCGACTCGTACTGTTCGCTTCAAACGACGCAGAAAGGGATTAGATCGTGTTTTTCTTGACAGGCGATAGACGTCATTGTCAAGTGTGGTAGTCTGAAGTCTTTGTTTGTCAGTCAGACAGCAGTATCAAAGCCGACACACCACATACTTGACAGGAGGGTGTGACAGTGCCCCACCGACACCTATTGACTCCATAGTGACTGGCACTTCTCAGCCAAAGAAAACACGGCCGGCTATTGGCTGTCACCCTCGCACGTGACTGCACAACCGGGAACCAGCTAATAGGAGTGAGGGACAGATGGCCCCGCCCAGAAATCAACGCGGTGCATTGTGGGGGATGAGTCAGGGCGGTTTGAGCGAGACCTGTCAACAGCGAACGTGACTTTAACGACAATTGAGATGTTGATCGTTCGCTGCTACGTTTCGCCGCTGTTTTGGTAGCGTGGGCGATAATTGAAGGATTTCTAGATCAACAATTAAAAAGTGCGCCTTTCCCATGGCTGGTTGGGAGATCTGAGAACGATACCGCACTTTCATGCAGTTAGATAATAGTAACACCAGACAGATCCCGATGTATGAATTTATTTCTCCCGATACCATGTCAATAGAGCCAGATGTTTTAGGATCCGTTGCTTAAAGAAAAGGCTCTTTGTGGATACAGATTAACACAAAACGCGAAGTGGGAAAAGGACGATTTTTGTTGTCGCTTGGGAAGTCTGTCTTGCCTCTGTACCACCATGGTGTTGTCCCATTACCTTAATTCCATATAAGGAATACAGTAGACTGAGTAGCCAATGACTACATTCGCAGCAAACCCCGACCTTCACCCTGACCTCCTTAAATAATATTTTCTCGCGCCTTGGGATGGCTCTGCAGTCGAGAGTTGACCTCGAATCTTAGGGGCCACAACCACCCTCGTAGAGTTGTATGATTCTACCAGCAACAGACTGCCGCATGATATCCATAATATCATATACCCATGGCCGTATGACCCACACATACTACCTGCTGCTACCCATGATGTATATTCGTACGTCAAGTGTGACAGTGTGACTAGCTGAAATATCGCCATTTTTAATAATACGAAAACGGGCTGACTGCCTTAGTACGTCAAAATATTTGGTAAAATCATTAATGAGATACATAGAATTCGGCATCGGGATATAACACATAAATAATTTTACCGCGATTTTTTGACGTACAAAGACAGTAAGCCAGTCTCCGTATAATACGTCTGTGCATTAATAAAGCCATACGAACGATGTCCTTTCATCATTCCTCAGATATTAGACGAGTGTATGTCATTAAGGTCAGCAGTTACAAATGAGTATCTACAAATATTGGCAGTGACAAATAGACTCCAGTTATATTGGTACCACGTGTTCATATTTGATGAATATTCCGTCTTTTTACGGTTTAAATTAGATGGAACCCTTTCTGATCTCATCGAGCTTCCATATTAACGTCATATATTTTTTTGATTTAAAAAGCTTTATTCACTTTGCTATTACACCTCCTCCTTGGACTTGTTCTATGAGTACATTTTATATGCTCATTTCGTTTTTGTTTGTTTGTTCCTTCACATGTTCATATGTTATACGAAACCTATGGAACACACAGATCACACGCGGTTGACCTCGTAATACACTCGCTAGCGCTCGTGTATTACTACGCGTCAACCCCTCGTGGTTTACGGCCGCCTGTCCACAAAACCATCGATTATTATCTATTTATTTGATACCGACATACAGTCAGTGGCACCATCCAGAGAAACCTTGAGCCTCATCGAAGAAATCAAAGCCTTTTGATTCTGTCGGTCATTGACCAAGGTGGTCGGTGGTGGACTCATTGCATAATCTGTAGGCACTTTTCCATTGGCCGACAGAAATGGTGTAGATTTTCTTTTTCTCCTTATAGTCTATTTACATGTTGTGTCAGCAGCGCTAAAGGTCTGTCGGTGGTTCCTGAATTTTATATAATGATCTGTGACAGAGGGTTGTTGGTAGCACATCAGTTATACCTACAATACTATGATGTTGACCCTAACATTACTATTACCCACAACATCATTGTGTCAAGTGTAACAACATTATGGCCTACAACATATTGGTGCTGGATCTAACAATAACAAAACATATAACCTAATTACATGTATATTGACTCAACCCTGAATAGACTATTATAACTTAATGATATTGGGACTAATATCATTTGTTACTTACAAGACAATGATGTTGACTCTGACATAGTTGTTACTAAAAGGGGTATCCCACTATCACGATTTGAGCCTCCGACACACTACGATAGCTTTACGACAAGCGTTCCGATGAGTACAACGACACACTCCGACACACTCCGATAGTGCTACGATAGAAAGGCCATGTCATAGGTCTTCCGACAAAATCGAACATGTTCGATTTGTCGTAGTGGTAAAAGTTCATCGGAGTGTGTCAGGATCATTTCCCGCTATGTTAAATGTACTGAAAAATATGGTTTTTCCTCAATTCTTTCTTTCCGACACACTGCGACACACTCCAACACACTCCGATAAAACCGTCCCGATAGCTCTTCGATTGGAAAATTCCTTATAGTAGCCCAATCGCAGCACTTTTCGCAGTGTGTCGGGACAGTGGGAGCCCGCTTTTAGGCCCCACACCCACTAGTTCCGATTTCGCTTCCGACACGCCCCGATAGGCCTTCCGACACAGAATCGAACATTGTGTCGGAAGCGTGTGAGTTATCGCAGTAGTGGACCTCGGCTTCCGACAAGGACTGCGACACGCCCCGACATGGCCTGCGATACGCTCCGACATGGGCGCCGTATTGCAGGCCTTCCGACACGCTTCCGATAATTCCAACATGTTGGAATTGTCGGAGCGTGTTGGGAGGCTTCCGACATGTCGGAGCGTGTCGGTTCCGCGGGCTCCTTTTTTTCCGCAAAAAACCGTTACGCCACGCTCCGACACGCTGCGGTTGGGCTACGACATGGAAATTCTGTGAAGGAGTGTGTCGTGGCGCTTGTCAGACCGTGTCATAACTAGTGGGTGCGGGGCCTTACAAGAGAATATTGTTGAATATAACATCATTCTTACTTATGGCATAATGTTATTGACTCTAAGATCATTGGTACTTACATTACAATGAAGTTGACTCTTATGTTAATGTTAGACTCAACAGATATATGTTGTAGAGAATGATTTTGTTAAACTTGACACTGTGAAAAAGTTATAATCAGACTTGACACCATGATAAAGTTATAACGAAAGAAATTGAAAAGTGTTTGGGGTGTGTCCCTGTTCGCCATCAAGTTTGGAGCATGCAGTAATATATAGAAACAGGATTCCTGTGTAGTAAGTTTCCGGATTCCGAACTCTTTTCACCGGAGGTTTCAACCGAGGTCTTTACGTGTTGTATTTATGTTAGTTACGGCAGTAGGCATATAGCAATATGAACGAGGAAACGTCCTTACTGTGGACGAAATGGTTCCTGTTCGAGGTCAGTCTTTGATTTCATACTGCCTGACGCCATAGGCGGAAGGAAGTATGAAATCAAAGACTGACCGAGAACGAGAAACGTTTCGGCCACAGTGAGGACGTTTGCTTATTATTATATATCTTAAATTGATGAAAAACCGTTATTTTGATGACTTATTAACTCACACTCACAGCGGCACGAACATTATTATTATCCCACCCCTAATAAAAAACTCCATAGGTTTAACATTGGGTCACTGTATTCGGTCTGGAGTTCAGAAAAATGAAAAATATCGCTCTGGTGGGATACACTTGATAAATGACGTCATTTGTTAATGTAGAAGTAATTTAGATGGGCGGGGTAGGATAAATTCTAAACCAAACTCGAGTTAGTTGTGTTATTGTTCAACGCACTCCGGCAAGATCGCGTATTACTGCTCTCGGCTTTGCCTCGCGCAGTAATACGCGATCTTGCCATCGTGCAATAAACAACAACACGACTACCTCTTGTTTCGTTTCTCCATATTACTGCACCCCTGGCAGCGGGCAGTATTTCATAGACATTCGCACACAGGTATATAATAATAGTATTGCTGCTTATTCATATTATAGTCAGCAGTATCATAACTGGTAAAACCTATAAGTATCCTCTATTATAGTAGAAGCCTATGAAGGTTTAGGATCAGAGTTTGGATCCCATCGATTCTGAATCTCGTCGTAATTCACAAGGCCAAGCCACGTGAATTACGTAGCGATTCAAATGAAATGGGATCGAGCTCTGACTGTAAACTTCAGTGGGTTTCTGAATTCATTTCACCCTTCACATTGGCGAATTTGCTAAATTTGTGACATAATCCCCCTTTGAGTATTTTTGCTAAATACTCCATGGGCGTTGAGTACGAGTTCCCAATGTTAAGTCTATGATATTAAAGTAAAGTCTCAATCCACACCAACCGTCAGCATATATATTGCTTCCACCATGGACTCTACACACTCTAGAGAACAGACTCTCCATGATGCTTTAACTGGTTCCGATAATTGCTGCTTGGCGGCGCCGGTGTTGCCTGTAGTTCCCAGGCTTGCTACCAGGTGGGGTGAGGAGCTGGGGTGGTGCTTGTACTCTGGTATGTGAAGTGGTGGAGGATGAGAGCGACTTGAAGGTATTCAGTTTAAATATTAACATTTCTCTCAGTGAGCTCCATCTTGAATTACGCCTACCAGGTGTATCTGGTCCGTAGATGTATGCATTTTGATACAAGAAAGTATATATTGCCGTTTTCTTAAGACCAGGATTAGCTCTGTTATTAAAGTGCTATGTAGGTTTATTGATAGACATTTAAGGTTAATAAGTATAAAACTGTTATAGTCATACTGAACAAGGCAGTGATTGTGATGTATATAAATTCCCACGAAACGTATTTAAATTTCGGCAGATGGTTTCCACTTCCACTTATCCCTTTCTTTTTTGTCATCATCATTTCTTTATTGGATCCAACTCAGTATACATACAACATAATGTATTCCCATTTGTTTTCATTAAATACAGTATTCCGCCCAATAAAGGGGCAGTTGCTTGAATTACGGTGCAATTGGTTTTCTTGGCATTGCCAAATTATCAAATTAGGGTACAATACAACAATCTATAATTTCTTCGAGCCACACTGAAAGAAAAAAAACATTGAACGTAAAAACAGTTTTCTTATAACCGTAACCATATCTTTAATAATAAAAAAAGTAAAAATTATCAAAATTATTCAAATTTGTTTGCCTGAATTGATCGGAATTTCCAAAGACTCAGATAAAATACAACATTCCTTGAAAGAATACCCCTTAATCACTTTCTATTCTCGGAATTATTTGCGCATTTTTGCGCCGTGTGAAAATAGCGCAGATGTTGGAGTATTTTTAGGCCCTGTCCGGTCTCGCCCACGTTACTTTATTACAAATGTATGTTCAGAGAAAGATCCTCCCTTATTGCAAACGACAGCCAACTCTCGCAAAACCTCGTGGCGTTCTCGCCCCGCGTGACCCGGGAGAATTGCTTCCTTTGCGCCTGCGCCGTTCGGCACTTAACCTGCAAACCTGGCCCCTCGTCGGGTCTCGCGAGATTTCTCAAGTCTCGCGTTGTTTGGGCGTCGCGTTACTAAGTAGTTCCGTGAGGGTCGGCGGAGGGCGACGAGTAAACGGGCTCGCTGGCCTCTTCACCGCCACGGCAAACAAAGTGGATCCGCAGACAAATATAATCACTTTCAAAGTCTACTGTGTGAACCGTGCGTCTGTAATACACACCGGGACTTGAGAAGAGGGGGTGAGGGTGGGGGGTGAGGGGTGAGGGGCACTCTCCTAGCAGATATCCTGCGCTCTACTTCCTGCAGCCGCTTGTATCTCTGCCCCAACCTGCCTGTTTGGGCCAAAATTTGTCGCATCCGCCAAGTTTTGGGAGCACAGTAGAACCCCGCGTAAGCGGACACCCTCCGTTCCGGGCCAAAGTGCAGGCTTTTTTTTTCTTCTTTTTTTTAAACATTTATTTATACTGGGTAAGTACGCACTCATCCCGAAGGCTGGTTTCAATGTGCGCCCAGTTTGCAATATTACAGTTTCGTTGGTTTCCATATTTGGTTTCAGCATGAGATAAATATAACATATGTACAAATGATCCAGACGTTAACTTTGGTTAACCATAAGCTAATTTTTGACAATCAGATGAGAGACATTGGTATAAAGGGTACAGGTTACAACCATTGAGAATACACCGGCCAAAGTATATAAAGTCAATCACAGTTGAATTACTAGAAAAGGATTATAACTATAAAGCAGTAAAATAATATCCTTTGCAGGAGGCCAAAGTTCCTATAAATAACTATGGAGTCAAGTAAGTAAATGAGTCCTTTTGAGTCTGTTTAAAGGCTTTGTAAGTTCCAATATTTCTTTGAATAATTGGTAGACGATTCCATTTTTGAGCACCGTAGTAAAAAATATTTCTGGTAAAGGTCACATTATTGGGCTTGTCTATTATAAACACAGGTGCTTGTGTGGATCTAGTTGTTCTTGTAGCTGCCAGTAATAGATCTTTTCTATTCAATTTACTATACATATAGTACGCGGGGTGTTTGCTTAAGCGAGGTTAAGATATATGTATTATAGGGGGAACTGCTCCGAGAATAGGTGTCCATTAACGCCGGGTGTCTGCTTACACGCTGTGTCCATTAGGCGGGGTCCTAGTGTATTTTGTATTCTACTTGTAGATAGAGATGCGCATATCTATATGGTAAATAAAATACACTCATTTCTGTTATTTGTTATTTCAAACCAGACACAGTCTCTGGGAATACTTTCTTCAGTGGGAAGCACCTCATGTGTTGCAGGGTTTTGTTCGTCAACATAATACATGAGTTCGATCGAAGGGGCAGTCTACTCAAATGTGGATTCACAATATAGAGTGGTTTAAAGCAGAAAAAGAAACAGCTGGATTGTCGTTTAACAATTCCCATTGTTCCCAACTCATACTATATGAGTTGTTTGAGTTTCATAACCTTTGACAGTTGCCTTGTATTAAATCCGAAAAGTTGGCTGGTTCTCCCTGTCTATAGGGAATTAAAGAAGAAACCAACAAGTTTTGGTCAAAGTCGTCGTTCTCCACGAGTCTGGGGTCTGTTTAACATCGGACGAGCGAGGCTGTACCTGGACGATACGAGATACAAGGCGAGGGACGAGGTTCTGGAGGATTCTCGTCCAATGTGGTTTAATAAGGCTGTCGTCCAGAGCAGGGCCGATCTCTCGTACAGATTCTCTTACGTTTGACCTATATGAATCCATACGAGAGGTCGTCCCTGGAGGGCACCCTGACTGGCTGGGGACCAGTGAGTAGACGCATCCCGCACCAAATATCAACTTCCGGGACCGTTTCGAAAGGCAAAAGAGACTGCAAAACGGACTATCCCCATCCACCCATTCCCCCTATCGCACCACCTGCCGTGAATGGGTTAAACGAACGTGTTTACGTTGCGTTAGGCCCCGCACCCACTTGTTACGATTTCGCTTCCGACATGCTCCGATAGGCCTTTATCAATATAAGAAATATATTAGGAAATGTGATTTTCTTCAATTTTCCCCCCAAAAAACTGAGTGAATTGGTGTTTTTTATCAATTGTATCAGAAATACAAACGAATGTCAATAATCGTGTATCTCAAATCCTTATTACAGTATAAACTACATTATTATAGTCTATTTATGTGTAATAGTCATAGTTACAGTAGTCAATAATGATCTACTATCAGATACCATGTGTATTAGTACTTATCAGTTTATAAAGGCGCAGGTGTGTGTGTGGGGGGGGGGGGGGCGGTTCATAGCTTTTACATAGTAGGAATGCTCCCGACACACTACGACACAAGCCTACCTCTACGATTTATTTAACATGTTTAGAGGGTGCGTCCACCAACCACAACAGGGCTGCGACAACAGCTTTCCGACAAGGTCCACGACAGCTCTACGATCGGAGGGCGTGTCATAGCCTTGTCGTGGTTGGTGGCTACGACAAGGCCCCGACAGGCTGCGACACAAAGCTTGTCAGGGGCCTTCCGACAAGGCTACGACAAAATCGAACATGTTCGATTTTAGAGCCTTGTCGTGGCATGTCGTGGCATGTCGGGAGGTTGTCGCAGAGGTCTACGATAGAAAATTTAGGTGGAGCTTGCTCTTCCCGACATGCCCCGACAACGCTGTCGCAGAGCTCCTCTCTCACGACTGGGCTGCGACAAGGCACCGGTTGGAAATTTCTTGTCGGCGCGTGTCGCAGCCTGTCGTAGTTGGTGGACGCACCCTCTTAATTTCGTCGGAAGGGCTACGACACAGCTACAACAAGCGCGCTGTATTGTCGCAGTGTGTCGCAGTGTGTCGGAGGCCATGTCAGAACGGTGTGTCCACTGCTACAACAAAAATCCAAAACAGTCGATTCTGTGTCATAACGCTTGTCGGAAGGCTTGTCATAGTGTGTCGTAGTCTGTTGGGAGCTCAGTGGACACCCCCCTTTAAACCGGGCTCCCACTGTCCCGACACACTACGAAAAGTGCTGCGATTTGTCTACGAAAAGAAATTTTCAAATCGTAGAGCTATCGGGAGGGTTTTGTAGGAGTGTGTCGGAGTGTGTCACAGTATGTATGAACGGGTTGAAAAGAAGACCATGGTTACGACACCGGCCAAGATTTAAGAGGTGCGCCAATGCATATATACATACAATGTATATGATATATATACAATGTATATATAGTATACAGTAAAACCCCTCTTCCGGGACACCCCGCTTAAGGGGACACCCCGCTTAGGATGACAATTTGCTCGGAACGGAAATTTTTCCCACTATTAAGAGTTTATTTTAACCCCGCTTAAAGGGACACCCCGCTTAAGGGGACACCCCGCTTTAGGGGACAGTTTTTCGGTACAGAAATGCTTAAAAACCCCGCGAAGGGGACAGTTTGGGGGGACATCTTATCAAAAACATTCCAGATTATCACAAAATCCTTGTTTATGCTGCTCGTTTGTATACGGGAGAGACATTGTCGCAACCAGAACAATAGACTTAGTAGAAACCAAACGAGAGTTAGACGAGTGTAGTGAGGAGCAGACCTGACCAGAATGGCATAGACATTGACAAGTCTAACTCGAGTTTGGTTTAGTATTTATCCTACCCCGTCTATGTTTATATTACTGTTAAAAAGATAAATATTGAGTCAACGACCAACAGAACTTTTTTCATAGTAGCTGACAGCATGCTCTCTGATTGGTCAATATTGTTGTTACTCTAGTGGCATAAAAAACACTTTATGTCACGGCCTGCCACATAAAAATTCCCTATGTTATGTCTATGGCGGTTTTTTATTAGGGTAGGATAATAAGCATTCCCGGGCGGGTCTGGGCAGCCGGAGTGTGTTGTTTGAATGGTAATCCCTACATCTCTAGCGGCTCTGGGCGGGCCACAGTGAGTGAATATTAGTACCAGTGATTTTCGCTCCTGCTGAAGGTGCCAGGGAAGAGGTAGGGGGTACAGGTCCGCTTACAGGTTAGCTGTGGGCGACACAGGGAGGGCTGGGGGCTTTGAAGGTGCGGTATTCAGGGAGCCGTTGCGGCTCTGGGCGGCTCACGGTGAGTCCCTTATAGGCCTGCTGATTTCTATCAGAAGTTACGGGGGGAGGGGGGGGGGCATTGACCGGGGGTATAAAAAGGAGCAAATTTCACAAGGAAGACATATCCACCTTCAACCTCTATTATTTTTTTTTTTTTTTTGTACATTTATATTCATTTATATTATATAATTTATATTTATTTGCTTATTTATGTGTTATTGATAAACATTTTAACCTAGTAACAATCGTTTCCTTCATTTATGTAGGTATTGAATAACCATTGACAGGCTGGAATTAAAAATTAATTGATGTTCAAAGTGACAATTGCTATTTTGCGGGCCGAAAAACAACGGGGTGGTGCATAGGCTAAACTAATAGAGAATGCTTCCGACACACTCTGACACACTCCGACACACTCCGACAAATCGAACATGTTCGATTTTGTCAGAAGGCCTGCGACACAGCATTTCTATCGTAGTACTATCAGACTGTGTCGGAGTGTGTCGTTTTTTTTTTGTTTTTTTTTAATAATTTTTATTGACGTATAGCGTCATCGCGCACGCGATGTTTTTCAGTTATAGTCAATTACAAGCGAATAAGTTTGCCGTCTACAGGTGATCGGTTTCCATTTCAACTCAATTATTGATTTCACATTTCCAGTCAAGTACAAGAAATTCCATTCCAAGTTTCTTACAGTTTCATACATTAAGTTTGGTATTCTTATATTTCAGACATGTGCAGTAGTTATCACTACTTAACCAGTAGTTTTATCCAGTTAGGTTATAATACAGTCTAGGTCGCACGACCTTTCTTCTCCATTCTTGCATAAACCTTTCAAGGTACAGTATTTCTTTTAATTTAATTTCGGTCCCACGACCATACTCTAACTTATCTTCTGTTTTCCAACTTTTTTCCTCTGATTGCTGGATAACCATACATTTATGAGCTAGATAGCAGGTTCAACAATGGTCATAAAACTACAGTTGACCAATGCCTACCACTGCGATCAAATAGCTTTATCCACTTCTGTGTTATAATACAGTTTAGGTCGCACGACCTTTCTTCTCCATTCATGGATAGCTCATAAATTTAAATTCAGATTCTAATTCAAATTCAAATTCAGTCGCGCGACCATAATTTGACTTATTTCTGTTTCCTCAAGTTACCGGATATTCCTACACTTCTTATCTGGACAATAGGCCCAACAATGGCAATAAAAATTACAATTAACACTTTAACAGTTATACAAAACAAAACAGGACACTTAGATTTTACATTATACATATACAGGACAAATACACAGTATTCCCAGAGTTATCCAAAAGGCTACATATATTTATTAATAGCATGTGTGTAAGATATTTTACATTTTAACCTATCTTTCTATTCCTTTAATTATACATTCCTTCATCACCATTTTAAACATTTCTCTATTTTTAATTTTTTGGCATTCTAGTGTAAGTTTTTCCCATTCTTTAACACCTCTATACAGTGGGCTATTTTTGTAAGTTTCTATCCTAGGCCTGTCTATATTTATTTTTATCTTAGTATTACCTCTTGTTGTTCTAAGGTCCTCTTGTATGGCTCCGTTATTTTCATAGACCCACCAATGAATAAATGGTAGTAAGTGAGTCAACCTTCTTGTCGTAGTACTCATCGTAAGAGAAAACCCACGATAGAGCCGTTCCTTCCGACAAATATTTCATTTTTTTCATCGGAACGCGTGTCGTAAGGCTATCGTAGTGTGTCGGAGGCGCAAATTGTGATAGTGGGATACCCCTTTTATGCTTGTCGGAGCGTGTCGGAGTGTGTCGTAACTAGTGGGTGCGGGGCTTTACCCAGAGGACTGGTGATTGAGGACTGGTGATTGAGATCTGGTGAGTGAAAAATATTGAATGAGGACTGGTGACTGTTGACTGGTGAGTGAGGACTGGTGAGTGAGCACTGTTGAGTGAGGACTTGTGAGTGAGGACTGGTGAGTGAGACTGGTGAGTGAGTACTAGTGAGTGGGGCCTGGTGAGTGAGGGCTGGTGAGTGAGGACTGGTGAGTGAGGACTTGTGAGTGAGGACTGGTGAGTGAGTACTGATGAGTGAGGACTGGTGAGTGTGGACTGGTGACTGTGGACTGGTGAGTGAGGGCTGGTGAGTGAGGGCTGGTGAGTGAGGGCTGGTGAGTGAGGGCTGGTGAGTGAGGACTGGTGAGTGTGGACTGGTGAGTCAGGACTGGTGAGTCAGGACTGGTGAGGGGAGGAGGGGGTATAACCACGAACCTTCCCCTTATACCGGAACGCTATGGTGAAGCATGTCAGAAGCCTGTCAGGCCATGTTGGGGTGTCAGAGTGTGTCAGAGCGTATCACAGTCCTTTTGGAGGTCCACTATCACATGCTTCAGCCTCAGCTAAGACACCCCTTTGGGGTGTCGTCTGTTTGCGATACTTTGAGACGATGTAGGAGAGTGTGGACGAGATTTATCCATTGGACGAGCTTCTTGTTGAATGAGACTCTCTCATGGCAGCTCTCTCGTATCGTACGGGGCTCGTCCCTGGACGAGCGACGTGCTTCTTGAACAAGACTGCCTGGACGACCTCCGTACGAGCTTTCAAAGTCTCGCTCGTCCGATGTTAAACAGACCCCTGCATCAGCTGTCATTTGAGTCCATGCCAAAACGATAGGGGGCGCTGCGCTTCACACCTCCTCTGGCAGCAATGCATTGGCAGGTCTCTATTTTGCGTAGACTATGTTGTCCCTGCTGCACGACTGCTGTCTCTGCTCTCTCCTCTCAGTTCACGCATCAGTGAGCTGCAACAGCCTGTAAGTACATACGCTCATTTCAACTTGTGGGACCATATGCCAACACCTAGCCATCTACCATTTGTGAAGTGTTCAGAACAGTTAGCAGTCTGTCTCTAAGCACAACACATACAAAAAATGACTGATTCAAGAAAAAGCTTAAAGCACTTAAAGGGTGATTGATGGTGATGACTGATGATTATAAGGCAACAACATTATCTGGATGTAATGTAACTCAATTAGAAGAACTCCCCTTGTGGGAGAAATTGTGGTAAATAAACAAAAAACATTTTTTTGGGTGGATTTATCTTGTCATTGCACCATCATGCATCATTATCATATTATCATGTCTATTTGTGCAATTATAGTTTTCCAAAGGTGTCTTTATTTTAATGTTACAGCACTCAAGTCCTAGACTCAAGACCATGTTAGAATCCCAAAATAAACGTTTCATGAAACATTGCTCCCAAACTTTTAGTGGTTAATTAAGGGACCTCGTTTAGATACTTTAACATTTGCACAGCAAAACCCAAGACACATATAATTTCGCAGAGATAGGATTCCCTTTTCCCTCTGACTTCCATACCCATACTGTTCCCAATTCACTCTTGCTAGTGGAGAATTTTCAGAAAATGGTTGACAGTGCTGATAGGAACATGGAATCTGTTTCGTACTCTTTTCATGGGTGATATGTGTCTCAGGGCTTGGCTCAGTGGGTACATTCTCAGTTAAGTCTTGCAATTGCATGGTGTAAAAAAATAAAAAATAGAATTACTACTTTGCATATGTTGACCACATTTACAAAAACTACAACTCTTTGTGGATCTTTCTGTGAAAAAATTAGAACGTAAAGTCTTATAATAAAAAAATTATCGTAGTTTGAATAAGGTATCAATTATTGCTTTTTTTTCTCACATTATCAGCCTCTGAGATCTAGAAATCGTTGATTAGTAGTGCAGCTTATGAGAAAAAAGAGGTTCTTTCAGGTTTTATCTCGCAAACCAATATAACCAGATAATTTATACTTGATCAATGTTTGGATTGTCCTCTGTTAGAATGAAAGAACATAATTTTCTTTTAAATTTTGGTTTCCATGGCAATATAATTTCTTTAAAAAAAAACACCCAAAACTGACATTTTGGAGATAACTTTGTTGCTTTTGCCAATTTTCCATTCATATTTGGCATAATTAAAGTTCCTTGTGAGGCACATCTATTATAACTAAGATTATTATAAAATGGAATGTGTTTGTGTTGCCATGGCAACCGAATAATTATATTTTTAAGATAGGCCCCTACCAATAGAATTGTTTTCATTTCTTTTTAATATTTGATACTATCATATAGAGTGATATATCACAAAGTATCTTTTTCAAAAAGCCCCCAAGGAAATTTAAAAGTACCACCCCACCCATGATTTTTTTAAATCTCCTGAACCCATGGAAAAGTCCTAGTAAAATCAGGAACCCCCCTCCCCCCAAATTCCCAAAATAATTCCCTCGCTTGCAGAAAAATACAAAAAATAATCATCCCTCCTCACAGAGGCACCGAAAAGAAATGTCCAAAGCCCCCCCCCCCCCCCCCCCCCCCTGAATTGCTCATGTGAAAATGAAATATACCCCCCCCCCTCCCCACAGAGTCACCAAATTAAGTCCCCCCCCCCCCCAACTAAATAATAGAAATAAAGATATTAAGGATAATAAATCATATCACATGATAAACCCTCAAATTTTAAGTTCAGGGGACAAGCCCCCGTCCCCTAGAACTGTACATAGTCACTAGTAGCCATCCCCAAGTGTATAGGTCTGCCATCTATAGGTGGCCGTCCTTAAAGGGTTAACCAAAATATAAAGTATATAAGAATCCATTTGCTGATGGTGGAGGGCATTAAGGCAGTGACCTTATTGTTTCCGATTATTATCGTTGATTGGGTCGATGGGAATCGGTGGTCTTATGGGCTGAAGTATCCATGCCATAAAACCATGAATTCTAGTGTGATTCCGTGGTGTAGTGGATAAGACGTGTGGTTCCCTGCCGGGGTCTGGGGTTCGATTCCAGCAGGTGGGGGATGTTTTAAAATTTTTTCCATTATATTTTTAGAATTTTTTGCATATAACTTCTTATTATAGTTTCAGATTAAATGTTTAATGATATTCATATTTTATAAATTTATATTATGATGCACATTTGTTAATATATTGAGATAAGTCATACGGGTTCTGAGTGACAGTCGCGGCGAAATGCGACACGGAAAACGGCAAATATACCTAGGTTGCGTTTGGTGAATCAAGATATAAACTTGAAGACTGTTCCAGACATGTCTTTAGCTACTTCCTAGTCTTTATTTGAAGTTTCTACGTTGATTATTCTCCGAGTTATCAAATAAAACGTACAGGGTATCTAAACTCGTTTTCAAGAAATTCGCTAGCGAAGGTGGCGCCACCTGGTGTATTGTAGTAGTAACTAACATCTTGGAGGTGTTAAAAGTCTCGGAGGTGTAAATCTCGGAGGTGTAATTTTGTCTTTGTAGCTTTCTAGAGATTTAAAAATGTTAAGTGCAGTAAAAGTTTAAATGTTAATATTATGCATGTTGATGGATCTTTCTAATGGTGTGTTTTTATTTTTGATAATTTAACCATATTTTTTATTTAGAGGCCATCTCGGAGGTGAGTCCTTAAATAATCTACCAAAAACTGAAACTTCAATTGCTTATCATTGAAAGCACAGTCTACCTAGAACCTTAAATTAAAAAGTTTCAGATACAGATTTTTGAGTGCTTTAATTTCATATATAATAGGGGCTACTTTATCAAGTTAATAAATGTGTATCCAACCTTATATGATAATATCTCGGAGGTGAGTGAAAACTGTGGACATTTACAAATAGACCCAAAACTATATTTTCCATTAAATGAAAATGTTAAAAAATATGTCTATTTCAAAAAGAGATGTCATTTTAGGGTTAGGATATGACTGTGTATCCCTCTGATAGATATTTTTCAAGAATATCAGCCATTGAACATAAAAAATATGATAAAAGACATGTCATTTTCCAGGGGTATGCAATCTTCTACACATGAACAAAATAAGTAACATGTCATGAGCAGGGGCATGTGGTGTGTGAAAAATATGTCAAAAATACCAGGAATCATAAACAACTGAAAATGATTGAAAGAAAATATTTTCAAATTGCTAAATACAAATCTAATAACAAAGACACGGTTTGCCTCTAATTGCAAGACTTAACAGAGAATACACCGTATGTGAATACAAAAAAAACCATTGGAAATGTATAAGGACTCAGTAAACCGCGTCCCATTATATATAACCTGTCTGATACCATAACTGTAGTATACGGATTCAAAACCGTGGTATATGGCCTCAAAGCCATGGTATACGGATTCAAAACTATGGTATACGGTCCCAAAGCCATGGTATATTGGAAGATAGTCTCATTGTGCTATATAGCAAAGAAATAGTCCCTATTGTTACACTCTTTTTTATTGTAATTCCTGGGTTAAATTTGTTCGGAAAGATGGATAATAAATACAACAAACGTTGGTTATGTGGCAGGCGGCTCTGGAAACCACTGGAGGTTTATTACTACGCGTCAACCACTCGTGGTTTACGGCCGCATATCGACAAAGGCATCGTTTATTGACTATATATCACCTATATGAAAGTATTATATACTACATAGCCTAACCATCGGCAGACTGAAAACCCCGCTTAAGAGACAACCCCAGTCAAGGGACACTTTTCTCGGAACGGAGGGTATCCCCTTAAGCGGGGTTTTACTGTGTAAGCATTGTGGGACATACACAATATTGGCTGGTTTCAGATACAAGCTGCTGTATGCTCCGAGGAGTTGATGTGTAGTACTATCCGAGCGTATGCGAAGATATTGCGTAGAGGCAACTCCGAAGAGCATACGACCACTTTTATCAGAAACCAGTCTATATTTTATTCATTATCCACCTTTTCCTGACAAGTGGGATGCTGATATCAGTTGATTTATGTGCGCACTATTTTCTCATATGTACTATTTTTCCGTATGCACCGGCTTTTGCAACCCGGTTTCTGAAACCAGTCAATATTGTGTATGTATGCTCCGGGTATGGTGATACACACTCCCTATATGTTTTCTGTGGACACTTTGTATTAGGTGGATATATCTTTATTATCCAACTAATACAGAGTGTCCATAGAAAACAAATAATGAGCATGTATCTACATACCCGGAGCATACAGATATTTTGTATTCTCAGGGCTGCAAAACCCGGCGCATACGGGAAAATAGTGCATATAATAAAATAGTGCATACTTAAAATGAACTAATATGGGTACCCCACTTGTCAGGAAAAGGTGGATAATAAATACAACATAGACTGATTTGACAAAAAAGCGGTTGTGTGCTCCTCGGAGTTGACTCTGTGCAATATCCTCGCATACCCTCGGATATTATTACGTGTCAACTCCTCGGACCATACGACCGCTTGTATCTGAAACCAGTCAATATGGTGTATGTATGCTCCGGGTCTTTTCTATGGACACTTTGTATTGGGTGGATAATAAAAGGGGATATATATATATATCTACCACTGGGACCACCCATGCGGAATAAAGTGTGAAGAAAGCCCCCGAGGTCTTCTTCTCACCGCTGTAAATAGATCCACCGTGCCCAGATGAGCCGGGATTACCGGGAGCGAGGCGTAACATGTCTAATCTGTATGTACCATGAATATACTGAACTGAGGGCGACACAAAGGTCTGCAGTAGTGTCTATGAGAAATAGGTAAAGGAGGCCCTAATCCTGGTGTGAAAGTGGCAAAAATACTGGCCGGATTTTAATTGTCAATGTGTTCTTGTTCTCTTCAATTTATAAGCAAGGGTAGAGGGGATCTTGTTCAAATCCCACGGAACAAATTTTCTCAGTTGGTGCCAGCATACGCTATAAGTATGACAGTTGTGTGAACAAACTCGTTGTAAAAAGGAAATAACATTAGAAATGGTCCAGTAAAATCTCCCTTTAACCCTTTAAGGAAGGCTGCCTATGGCAGAACTACACACTTGGGGATGGCTACTAGTGACTATGTACAGTTCTAGGGGACGGGGGCATTGTCCTCTGAACTAAAAAATCTAAGGTTTATCACGTGATATAATTTGTTATCCTCAATATTTTTATTTCTACTATTTAGAATTCTAAAATATGATGTTATACCTACATTCTATGTCAAGTTTATTGTTAAAATATTTACTTTTCAAAAGTAGTTTCATAAATATCCAGCAAATGATGCCTTAAGGCATCATCCGCCCACAGCCGGGTGATGTTTTAAGGCATTATCTGCCCTTAAAGGGTTAAAAAAGAAACAAAAATTAGTCCTGGGGCCCGTTGAATAATCTAGGATCCTACATGTAGACCCTTTCTGTATGTCATAGAGACCAAGGGACCATCTGGGACAACTTTATTCAACTCGTATGGATGACCTTATGGACGGCTAATATTTTATCCTACCCCTAATAAAAAACCGCCCTAGCCTTAACATAGGGAACCTTTATGTGGCAGGCCGTGACATAAAGTGTTTTTATGCCACTAGAGTAATAACAATATTGACCTATCAGAGAGCAGGATGTCAGCTACTATGAAAAAAGTTCTGTTGGCCGTTGACTCAATATTTATCTTTTAGTAATACAAAAGCATAGACGGGGTAGGATAAATACGAAACCGAACTCGAGTTAGAACTCTCGTTCGGTTTCTACTAAGTATTATCATTAAACGATAACCCTTGTACAAGATACAGAAAAGGGTCTTCATGTACGAACCTAGATTATTAAACGGGCCCCTGGGTCCTGTGACGGAAACTGAGGGTGTACAGTAAACTTGGTAAGGTCTGAATAGGAACGGAACCGGAAATAGCCATTCAGAGTACACATGCGCCCCCTGGTGCACACAAAACGCAGCTGCATGACGGACAGATTCCGGATTAATGTAGTCGAGTATACTGGGGTTTAGAGTTTAATCCGTGCTGTATTGAAGGGTATGTATGGAGGGGTACAAGAAAGGATTTAGCACCATTTCTGATTCCAGCTTATAGTAAAATATGTTCTCAGGTGAGTCGCCATAAGAGCGCTCACTGATGATCACACAAACAGCATCTTTCTTATTTGCTTACTTGAACTCGATGTAGATAGAAGCAATCAATGGTACGTATGATTTCAAGAGCTTGTATCTGAAAAACCCATCTCAATGTTCTTGTATACTCCTGAAATAATACCTGAAAGTTAATTTAACTAGGAGCAAATAATATGTTCATCATTGATGAATGAGCCACTAGTCAGTCTATGAATCATTTTCTGTAACCCACATGCACCCAGTCAACTTGCCCTTTCTGCAACTGCTTGAGTTTAAGATCCAAACATATCAAGCACCAGTGGGTCTTGAGGTATGTCCGTCTCTAGTCAGCTGGGTACACCTCCAAGACCCTGACACACTGGCTGTCAGCTCCTTTTCCAATTCAACAGTGAATAGCACACAAATAGTGAAAGGATAATTTTTGCAGCAAGTTGGGAGTCTATATGTGATCACTCTAACTTTTAGTGACCACACTTAAGAAACCAATCATAGTATGTCCCTGTAGATTCCTCCATCCCTTGCTAAACTAATCACAGTTGTCAAATGACGTCATTTGAAAAGCGACCAATGATTATCACCGATTATCGGTGAGTTTTATGCTATTTCTTATTTAGTGTTATGGGGTAGGATAAATTCTAAACCAAACTTGAGTTAGTCGTGTTGTTTATCGCACTCCGGCAATGTCGCGTATCACTGCACTCGGCTTCGCCTCGCGCAGTTAACGTGACATTGCCGTCGTGCAATAAACAACAACACAACTAACTCTCGTTTGGTTTCTCCTAAAGCAAAAAATACTCAATGATCACCCTGGTAAAGTTACAATACTACACCATGGCTGTGGCGGAGTGAATGCGAAATGAAGTCAAATGCAATTGACCAATCACTGGCCAGGATTTCAGAGAAAAGACAAGACATCAACATGGATTTGTAAAGTAATTTGAATTATTCTGATATTGTGATTCTATTTAATGTCATTGAAAAGGGTGAGATAAACCCCGAACCATGCTTGAATCGTATGAATACACAATACTCCACTCGTTTCGATGAACCATAATCGTCACTTGGCTTCGCCTCGATGATGATTGCAGCCTATCCAATCTTGGTGTTTTTACGATTCTCGATCCAGTTCTATATAAGTATTTCTCCTTGTTCCTATACTCCACTGTAAACCCATTTATTACCATATCTCACCCCATCAAAGTTTACTCCTTGTTTTAAAATCCTTATTTCACTGGAACTATATTTTGTGTATGCTTCTTCAGAGAATGTATACACAGCAGGGAATAGTCTGAGTGTATCCCTACGCTTCGACAGTGAAGAGGTAGTATGTCATATCTCTTCTCACCTCATTGGCACCTTTATGAAATCTGTAATCTGTACTGTGAATTAACTGTCTGTCAGAGGTTGAAGCAAGCTAATCTTTGTGTGTGATTCTTATGAGATTAAATCTTGGCTGCAGATATTTTATGATTTACATTTTCTGAGATTTTGGTAAGGTTTTTTGACGCACTTTACTGAGAACGTCAGTGGAGGGAAGATGGTGATTTAACAAGACAGGTTGAACCATCTTAAAATAAATCACTCCAGAGTTATTATACTTCAATGCACCTTCAGAAAAAGAATACACTGAAATTCCAGACATGCAATGTCTACATACATTTTTGTTTGAATCTACTCCAAAGGAAAATGCAATTATCTCTTTGAAAGAGATCTGTCCTATTGAAACTTTGTAAGCATTGGTGAAAAGAAGAAAAAGGTTGACTGAAATAGGGCCTAGGTCTATACTATTCGCTATTGCTCCCTATATATAGCCCCAACTTCCCGTGACAAAGTTTCACGAAAAAGAAACATACTTAAAACATGTCATCATTTTTGTACTCTTTAAAAGCATGATGGAGCGGCCGACAAATAGTGATTTTGGTTTGCTGGGAAGAAGATTTGAAACGCTTTAGAGTTTTGTCGGCAGTTTGTTTTCTCAGGATCTATATTATATTCTTCTCATTAAATATCTAGACGTTAAACAAACCTGTTTATAACAACACTTATCTGCACATTTGCATATGTATAATACTCTCTGGTGTCAGACTATGACTTTGAGGGAAGTGATATCATGTATCATATGCCTGTATCGGTTTTAGATTTTAAACAACACCTGAACTAGCTCTTCCATATGTATATAGCTAATTATATCAATTTGCTAATAGCACACAATTGGTATCACGTCCTAACTAACTAATGAGTTCTGTCATTTGTATCTGTAATTGAAGTCCCCATATTGAATTATTAAAATCGCTGTTCTAAAAGGTAACTTAAATGATGCAATCGTTGGGAGAAAACAACCTGTAAATTGATTAGGTAACTGAGTAGTTTGAGCACGAATATTGGTACAAATGGTCATACTTATGATGAATTACTATTATAAATACATTTCTGCTAGCATTCTGCTATCCATTGATCAATTGATCTTGTTATACAAATTAAGCCATGGAATTGTACTAATTATTTGTTCCATGTTAAAATATATTCATATTTCTTTCAGAGTGTTTCGTATAATTACCGCTAGAGGACGCCCTTCGTCATGGCTGACACAGAAGGTAAGACTTAGACTGGTTCCCTGCCCCAATGAAACATGGGACAGGTAACGCCCAGCTAGACCTACAAATGAGCGCCTTGGACAGTAATTTCCCAAAGCCTTGCCTCGTAACTTTGACTTATTCCCACCGGAACATAGTTTCCCTCTAATATAGAGGAATCTGAAAGATTAAGTGTTTGGTGCCTTTATGTCATCCCTGGTATCTTTTCTCCATAGACTTAACATTGGGAACTCATATCCAACACCCACTGAGTATTTAGAAAAATTACTCAAGGGGGGATTATGGCACAAATGTTAGCCCATTAGTCAATGTGAGGGGTGAGATCAATTCAGAAACCTATTCAAGTTTATTGTCAGAGCTCGTTCCCATCTCGTTTGAACGGCTACATAATTCATGCGGCCTCACCTTGCGAATTACTACGCTATTCAAACCTGATGTGATACGAGCTGTGACCATACAGTTTCATAAGTTTCCTGTGTAGTACCCAACCAAGTTTGATCATGTAGTTATCTCACTACATTAACTACAACTTACTAGCCCTGCGCTTATCTATCTATGATGAAGACTCTATCTGCTCTTGTTTTCTCTTGCAGTTACTGATTTTGTGACGGACGAGCCATTTATCAACACCACTGTGATGACCACCATACCGGTGAATGTGTACTTCCTCGGTCCGCTGGGCAACTTGGTGTGGGTTCCCCCTGCCATTATCATCCTCATCTTCTTCGTCTTCTTCAGCTATTCCTTCATCCAGTTCCATGCCGACAACAAAGACCGCTACGTGGCTCGACGCAACCAGGTCATGGTGGAAACCAACACGCGTGAGGAGCTTACCTCCAGTTTCTCCGAACAGACTCTGAATGACATGTTTCCGAAGCGCAGACTCAGGCCATTCGCTCTCAAAATGGACCTCAATCAAGTGCTCAAGGATATATGGCGGTGCCATGGTGCCAACCCACGCAAGCTGCAGGCAATGTTCATGCAGATGCAAATGCAGATGTTGAACAATCGCATAGATACAAATGGGGGAGAAACTAGGCCAGTGACCTCATTAGAAATGGCCAATCCTGGCACAATGGCACAGATTATGCCTCTTGGAATACAAGCGCGAAGATCCAGTACAAGCAATGCTTCCGACAGTGCGGATAGCTTGCTACAGGAACGAGGTCAAACGAGGCGCATTCGTCAACTTCCTGCAACACCGCCACTAACCTCCCAGCGGCAGAAACCGGTACTACAGAAAGCAGCGTCTTTGCAGTCCAGCCTCGGGAAGTCGTCAAGTCATGGACACAGTGTCAGTTTCCATTTACCTCATTTAAGGTCATCCGCATCATCCTCATCCAGCCACATGCCATCGTTCCACCACGGTCACCATTCTCATCATCACCATTTCGCAACGCAAAGCCTTCTCAGTCACATGCACAGTGGCTCCACCAACCCGTTGATCTCGATGGGGATCCTGCCACCAAGTTTTCCCGGAGGGTACACCAACCCGCTGGATGATGACTGTGATAATGATTTCATCTCCGAAAGCCAACAGCAGTCTTCCGGGGGACAGTCTGAGACAAAGAAAGGGAAGGTCAATGTTCTCATGATGCAGAAATTCTACAAAAAGAAATAGTGAAAACTTACATATACACACCTGCTGGGGCCTGTTGAATAATCTAGGAAGAAGACAATTTTCTGTATGCCAACGAGACCCAGGGACGATGTGGATATACTTTATTCAACACGTCTCCTTGTACCCTGTGGTACAATCGTGGGCATAAGTTATTCAACAGACCCTTGGCTGCATTAGTTAAGATCTATTACCACTGTTAGATAATGTGCCTTTGTGATTAAGGCCCATTTTGACAGTGTAACAATATAATTTGTACAATCTAAGCCAATTGCCACAATGTGACACTGTAGCCATAACAATTTAAGCCAAATATCACTGTGTGACAATGTACCTTTTACAAACCAATCTCCATTGTGTGATACATGATATGGTTAACTCAGTTGTTTAGAGCATCGTGCTAAATATATCATTGCGGTTTAAGCAGATTTTCAGTGTGCCACAATGTGCCTTCATAATTAAAGTAAAGTTTCACTGCATGACAATGTAGCCTTGCAATTTAGGCCAATTTACACAAGTTCGACAGTATAATCATTACGATGGCATGCAGAACACATGACAAATGTCCACATACCAGGCACCACACTGATGCATATTGCTAATTGTATTAAGGGGGTATTCCACTGAGCCAGTCTACAGTCTTGGAAATGATCTGTTGTTTTTTTTGTTATCTGATTTCATGTAACACTTGTCATCTGATTTCATGAAAATATTGTATTTTCCCATGGACACCAATACTTAAGCACTTAGCTTCTCCGGATGGCAAGTCTAATAGAACAAATTGGACGTTAAACTACCCAAACAAACAAACAAACAAACTCCAGATGGCCTTCCCATAGCAGTTGGCATGGTGACATAGCATTTTTTTTAGCATTTCTCATTTATATATGTTCTCAACTATCAAAATTCAGAATGATTTGAAGATAGCAATAGAACATCTGCGTCATCTAGCCACAAAGTAAAAAAATATTACGGTTTCCTCACATCCTCACATAGGTTGGAACCTTTGTTGGATAAAGGGTCAAATGCGTCGTTGTATGCTTTATCCTACCCCTAATAAAAAACTCCAGAGGCTTAACATTGGGTCACTGTATTCAGTCTGGAGTTCAGAAAAATGAAAAATATCGCTCGAGTGGGATACACTTGATAAATGATGTCATTTGTTAATGTAGAAGTAATTTAGACTTGCGGGGTAGGATAAATTCTAAACCAAACTCGAGTTAGTCGTGTTATTGTTCATCGCACTCTGGCAAGATTGCGTATTACTGCTCTCGGCTTCGCCTCGCGCAGTAATACATGATCTTGCCATTGTGCAATAAACAACAACACAACTAGCTCTTGTTTGGTTTCTTCATATTCATGTGTAGGGTTGAGGATGTTGCTAGACGGATAAGTTTGATGGATAAACAGGCTGTAGAAATCTTCTGCAAAGGTGTTGATGCTGACTGCAGGATAATTCTTGCTAGGGAAAGTTGTTGTGTGATGCTAATGAGATCTTAAATGAGGCTAACAGAAAAGGTGAAATTGGTGAAGGTGATGCACAAGGTTCACAGTTGACTAGAGAGGACATAATTGCGTTGTGTATTTTTTTTGTGGTTTTTTTGGGGGCAATTTTCATTAGGGAATATTGTGTGTTCATAATCACCAAATTCGGCTATAGAGCAGAGTAATATCCAAGCGATTAGCGAGGATATTACATCCTCAACTACGAGGAGATTACAGCTCCTCGTATACAAACCCAGTTGTTATTGTATTTATTCATTGCTTCAAACTCTTCCGCCAGCTCGCGCTGTTCGAAAAAAATTTCGTTAAGTTATTGTATTTATTACCCACCTACAAGATTGATAACAAATCTATTGCTATAAGAATGTTTCTGTAGGACATTTAGTCCCAGAAACCACTGCACTGTCAAGCATGGCAGTAATTCGGTGTAGACTTACACCAATAATATAGTTCACCATTTCCCCATGATTTTAGTATGCAAAGCATGTTATGACAGTGATTACTGATGGTAAATGAAATTATTATGACTGATTATAGATAATCAATATTGAATAAACATTCAAGAAACTTATTTTGAAGTACATGATAATCTGACCTCATTATGAATGGTACTTTTTTCCCGGAATCTCCTGCAGGAGATTCTGACATGTCAGAATCTCCCGGTAGCCGATTTCAGGTGCTCTATACATTTTCTATGGAGACTACGTATTTGGTGGGTAATAAAAGGTATTATTAGACAAAGCGGCAATTATAGCTCAGAGATCTACAACAGCTTTTGTGGAATATGCTGGTGGGGACACTGTTGACATACTGTGCAATGTGATTTCGCTTTGGGTGAGGAGAATTTTCAACTTGATTTCTATGTTGTTCCTGGTATGGTAAGTCCGTGCATACTGGGAAGGGATTTTCTCAAGTATCAAATGAATACACATTTTGATAAACAGACGACGGAGAAAATAGGTCATCCTGCAATAATGGTAAAAGGTAGCACAAAGTAAATGGGCATACTGCCTTTTTCGGAGAAGTTAACTGGTGTTTACATTGGTTTGTATCCTGAGGGGGTGGTATTGTATAACCGGCCTTTTGTCGATGGTAAAGTTTCCCTGTGTTTGGTCTGCTAGAGCATTTGTGCAAGTAATTATATAGAACGTCCTGACCATGCTGTACAATTCACAGAACGAGATGGTAATTTACGGTTTGTACGGACTGAGGCATTTATGCCGAGTTCCGTACAAACCGTAAATTATCATCGAGTTCTGTGACATGTACAAGCATGGTTGGACGTTATGTATTTACTATATACCCAAAATTTTTAAAAAAATCATTAATTTAATTTTTAACAACTGATATGTTGATAAACGTGTATGGCAAGGTGGTCCGTATTTTAGTGTACGGACCAGCAGTCCGTACAGTATCTTTACGTCATATGCCGAAACGGTGCGTATTTACAGTACATACGGCATGGGTATATAGTAAATGATAGGTCAACATGAGGATGGTCAACATGACCAGTGAATATGTTGGACTGCCAGTAGGCACTGTTTTAGGGGAAATATATTAGTTAGGGGCAGAAGAAAGGGTGTTGTTTCCTCTTTATAAAAAAAAAAAAAAAAGCACACAAAAGTATCATTTGTTGAAATACAGTCAATGACTACTATAGCAACAACAGCTTTTAAATTTTAGGCAATCTTTCCCAAAACCAGTACCCCTTAAGGAGGTGCAACTGGTTGGAACTTATTTAGAACTGGATCGAGAATCACATAAATACACAATACTCCAAGAATTTGGATGGGCCGCAGTCACCATCGCAGAGTGATGATTATGGCCATCCAAACAAGTTGAGTATTGTGTATTTTATGACTTGAGTGTGGTTCTGGATTTATCTCAGCCACTTTAATTACGTTAACCCATTCATGCATTAAGGCATCAACCAGGGCTGGCCGGGTGATGCCTCCAGTCATCATTTACAAAATATTCTGTTTTTTTTTACATATAAAATTCGAAATATTGGCTCAATAAACATTTAAACTTTCACAGAATGTAGGTATAGCATCATATTTAGGTTAGAATACGTGGCGTATGGAGTGCGCTCACTACCGCAAGTGTCCAGGTTACCCACACCGGGGATTCGAAATCGACTCCCCCGCCTACATCTCGGGTTCTGGTTGGTTTAGACAGGTCATGTGTCCCGTAGGCGTACCTCTGTGACTCTCCCACCTGTTTTTGTCCCTGTGAGATGTAAGTTTTGGTGTGGGATATTTCTCTTTAGGAGAAGGGCCTGGGCACTGTGCTGTAATGAGGGGGCTGACACCAAGGTTTAAACATTGTGTTTCTTAATCCTTTTCGTTCCTTCGGGGGGGGGGGGGGGTGTCCCCCTAGGTTGGAAAAAAAAAATTCCAACCTAGGGGGACAAAAAAAAACCCCGAAGGAACGAAAAGGATTAAGAAATATAACATCATATTTAATACTTTCAGGTGAAATAAAAAAAAGTATAAAAAATTGGCACTAGTACCCAGGCTCATGCCTATGCTACTGTAGTGGGCATGCGGCCCGATAGGGTTAAATAGCATCACAATATCAGAATAATTCATATTACTTCGCAAATTCAGTTAGGGACATTTAAATCTCAATGCTGTCTACTTTTTCCCATCGATTTTCTGATTGGCCAGTTCCTTGTGATGTCATCTCCCGTCACTCGTACTTGTACCAGGGGTGAGATAAAATGTAGATCCTGGTATCTGTAAACCTTTGGATTTATCCAAAGTTCAAATCATTACAAAAGAAATTAACATTGCCTGCCGTTGTATAGATCAACACCACCTTATATAATCAAACTTGCTCTCCGTTAGTTTTCTCTTACCTCAAACTGCATTATCATTGTCAGATATTTGCAGATTTTTGTAAAGCCAAACTCATGAGCTTTCTCTGATACCGTGTCTTTTGCACTTTATAACTGTAATGAAAGGTAACTGGACTTTACGTTCCTATGAAAAACCAGGTGGATCTACCACCAGGGCATTTTGACCTTGGCAAAATGAACTGAAGGATTTTTTTAATTTTTTTTTTATTGACAACATGACATAGCGACGTACTACAATTCACCGAAATTTCGGCGTTCTTCCATTATATGCCGGAAAAGACAAAAACAGGACAAGTTACAGCAATATATACACAGACACTACAGAACAGTACAAGTGAACATTAGCATCCGATGATAACTACCTCCATGCATAGACCATTATTGAGGTTCCGTTCAGCTATTGTAGTATTTTTACCAGTGCAGAGTTTACAGTATGATGATCTTATGATCAATTCTAGTTTATTACAGATGTTTGAAATGGTTATTCTGTTTAACAGTCATATTTGTATGTTTCACAGTTATTCATTTAGCCATATCTTTATGGTTTCCTTGTAGATATCATCGTTGGGGATTCTTTGTCTCTCACTACCAATTGAGTTCCATAGTAGCTTACCTACATATAGGGGGGAGTTCAAGTATTTCTGGGTGTTAGCTTTCTTTACTTTCAGTTTAATATTATTAGTACTGCGAAGTTCTCGATCATCAGATGTATCATATATGTTTTTTTCCATTTTTAGCCCACCTTCGAATCATTACAAGTAGTTGAACCTTGCGTCTTTGATCCTGTACTCTGAGTCTGCAATGGATGCAAAGGATGCAATGGCAGCAAAGGAAATCATGGATTCTACTGGGATGATATTAACATATAGCGAGGTCCGAACCAGAGTATGGGCCTTGCTCATATATATGGGTAACAGTGCAAACACTGGAAGGATAAAATACATTATATGGTGTTACTTAGTCCGGCGCGATAGTTTGGTATCCTCTTATAACTAGGTGATATATGTTAATGATAATGAGATGGTGTGATATGAAACAATCAGGATAACAACCCAAGATAACATATAATCATAGTTTCACAGTATAATTACTACATCTAGTTAAGAGTTCTTTAGTTAAGATTTTTAATTGTCTCTTGGAATCAGCCTTTTGATACTTAGTCGGAAGAGCATCCCAACTCTCTAGGGCATCGACCTATTAGGTAGCAGACTCTTCAATGTTTGTAACTATGGCATGTAATCCAGGACTCGATGCTTAGCTTATTCAAACAAATTCTTCTCCAAAGTCTTCTGTGATCTTCATGTCTTTGTGTAGCAAAAGACTGTGGCTTATCAGTAATTCATTAAAGCTATTTATAAAACATCACTAAAGTTAGCTCATACTTGTTATCATGGCCATCTCTTTCTTTATGTCTACCACAACAAAGCCACTAATAGATGCACAACATATAAGAGCACCTACTATTTCTAGAACATTCATTTTCCCTGGGTGATAACTGCGAAGTAGAGTATATTGAAAAAAAAAGCCCAACAGTTCAACTGCATTGCCCAGTATGGCCAAAACAACAGGGCTTAGTTTTTGCTCGGCATATATGTGTCCCAAGCTCCGTAGGGCAATAGCACTAGCATGACCTATTAGAAGGCCTACCTGAATAGCTGTCATACTCAATCTGATGTCTTCAATGTAGAACATAAGAATCATAGAAGAAAGTACACCTATGATAGAAACCCAAAATCCTATAGGACCAATGGATGCAGAGGATAGCTTTGCGTTCACCAAACAACTTCTGCTAGCACTTGACAATCCTGAAATAAAAGCAAGTGTATAACCCAGCAAAGAACCAGCAGGATCTTTTATGATAGAATTCTCTTCACCTTCTCTAAATGTCTGGTTATTCAATTTTTCTGAAGGAGCAAAGGATCCTATAGACAATCCATTGAATATAAAGTCTGGCTGAAGTATCAACATCAGTCCAACTATCATTGATATACAAAAAAGGAATCTAAAAAGTCCCAGAGTCTTATCAAATACCACCTTATTCAAAACACATGACAAAAATAGGCCTGTTATATTATTTATGAAAACAAGTGTCCCCAAGGGTATCAGGGCTGCAGCAGTGTAGTATGTAACATTGGTGATATTACTCAGTAGCCCAGTTAATATCACCCAAGGAGTGAATTTTATTGCCATCCATGGAGATTCTCTCTTGACAAGTATCAAGCTTCCAGATAATGCTGCTTGGATGGCATATCGAAACATATTTAGTTCGAAAGGTGGTATATACTCCTGGAGCATCTGTGCACAGGCAGCACCTATGGATCCAAACATATCGGAAATGATTGCTGCTGCTTATCCACTTAGAAGAGTGATCCATTTCTTCTGAAGCATGTTGATTATAGGAAGTCTGCAAGAAAATATTGAAGTATATATATAAGTAAGGATATACATATATTTTCTGAAAGACTTGTCTTTACTGGAGTTGTCCTTGGGCGTACTAGACTCCCATCTTCCACCATCTCCAGTGCAAGAGGTGATGCTTCTTTGCCTAACTTGTAGGCATACGATAAATGGTGGTGAAATATATATATATTATGTTTATAAAAGATCAGGCAGTTATTTACAATACAAATAGAACTGAGAGAGTTTCTGGACAGAAACACCAAAAACCAGTGCATACATCGTTCAACGAAGTCTTGGATAGAGTCAAGATTTGTACTTTTGATTGCATGATACCATAGAATTACTATGTTACGGTAGAGGTGAATACTACCATGAGACAAACCGAGGCGTACGGTCACCAAACACGAGTGCCAACGTCGTAATTCTATTATTATATGCCTTCAAATGTATTAAAATCGTCAGAATTTACCATAATCACCCATAGACCACCACTCACTCGACAAGACAGTGTCGCCAAAGACTTTGTGTACGTTGTGATACATACTGGATCTGTTACTATGGCGATTGCATGGGGGCCATCCATAAAGTACGTATGCAGCAAGGGGGTTGGGGGTTAGACCAAATACGTACAAAAGCGTACAAGGGGGGGGAGGGGGGGTGGAAGGCTGGATTTTCCATACGCATGCATACGCAATTTCAATGAAAATGTCTTGTATAGGTGTGTAGGTGTGTGTTTAGGGGTGTGTGTGTTTATATATAATTATAATATTTATATGTTATATTTATAACAAATAGAATGGAAGAAGGGTTTGACAGAGCCAACAAACACATGAAAGAATCAATAGAAGGGGGACAACAACACCTAAAGAAAACGAGTGACACAATAGACAAAAGGCTTTTATTCATTCACATTTCGCTATCATATGAGTCCACACTATGGTATATTCTGAAACAGTGAGGCATGCATAGGTGAACATTACAAGATTTGCTCCCATATCGGGTCTGCTTCCTAGAATTCTGATAGCCTTTCCTGAAACGAGAGTAGCAAACCCGACAAAATGATTTCCTATAGAGGTCATCCGGTAGACATCCGGGAAGTTAACCTGGGTTTTAACGAGTTCTGTACAAGAGGCTTCTGAGGCGTAGGGTTATAAGCATTCGACAGAGTGATTAATTCTTGGATCAGAGACATGCCAAAGTTCACCAGGGGTTGTTTCTTGGTCAGAGTAGAATTATACATAACAAAAGCATTTAATTTCATCATCTCCAAACAATAAAAAAAAAATTCTTGGTCCACTTACAGGATTTACGGCCGAAATTATAATAACTGAAGAGTTGGTCACACAGGTCGACCCCTCCCATGAACTTAGAATAATCAGGTATCGAGGTTGGCCATGGAATTAACCTGATTTAACTTGGAACCATGGATAGAAGACAATACTCTTATAATCTTTCGATCTAACCACAGGGTAAACATTAACGATCCACATTTAGCAAATATTGACTGTCCTTTCTGTTTAATACATCGGTGGGTTTTTTTGTTCATCAACTTCGGAGTTTCTTTACGATTTAACCGTAGTGTGCCGCAAGCATAAACCTTCAGAGCCTCCAGACGTTCTAACAAGGGTACAGAGGTGTAGAAATTGTCCATAAATACAAAATAACCTTTTCCCAGTAAATTCCCTCCTCTCAGAAGGTTCACAACAATGTCCGCCGTCGAAATATAACCACTTTCAGATTTGCCGTAGTAAGGTATAACATTCAAGACATATCCAGTGAGGGATTTGGCACACACCCACAACTTGAGTCCGAAACGACAGGGTTTATTTGGCATATATTGTCGATACTTTGTTCTTCCCTTGTGCTTAACCACAGTCTCATCCACTGCTACTGTCCGGGTTGGGTTATAAACCTTTCTTGATATTCGATTTAAATGATCAAAAAGCCAACTCATTTTTTTTGGCCGGCCGTCCCTGTCTCAACGTCGGGGGCCTCTGGTCTCGGATCGTAGAATTGAAGATTTAACTTAAAAGAAAATGGTGCAAACTGTACAGTATTATAGTAGAACAAACCTCAGAGTGTGGGGAATATCCTCGTATAAGTCATTATTCGTATATATAATGTTAAACCTTGTGCGAAATGATTTTCTAACTCGCCTAGATCCGCTGTCACTTGACAAGCGTTCCCCCCTACCCGCCCCACCACTGAATCGATAGCACGGTTCGATGTCAATATCTTTAATTCATTTACTATTACTTCCACACGTTTGAACCTGACTATATATATACTGGAATAAACCTCAGAGTCCCTGATCGATTATCTAACGTTAAAAGCCTGTACGAATTAATTTTCAAATCAACATCTAATTCTGTCACTCCCGTGTCAACCGCTCCCCACAGTAGACGCTATGTTGAAGCAAGCCAAAATATGAACCGCGTAAGGCGCAACGGTTAAATTCGATCATCAAGTTAATTCTCCATCAAATTGTAATATATCATATGGGAACAAACCTCAGAGTGTGGGGAATATCCTCGTATAAGTCACTTTTTATATATTTAATGTTAAATCCTTGTGCGAAATGATTTTCTAACTCGCCCAGATCTGCTGGCATTTGACAAGCGTTCCCCCCTACCCGCCCCACCACTGAATCGACAGCCCGGTTCGATGTCAATATCATTAATTCATTCACTATTACTTCCATACGTTTAAACCTGACAATATATATACTGGAATAAACCTTAGGGTCTCGGCTTTGCTCCCATATAGCTCCCTGATCGATTATCTAACGTTAAAAGCCTGTACGAATTAATTTTCAAATCAACATCTAATTCTGTCACTCCCGTGTCAACCGCTCCCCACAGTAGACGTTATGTTGAAGCAAGCCAAAATATGAACCGCGTAAGGCGCAACGGTTAAATTTGATCATCAAGTTAATTCTCCATCAAAATGTAAAATATTATACGGGAACAAACCTCAGAGTGTGGGGAATATAGTCATATAAGTCACTGTTCATATATTTAATGTTAAATCCTTGTGCGAAATGATTTCCTAACTGGCCCACATTTGCTTGTCGTAGCCGGCGTCTCCCCCCACCACTGAATCGACAGCCCGGTTCGATGTCAATATCTTTAATTCATTTACTATTACTTCCACACGTTCAAACCTGACACTATATATACTGGAATAAACCTCAGAGTCTCGGCTTTGCTCCCATATAGCTCCCTGATCGATTATCTAACGTTAAAAGCCTGTACGAATTAATTTTCAAATCAACATCTAATTCTGTCACTCCCGTGTCAACCGCTCCCCACAGTAGACGCTATGTTGAAGCAAGCCAAAATATGAACCGCGTAAGGCGCAACGGTTAAATTTGATCATCAAGTTAATTCTCCATCAAAATGTAAAATATTATACGGGAACAAACCTCAGAGTGTGGGGAATATAGTCATATAAGTCACTGTTCATATATTTAATGTTAAATCCTTGTGCGAAATGATTTCCTAACTGGCCCACATTTGCTTGTCGTAGCCGGCGTCTCCCCCCACCACTGAATCGACAGCCCGGTTCGATGTCAATATCTTTAATTCATTTACTATTACTTCCACACGTTCAAACCTGACACTTTATATACTGGAATAAACCTCAGAGTCTCGGCTTTGCTCCCATATAGCTCCCTGATCAATTATCTAACGTTAAAAGTCCATACGAATTGATTTTCAAATCGACATCTTCTACTGTCAGTGCCGTGTCAACCGCTCTCCGCAGTTGACGCCATGTTGAAGCAAGCCAAAATATGAACCGCGTAAGGCGCAACGGTTACATTAGATCATGAAGTTAATACTCGTCCAAAATGGTAAATATTATACGGGAAGACAGCTAGAAGTGTGGGGAATATCCTCGTATAAGTCATTATTCGTATATTTAATGTTAAACCCTTGTGCGATATGATTTTCTAACTCGCCCACACTCACCGTAGTATTTTCAGGAATCTGTCACGCACCATCAGTCTCCCAAATGCCGGAGTTGCAAATGACACTATGTTAGTCCAGTACTGCTTGATATTTGCCTTTTTTATTAGGCCCATAAGAAATGTCAAGGTTAGAAATCATACAATCTCATTAACTGGCGACCATTGTTTTCTGGCTTTTTTCTTCTTTTTTACGTTAGTATCGGTAGTGGCAGTGTTGTCTTCAACATCTTTTTCCTTTTCTTGTGGCGGAGGGGCGGGTTGTCAGGCGCTTCGACACTTGTCAGCATAAGCGTTAGTGTAGTCCACGATCTTTGCAACAAACTCTATCATAAAAAAACAACCGGAAAAAATCCAGGGCTGTCTTTGTTTCGGACAGATCTACATTCTCTGATATACCGCTTCTGCTTTTTTTTACCTGGCGGCACACGAACCCACCGTCTATCCCCGTCTGTGACTTTGCCTCCCGCCAGGTATACAACAGGCTGGTCGTCTTCCTCGTCTTCCTCGTCTTCCTCGTCTTCGGGGCTAGAATTGGCTTCATTTTCGTTTTCAGACATTGAAAAACTCTCGTCAAACTCATTTTCTAGTCCTTTCAACAATCTAAAAGTTGAAAGGGGTGCATCTTCATCCCAACTATCACCATCAGAGTTGATCACACCTGCCATTGTGGCGGCGCCAGGAGGATTTGCATCGGATCATCTGATTCACTGCCATTATATAGTCCTGTGTACACGTTGCTATGGATACAAACATCTATTTTTTCTAAATACCTAATAAATATATTATTTTGAACAAATATTCCAAGTTTCTTTAAAATCCGACCATTATTCGCTATAAAAAATAACTTTATTGCGTAAATCGAAAAAATGATGCCTGGAGGCATCATGCGTCATTAGAGCGATGATGCCTGGAGGCATCATGCGTCATTAGAGCGGTGATGCCTGGAGGCATCATGCGTCCTTAAAGGGTTAAGGGCAGTATGGATTAAAGGCAGAATGGCTGAGAGGTGGTTGAGGGGCGGTACAGTTGAGGGGCAGTTTCTTTGAGGGGCAGTATGGGTGAGGGGCAGAATGGGTAAGGGGCAGTATGGTGGAGGGACAGTATGGTAAAGGGGCAGTATGGAGGAAGGGCAGTGTTGTGTAGGGGCAGTATGGTGGAGGGGCAGTATGACGGAGGGGCAGTATAGAGGGAAAGTATGGGGGAGGGATGATATTGTAGATGGGCAGTATTATGGAGAGGCAGTATGGTAGAGAGGCAGTATGGTAGAGGGGTAGTATGGTGGAGGGGCAGTATGGGTTAGGGGCAGTATGGATAAGGGACAGTATGGTAAAGGGGCAGTATGGTGGAGAAACAGTATGATGGAGGGGCAGTATAGTAGAGGGAAAGTATGGTGGAGGGATAATATTGTAGAGGGGCTGTATTATAGAGAGGCAGTATGGTAGAGAGGCAGTATGGTAGAGGGACAGTATTGTGGAGGGGCAGTTTGGTGGAGGGACATTATATTAGAGGGACAATATGGTAGAGGGGCAGTATTGTGTAGGGGCAGTTTTGTGGCGGGGCAGTATGATGGAGGGGCAGTATAGTAGAGGGAAGGTATGATGGAGGAATGATATTGTAGAGGGGCAGTATGGGTGAGGGGCAATATGGTAGAGGGGCAGTATAGTGGAGGGGCAGTATTGTAGAGTGGTATTATGATGGAGCGGCATTATGGTAGAGGGGCATTATGGTGGAGCGCCAGTATTGTAGAAGGGTATCATGGTGGAGGGGCAGTATGGTAGAGGGGCAGGATGGTGGAGGGACAATATGGTAAAGGGGCAGTATGGTGGAAGGGCAGTATGATGGAGGGACAGTACGGTGGAAGGGCAATATGGTTTAAGGGCAAAAATGTATTTTGTCCCGGAAGAGGGGTTTTACTGTATACTAGCGACTTCGTCGCGTCATGGATTTGATTGGTGAGTGATTTAGTGGCCCCCCCTACTATTAATACCTGAAACTATCAATTAGTTCCGGACTATCATTTCATGTGACACAGATTTTACCGACTACCAGCGCAATTATTCTCTCACTCTCGTGGCCCTTCAATCTCCAGGCCCAGGGGCCCGTTTCAATAGAATGGGTCACTAAACCACCTAGTGACATGTTTAGTGACGCCAATAGTGACTTGAATAACAGAAAAAGTTTGGTCGTGTTGCAATAGGCATGTCACTAAAGGGGAGGTGTGTCTTGTCACTATTGTGGATGTGTCCCTAGTTTGGGACAACACATGTTGGGTATCCCACCTCTCATACTTATGTCCTACTGGGGACAAGTGGTGTCAAGGTGAAGGTCACTGCATAAATTACCGACTACACTTGAGTAATTCTACACTGGACACCAGAGCAGCATTTTCTATGACAAAATTCAAATGTGAATATCTCTGAATTGCATAAACCGATTTCCTCCATATTTGGCATGTTTATAAGTTGTATGTGTCCCTAACTGGGGTTAAAGTTTCATAGCTTTATTCCTATGGTAAGTAAAGTTATGTGTTTGTGACATAAAAAACGAGAGGGTATACCCTCTCGCTATTTAAGACACTACAGTGACCCTTTTAGTGACTGGACACCCACTTCTGAAATGGTACAGGCCACTATTTCCGCCTGTCTGTTACCATATGTCCCACAAACGGCTGTCCCTAAACTACTGCAACGCAACCTGTCGCTATCGTGTCACTACGCCCGTTAACGGACGTCCTACAGACTATTAAAACGGGTCCTAGGTCGGGTTCACTATGTCTCTATGTACGGGAGCAACTTCAAGCGGATTCGACGGAATTCTAACGTTTTAAATATGGTAGGTAATTATTCCTACATATTAATCCGGCTGTAGGTGTTGTAAGGGGGTGGGGACTTGGGGAAAATTTACTGCCCGCGGCCAAGGCCTTGGGCAGTAAATTTTATGAGCCTTACCTCGTAACTTTAAACTTTTGCTCACCGGAATATAGTTTCCCTCTAATATGTCTTTGTCCCCAGCAGTTCTTTTTTTAGCATGCTTGCACCACCATATACATGCCTAAGCATTAGGCCCCGCACCCACCTACTACGATTTCCCTTCCGACACGCCCCGATAGCCCTTACGACACAGAATCGACCGTTGTGTCGGAAGGGTGCAAATTATCGCAGGAGTGGAGGCCGGCTTCCGACACGGACTGCGACACGCCCCGATTATGCCACCTGGTGTTCAGCTGCAGCATATGGACTCGTTCACAGCCAATCAGAAACGGCATCCGGCAAGTTCCACTTCCGTTTCAAAATGGCGAGAGGGAAAAAATCCAAAGCACGCGAAAGCAACAAAAAAACAAAATCACCGGAAATGCTGTAAAAGTACTTGAAGTGGTAGCCTGCGTACACAGAGATCCAGACGATTTGGATGAAAGAGGCGGACTAGGGGCCGCAGCACCACCCGAAGACGTAAATGTCTCCAACGAGAGTGCCGGTACCCCGCCGGCACTAAGTCAAGAGAAGGCGGTCAGCCTCAATCGTAGGCGAGCTGGTAGAAATGGTCCGCATTATTATTGGCACAATATCATCCTCCCGGGTATTTCTTAAACGATTTCCTCTATTATCGAAGTATTATGAATGAGGTCAAAGCCGCGAGAAAATGTGAATAACTCCAAAGAAGATGGTGAACAGGGACGCAGACTGAGCACGCATATATTTCTGATTTTGTCTTATCATGGAAATATGTATTAAAGTTGTTTTCTCCTTTTATAAACCTTCAGGCTGACCAATCCTTTGAAGAAGCAGATGTTCCATCGGTGGCCACAAATGCAACATCAGCTAGGCAAGTCGAGACCAGCGAGGATGAGAGCAATTACAACGAAGAGGATGAGTCTATCACCAAGGAAGGCAGTCCCAAAGCAATGCAGAGATCCGATGTTGTGGCCGCCACCAAAGAACAGGAAAGTACGCCAGAAGAAACACCAGAGACTCCCAAGGTTAGTATATTTTATTAACAATTACCTATTTGTGGAAGTGTATGAAATAATTTCCGCTGCTAGGGGGTACAGTTGATTGAACTATTTTTATTGTGCACCACAATACAATATAATATGTCATCTCTATTCAGTATAGTCTACCAAGTTATTCTACAATTATTTTGAATGATATGTCTTTGTACTTTACCTGCATCCACTCCTGTGGTAATGAAGAGCCACACTTCACGTTATAAAACCCCGGGTAACATTTCCCCCATCGGTAAACCTCCATAAAAATGTACTATACCTTGTTACAGAGTGTCATTAATATCACTCACAGGTCATCGAGATTGTGCGTGTTTCAACACCATTACCAAAGAAGAGAAAAGGACAAAGCAAGGCAACACTCCCTGAGAAAGCGGAAGATGAATCTGGAAAGCTGCTACACGAATTATCGGCCAGTGTCCGTGCTGCACTCGCAAAGGGCGCTGTACCTAAAACAAGTACGCAACTTTGGTGTGAGCTGCTGGCAAAGGATATGGAGAAGATAGAAGAGGAGGACCGCGACACAGTTCGGCTCGCTGTAGATGCCGCTGTCAGGAAAATAAGAAAAGGTATTCTCTCTATTCTAATATCAAAAGTTTATAATCCTCGTAGATTTTAATATTGGAATTTCCCACATTTAAAAAAAGGTAATCCCCCTCTGACGATTTGTGTTTCCATCATATTATGAAAAGTGGAAAGCAATGGTAAATTATGTATCAGAGGGAAAGCGTGTTGTATGCCGCTGAGTTCTATGGAATACTCGCACACAAAAGTTGAACATGTTGTATTTGTTCGAGTGTGTCGTAGTGTGCGGAATTATGTGCGATATCTAATCTGAGTCAACCCACCCCCCCCCCACCCGTTCCGTTGTTTAAATAATCGTATACTGTGGTTCAAATGTGATATTATGAGAGGACATAGCTGAACTGCGTATTGTTCACCGTTCATTTCCGCAGGGTTTCTTTCGGCTGACGAGTTCTACGATATTGTGCTGTCTGCCGATGCCCAGCAACTGAAAAGGCAGCTACCATCACTCTCTCCCATCAAGAAGGTGTCGGTAGCGGTCCACCAGCCTCATCTCCCAACTCCCGCACACAACAATCCAGCCGACAGGTACAGAATGGAGTATCTTGAGGCAGACTACACTCTTTATAATATGAAGTCTGCGCAAAGTGTCCCTGTGCAAGGAAGTGAGAGTATGGGCCAAGTGATTAGAGATATTAATGAATTTGTCACTGACACTCCACTGAATCTCTCACCAAGAAAGCTTATGACACTGTAGAAAAACAGTTGCAGTATGATTATTCTCACCTACTTAGCATTAGTTAGTTAATAATTAAAGTTAATACTGTTGCCTTTATTACAAATAACATATTATGCGAAATTTGTTTCGTATGGTGCCACCACATAAATTATGTTCTTATGTTAACCTTGATCTCTGTCTTTCATCCAGGGGACCAAAAGTATAATCTGGTGGACACATGTGAGTAGGGACCCGCCAGCGTGTGTTTTCCTAAAAGGTGGAAGTTTAAACTAGTTCACGTATCCCTCTAGGCACTCTTTTCCTAATACCTTCTAACTGCATGCTTTGCTATTAAAACTTTCGTGCTACTTTCCCTACTAAGGTGACTGGCCTGGTGTACTAGTTTTCATAAATGTTGTCGGAGCACGCTGTGTGTATCTTTTTTCATATATTTTAGCTGCACGAAAAAATGTTTCATATGATGCTGGGAAATACTTAATCACCTATTTAAGTTGTAGAACGAACAGAGAACTTCTGTCTACATTTTCTTTTTTCACTTACATTAACAAACAGATTGAGATATGGATATTGGAGGTTATTTCCTCGGAAGTAGAAGGTTAAAATAGTTCATGTATGGCTCTAAGCACTCTCTTCCTTGATACCTTCTGCTGCCATGCTTTGATATTAAAACTTCCTTGCTACTGTAATTGCTGTTGAAACTGGCCTTGGGTACTAGATTACATAAGTGTGGTGGATGTACCGTGTATTTATTTGTTTGTGTGTTGTAAAATTTACTTTGCATATTTATTTGCTCTACGGCACAGTATTTCCTGCTATGATAGGATACACTCAGTCCTATATTTTGTGGAGCCTACAGAGAATCTATCTTGACACATGTAAAATTACAGCTTCATTCTTACCACTTTGGGTAGGGTGTGCACATCTCCAAATGTTTTAGAATTTGATCAGTTATGCATGTTCATATTGGTATTTGTGGTATGGTAATAAACATTTGATTCCACACAATTTATGTTCATGGAGTTTAATAAAGAATTATTAAACGGTATCAAGACGCCGAATATCAAAAGTAGCACTACGTTAACAAAATAGCAATGATGCATTGAGATTTTACATGTGAGTCTAGTTGTTTTTTTTAGCTATTTCCTTAGCCATGAGCCGCTTGTTCCGGTCAAACTGCCATGACACGGCCCCTTCTTCCGAGGAGAAGTAGTTCATCAAATGG
Source organism: Alentia gelatinosa (assembly GCA_950022655.1). Lineage (NCBI taxonomy): Eukaryota > Metazoa > Annelida > Polychaeta > Phyllodocida > Polynoidae > Alentia > Alentia gelatinosa. The sequence goes on from OX465589.1 coordinate 9,048,667, forward strand.
TTTCTCTGAACTTTAGCCGCATTCCCGTAATTTCTGGCCTGAAGTTGAATCGGAACGAGATCGACGTTCTCACGCCATTCACCTTCAGTTAGGTTGCCATCCAAGTCTTCCACATCTACGATTCCTGGAGGGATGTAGTTACGTCCGCACTCCTTCCTCAACATGTTGTGGAGAACAGCGCATGCGAGAATGTAGTAATTAATGTGCCTCACCGACGCATTTATGGATGTTTGAAGAACCTGGAACCTCGAGGCCATGATTCCGAAAACATTTTCAATTATCCTACGCGCCCGGCTCAACCTGTAGTTGAAGATCTCCTCCTCTGCAGTCAGATCTCTTTTACTGAAGGGCTTCATCATCCTTGTGGACATAGCAAACGCGTCGTCGCCAATGAAATGGTGCTTGATGGTGTTATTCTGCAAAACTCTGTTGGCGGGAAGTTCAGACTCATCTCTTTCAAGTTTATTATATAATCCACATCGGTGCCAAATGCCACCATCTGATAGCCGTCCCTCTGCCCCGATACTCATGTACAGTATCTCGTAGTTCGCGTTTGCAATTACCATCATAACCACACTATGATAGTCCTTGTAGTTATAGTAAAGGGATCCGGCTAGACGTGGTTTCACGATCCTGATGTGCTTACCGTCGACCGCTCCTAAGCAACATGGATATTGCCATCGCTGTTCAAACGTGCGTGCAACCCCGGTCCATTCAGCAGGTGTCTGTGGCGTCTGAAATAACATAATGTTTAGATAAAAGTTAAATTAAAAATAGATAACAATTTTTGATGCTACATATTAATATTAAAATATTTTAATTTTCAGGTAGGACTTGAAAGAGCAACTGGTATGAAAAAAAAAAGATACTTGTGTTTCTGAATGTATGTGCCTTAATATCTTTTTTCTCCGGATGGGGGACACATATTATGGTAAAACTGGATGAGTTTTAATCTTGGCCACCGTATTCCCCGATATCCTACTCCATCACCTCGATTTTGGAATATTACGTGATACCAATGCTGTATGCCACTAGTGGCATATAAAACCCAACGTCAACGTGGCATACGGAAACCCAATGTTAAGCCTATGTGATTTTATATTAGGGGTAGGATAAGATGGTAGAAAAATTTCTTTTATTACTATCGAACCTCCGTTCTTCCTTACCTTAAGGTATTCCCCCTTGAAAACTTGGTAAATTGCGCATGTGGTTTCTTGTAAGATGTGGCGTACACTGGAGACTCCCACAAGAAATGCATATTGAAGAGTTCGGATTTGCACGCCTGTGAATAAATAATAAATTTCCTTATTATTGAACACCTAAGTACAGGATGGAATTCAGGCAGTATGCACAATTTAGAAAGCCTTTTAAATTGATTTTACACTACTCTTTTATTAAAAACTTTGCCATGCATTTAAGGTCCATGTATGTACAAAATATATTGTAATTTTTATTAATTTCCCCTACCTGTTGCCAAGAAGTACAGTGTAAGAGACACTCTCTCTTCTACCGTTATTGCCTTTCGAAACCTTGTATCTCTTCTTTCTATGAGCGGCCTTACAGCTTCTACTATTTTGTCGAATAGTACTGGAGACATTCTCAACATTCTGCGGAACTCGTTGGGGTCTTTCTGCAATATATAATTTCAATTTTCTTTCAACACATGTCCAATTTGTATAGAAAAATAGATATTACTTTAAATAAAAATGGGAGTATGCAAGTTATATTTTACATGTGGAATAGGTATGAGTACATTTTCAGGTATTTAACATCTAGGCTGACGGTAGGTATATATAATATTTTTTTTGATATTATATAATAGACTGGTTGATATGAAATACGACTGTACATTTCACAATGACATCTTCTATATGAAGAAGGAAAAAAATTTATATATCTAACCCCTAAGACACAAGCTAATAATTTAAACTAATAAAGTTTAAAAATATGCAGAGAGATTCATTACAATTCCAAGATATCTAATACAATTCCAAGATATGTATTACAACTTACAGATCTTATTTTACTCTGCAACTTATAGAAGGTGTTCTGCTGTCTCTCTTCCAGACGACCTTCACGCCATTCTTTTATCCAACAGCTGTGCCTTCTTTTCCTATGCCTCTCTGCAGCCATCTGCTTCTTCTTTGCATCTTCCTGGACTTTCCTTTGATATATATAGGCAGTTGTACCTATCAGAACTGCCAAAATCAACAGACTATCGAGCTCCATGCTGTACTGCGCTGCCGGTAAAATGGCGCTCTGCTGGTTACTGTCGTAGCCCGTGTCGCAGCCTGTGTCGGCGCTGTGGTTTCCTTTTTTGTGCGGCAAAAACCGTTACGACACACTGCGACACGCACCGACACACTCTGACACGTTCCGACACGTTCCGACAAGAGTTCTACGATTGCGCTGCGACAGAGACATTCTGTGTCGGAGTGTGTCGGAACGCTTGTCGGAGCGTGTCGTAACTAGTGGGTGCGGGGCCTTAGAGTGATCCCTTGGAAAAAAACTATCCCTTCCCTAAAGGTGTATTGTGATGCGCCCTACTGGGAAATGAATACGGGAGTTGGTATTCGTAGAAGGAAGGCAACATTTCCAGGATTTATACTAAATATTCTTGACATTAATCCAAAACATTTAGATATATTATCATATACCTGTGTTAGTATATCCTGTACATACGGCCCGCTCCTACCCATGTCGTATTTATATCCGTACGTCACCTAGAAATCCAAAAACTCGCCCAGAAGCAAAGTTAAAAATCGGATATTTTAAGGTATATAATAATACGAAAACAGGTATACTGTGACTGAACATGATTAACATTTGGTAAAGTTGACAAAAGAACGAACCCCTGCCTTCGGCATCGGTTCGTTTTATCGTCAATTTTACCACATATTTATCACGTTGTTTCTTTTACTGTTTTTTAGTCAAGATATAATTGCTCAAGGATACCCTAAGATATCTCCGTGATTGGAAGACATTTTGGAAGACACAAAATGGTGGGTGTTCTATAGAGAGTGTCTCAGCCCGGCACGTTCGATCGCCGCTAAAGGTGTCCCTGCCTAAGACAGGTATAGAACTGTCTCAGGTTCTATCACAGAACAAGGAACCCGTTTCGGTAATATCAGAGGATAGGAAAAGCCGATCTTCTTCATATTTGATATGATTATAGGTTATATATTCCCCAAATTGGTACAAAAGTTTCGTGGCTTAATTCCTATGGGAAGTGGGTGAAAATTGATATAACCCTTTGCTGGCTATCTCTCTCCTCTGTTCTGCAGTCTAACTGGCTGCGGTTCACTCTGCCCCACTCGATCTACCTGCGGGAAATTTTTGTGGAGCGGCGCAGTGTATCGCCACAGTTGACACTGGAACTCCAGTACACTGGCCACCAGAGAAGACATTTGCTATGCTTTTTTTTTTATTCAAGAAACTTTAACGACATTACACGTTCGTTGGTCACCCAACGATCTTCCACGTGTACTGTACAACACCTAATCACATAAACTATCCACATGACAACACAAAGACGCATAACAGGACAAATACAGGGCAGGTTCCGGTCTATAATCGTTGAGGAATTCTTACTCATAATTATGGTAATAGCAACAACAATAAAAACAATAATACCAATATTAATACTAATACAGTCTTTTGACATTTTTTTTCTTGGTTTCAATATCCTTGGTCGTTTTACCTATATGCTTATTCTAAGAGTTAACCAATTTCTGACTTGATCATATTTTTAAATAACTAAGACTCACCAATTGTTTGAGTTTCAAGGTTTAACTTACTCCAGATGAAATTCAAATGCAAATATCGGCTGATCGGGGTGGCCAAACTTCTCGATATTTAGTACAATTATAGGTTATATGTATCCCTTACTCGTGTAAAAGTTCCATGGCTTAATTCTTGGGAAGTGAATTTCCGAATTTGGTACGACATGTCCATAATTTTCTTGTTTTCCAAGACATTTTCTACCACATGACCCTAAGATTATCATGACTATAGCACACCTCAGACAACCCTATGTGTCTTAGACCAAAGATCTTTGGCAGATCAGCTAAGAAATCACGTCTATAGGACACTGACACCTTTAAGATGTCGTTCAGAATGGCTGTTGTGACTGAAGAACAGGGCCCTGTTTCCGTATAATATAAATAATTTTTTACATTATAATGTTCTCTGTCCATGAATACCAAATATAACTCTGTCATTAAAATATTTACCCTATGAGCTTCTGTAGCATGTAGGATGGTAGAGAAATTTCCAAGTATACTAATTGTCCGTGCAATAACCTATACACAAGATATAGTGCGATAAACAACAACACGACTAACTCTTGTTTGGTTTCTCCAAAATACCTCTACTACCTGAATAATTCAGAACAACCCCCAAACTTGAAAAGTAAACTCAAACACCAAAATCACCGTTTCATACTATCCATATGAACTTTTATATTTGACAACACTGCTTGCTACACCCAAATAGATCATGAAAAGATGTAACTTACTCTTTGAAGTTTCCTAAGTCAAACGAAAGGTGTCCAGTCTCTGGGACTTTAGAGTATCGATTCAGCAGCAGGAAGCTGTAGGTTATTGACAACCATGTAGCATGCAACAAATGCCCCCACACTACGAAGTATTGCTGCCTGTGCGCCTTAGTGGGTGTATTATCAAACTGACAGGGGAATGTGATGAGGGAGGGGACTTATATCTGGTCTGCTGTGCTGGGTAAGATAGTGTTCTCGCCCTGCTCCCCACTGTACCATGGTGTGTAGGTGGGTGGGTGAGTGGGGGAAGGGGATTTATCTCACCCCTGGTACAAGTGTAGCCATAGGAATAATGTTAGAAAAAAATACTCAACGATCACCCCGGTAAAGTGGCAATACTACGCCATGGTCGTGGCGTAGTGAATAGAGATGACGTCATAGGAGATTGACCAATCAGCGACCATGATTTCAAAGAGATGACAAGACAAGACAAGAAATTTTAACTCCCCTAACCTTGAAAGGGGTGAGATAAATCCAGAACCGCACTCGAATCGTAAAATAAACAATACTCCACTCGTTTGAAAGTGCCGTAATCGTCACTCGGCTTCGCCTCGATGAAGATTGCGGCCCTATCCAAACTCGTGGAGTATTGTCTATTTATACGATTCTCGATGCAGGTCTATATAAGAGGGGCTGGTGTAATTAGCGTTAATCAAAATAGAAACGTTCTAGTTCTTCTGATCAAAGGGGGTAGGTTTTTCCAAGGCCTTTCCAAAGGCCAAAACAAATGGATTTGAATACGTCTAAAGGCCAACCATAGAACTAATATTATCACCTTACATGCAAGAGCAAAGATACCGCTGTTAAAAGACAGAAGAAACACTAGCCCTCTTATCCAACTTCATGTATCAATGTGTCCAATATCAAGATATTAGACTATCGTAAAACTGGATGAGTTTTAATATTGGCCAGCGTATGCCACGACTGCAGTTTGGCATAGTGGCTATATGAGGCAAGGCTGGGTGAAGTCCGGAGCCAAACTCCAGGAGTGGCATGCGGTGGCCAAGATTACAACGAATAAGGTTTTGATTTTATCCTACCCTGTCTCCTTGAATTTGGAATATTACGTGATAACAATTCTGTATGTCACTAGTGGCATATAAAACTCCGTATGCCAGTCAGCGTGGCATATGGAAACCCAATGTTAAACCTATTGGATTTTATATAAGGGGTAGGATAAAGCTACCTTCTCGGCTACACATCCTTCTTTTATTTTTCGACAATTTCTTTATTGTTCCACAAAGAGACCTCGCTCCGGTACTTAGAGTGATGAACCAAATTGCCACATATGTGAAAAGCGTAGAGGGAAACACTAGAATAAACTGGGGCCTCTTTAATAATCTAGGACTGTACATACAGACTCTTTTCTGTATGCCATACAGATCCAGGGACGATGTGGGTCAACTGTATTATGGAGAAACCAAACAAGAGTTAGTCGTATTGTAGTTTATTGCACCACGGCAAGATTGCGTATTACTGCGCGATTAGATTTATGAGTTGTTTCGGAGAAATTCGTTCTGAACGAGCCGGCACTTTTTGAAGCGACGCACGCGATCCGCCATTTTGTGTTTTATGTTGTCACAGAAACGAGATCTCGTTTTCATGACGTTATTCTACCGTTAGTGCGACGTAATATTTAGCAGCGGGCACGAACATCATTATTAGTGCACCCCTAGCAGCGGGTAGTATTTCATATACGTTCGACCATAGGTATATAATAATATGCGATTTTGCCGGAGTGCGATGAACAATAACATGACTAGCTCGAGTTTGGTTTAGAATTTATCCTACCCTGCCCGTCTAGATTACATCTACATTAACAAATGACGTCATTTGTCAAGTGTATCCCACTAGAGCTAATACTGTCTCAGACATATATATTATTAAATGAAAACCCTCATACGAGTTACAGGAGAGGGTCTTTATGCACGATCCTAGATTATTAAACAGGCCCCTGGATCCTAATGTCAGATTAACACCTACTCTTGAAATATTTAAGGAAATTACCAAGACAATTATGAAAGAATTAATTAAAATAAATTCCAGGTCCTAATGTGACTTGAACTATGTGCCTGTTGCCCATTCACGTCTATAAAGTATAATTCTATTACTTTGTATATTGTTGAATATGAATTGATTGACTGATATGCACACTGTAATGACCAGATTGATACTACCTGCATATATAAGTATTCCTTGCTTAGCCCCAAACAAACTGCAATCATCCATATCATTCCATAATTATGCATCATATTATTCCAGAGAAAGAGTGTCCTGTATAATATTTACATGTTTTTACCCTGAAATTGAAAGTCTAAATTGAGTACTAGGTATATTGCTGACCATGGATTGTCTGATAGCCAAAAGAATAGCTATGGAGTAAGAACCACAGAAAGACTATCATAGTACAATACTACAAGCTGTCAGCTGGAGTTGTACTGCTATAACGAGGGATTAAAACCAGGGAGCTGTTTCAAACGTTGGGAGGGTGCTAAACGAGAGTACTCATCGCCAAAGCGAGAGCTAACAATGGCACTTCGAGGCGTCGCTGTCGAGGTGGAGGTGCTGCTCACTATTGGGTATTGGTAGCGGTTTTGCTGCCGCTTTGATTCAAAGTGCCGCTCTCTGTTGCTGCCTCTTGCTTTCAAAATGTGACGTGCCGCTGGCGAGACCTCACTCGACTACGATAGGCCTACCGGGCTCGATCGATTGTTGTTACTCTCGTCAGCGCAAACGCTAAGGCTCTGATCTATAAGAACATAAATCGACTACGAGGGGTACAAAGATGGAAAAGGATTAATATATCGGATGACCTATCTATCGAGGAGAAACGCATGAACAAAGATTTGCGCGCAGTCCAAGCAGTAGCGAGGAAACGAAATATTAACTGCCAGGTCCGAGGTATCAATATTATTATCGAAGGGAAGAGATTTTCCTACAGCCAGATCAACCAACTACCAAAAGGCCTGTCGGTATCGGAGATCAAGACTGTTGAAAATGAAAAAGGAATTTTTTTCCAGGGGTCTCATGCGCCCCTTTCAAACCTTTTCCCGACCAAGATAGTGAAGAACGATAAAGTATTCCATTCAGCTGAACAATACTATCAACATGAGGCAGCAGTGATATCTGGATCCCAGGAAATCGCCAAACGTATCTTAAGGACGACGGAACCCATGGAGGCTCTCTACTTGGCCAAACAACTGCCGAAATCACAAGCATGGAACGATGCCCGTGACGACTGCATGTTACAAGTACTCAAGGACAAATTTGCCCAAAGTGAAGCGCTACGGGATATGCTATCCCAGACTAAAGGCAAGAGACTCTTCGAGGCGACAAAGGATGAGTATTGGGGATGCGGACTTCATCTGGGTGAGATCTCCAAATTCTCTCAAGATACACTGAAAGGGAATAAACTGGGTGAACTACTCCAAAGGGTCAGAGACAGCGACAACATAATTACCACCTGAGTGCCAATAAATAGGACTCTAATGGTATTGACCCACTAAAATACTCGTCTAACTATGTTGTGAGTGACCTAGCCCAGATACCCAATTGCCTAGGGAATGAGTATTGTAGATTCAAATAGGTGCATAACATTTCACTTGTGTTTCCTCAGGGTCACACGCGCACATACGCAAACTGTATTTTCTTTTACTTTTGTTACACAGGTGGATGATGGCCGAGTTGGCCGATATTGTCCTCCACATATTATTTTGTGAATGTGTACTTGTATTTGTCATCTTCTTGCTTGTTATCTTATCATCACAACGAATTTATTGTGCTCGCTTATGGTTGGTGACTGTTTGTCCTACCGGATTATGTTTATTCACTGTATACATACAATTAAATGTCTAATTTAAAAGAAAGTGTAAACGTTACTAAAAATAAGGGTTTCAAAATTAGCCATGCTAATGTGCGTAGCCTTCGTGCTAAATACGAACAGATTATCCTACACAATAAAGATAACCCATGGGATATATTAACTTTCTCAGAAACTTGGTTGGTGGAGGGAGACTCTAATCAAGACTATCAACTCAAAGCATATAACCAGATTCGTTGGGACAGAACATGGAACGACAATGTAAATGATGTTAAACCAAAAATAGGGGGGGGTTTATGTATGTATATAAGAGAAGAATATAAATATGATCATATTAAATTTTCCCATTTAAATATTAGCTCCAAAAATATTGAAATACAGATTGTACAATTGCTAAAAGGTTTTGCAAAGGAATTAATCATATGTAATATATATAGGCCCAATAAAGGTAATATCAGAGATTTTGTAGTAACCCTAACGGATATTATCAAAACCATCGAAGATACATCAACCGCGGAGTTAATCCTGCTCGGTGATTTTAATATTAATATTCTGGATTCTAACAATAATGAAGTACTGAGTCAGATGGGTTTAAGACAATACATAAAGGATATTACCAGGTTTTCAGATAATGATTCGGTTATCGATTTAATTTTTACTAATGCTAGCAATATTCTAGACACAGGTGTAGTGGTTGACTCTTTCAGCGATCACCAGATGGTATTTCTAGTTAAGAAATCGCAATGTATCAAGAAAAAGAAAAAGGTTATTCAAGGCAGATCTTACGTTAAATATGATCCTGGTGCCTATGAAAGATACTTAAAAAACCTTGACTGGAGGAATTACTTTATGTTAACAAAAACGGATGAAAAATGGTTATTCATATTAGATGTTATCAATGGTTTTTTGGATATTGATTGCAAATGTAGGAGTTTCTCTGTAAAAATTGATGATGAACCCTGGTTATCTAGAGAAGTTTTAGAAGCGATAAGAGATAAAAATATTTTATTAAGACGAGCTAAAAGAACTAAGTCAGCTATCGACTGGCAAAATGCTAGGTTGCCGCGAAACAGAACTAACTATATGGTGAAAAATGCCAGACAAACGTATACCATGGAGCAATTGGATATTCATAAGAATGACCACAGGAAATTTTGGAGGATTATAGATAAGATACTCCCAGGGACGGAACGTAAGCAAGAGGAAATTAGACTAAAAGTTAATGACCAGGACTTTCTAACAGCGGAAAGTGTCCCTAACTATATTAATAATTATTTTAATAACATAGGAGAGAACCTGGCGTGTAATATGTTCCTTCCCTGGAAGCCGTATGATAATAGGAGAGATACTGAACTGACTGGTATTGAAGTTACTGCCGGGGATATTGTGAGCATTGCAAGAGAGCTAAAAACTAATAAGCAATCAATGCTAGAGGGAATTAATGCTAGGGTCTTTAGGGATACTTTGTTGTTCGCACCAACTGTCTTTGTAAACTTGTTCAAATGTGTTTTCGAAAATGCAGATATTCCTGATGGTTGGAAGACTGCAGTGATAAGACCAATCCCGAAGGGGGGGGACCCCTTTTCATGTGGGAACCTCAGACCTATATCATTATTACCTATTGTTAGTAAGGTTATGGAGAAGATAACACACACAAAATTATTAGAATATCTTGATAGAAACGAAATTTTAAATCCGCATCAATTTGGCTTTAGACCGGGTCACTCTAGTATAGAAGCAGTTGGGAAGTTTACAGATGATATTTTAATAAACAGAAATATGGGGAGAAATACTTTAGCAGTTTACATTGATTTTATGAAGGCTTTCGACACAGTTAATCATGAAATTTTATTACAAAAATTGGAAAACTATGGGATACGGGGGATACTTTTAGACTGGTTTCGAAATTACTTAGCAAGAAGAAGTCAATGTGTTAAAACTAATGATATAATTTCTGACTACAAATTTATTAAAACTGGGGTTCCCCAGGGGTCAATTTTGGGTCCCCTCCTCTTCTTAATTTATATCAATGATTTGTCTAAGGTTACTGGAAACGCGAAACTTTTATTATACGCTGATGATACTGTTTTGTATACGCACGGTAACTGCCAGCAAGAGCTTTTTGACTGTTTACAAGTGGATCTTGATATGTTACACACCTGGTGCCAACAAAATAAGTTGTCTATAAACATAAGAAAGACCAAATGTATGTATTATAATTTTAATAGAGGCAACCTGCGAAATGATCTGAATGTATCGATTAATGATGTACAATTAGCTAAAGTGTATTCATATAAATATCTCGGAGTACATCTCGATACAAACCTAGATTATAGGCACCATATCTCCCATATTAAACGTACAGTTAGCTATAGAATTTACCAGCTATCAAAAATGCGCTCCTATCTTACGAAACAAGCAGCAATTAATATTTACAAATCAGTTATTTTACCGCACTTCGATTACGGAGATGTTCTTTTTAATAAAAGCCCAGCGAAATACTTATCCGCATTGCAATTACTACAGAACCGCTGCTTAAAAATTTGTTTAAAGACACCAAGATTTACTTCGTTAAAAAGATTACATACAATGGCAGGTATCCCTTATCTAGCGGATAGAAGGGACTCGCATTTAATGAATTTCATGTACAGAAGATCCAGGAACCCTTTGTTTACCGACCTTGGCAATAGACAAACCAGATTGTTCAATGCCCCTGTTTTGACAGTTTTTAAGCCCAACTGCACGGCATATATGAAATCGGTACATTATAATGGTGGAAGTTTATGGAACCTGCAAACCCCATTGGTCAGAAATACTGAATCTTTTAAAGCCTTTAAGTCCCTGACTAAGACCAAATTGCTAAACAGCCTGAATGGTTTGTAGATGTCTATCCCTCGAGGTCATTGTTGATTGTAAAATCTTTTATGCACTACTTGCTGGGGATTTGGTTGGCTCTCTTGTTTTGCTCACAATACTTGTCTTACTCACTTTTGTGAGAGTTGTCTCAATTGGTTTTGTCCTCCTCTGTCTTTTGTCAGAAACTATTGTTTTCTATTTACCAATTTTCTAGGTTAGGTTGTTCCACTCATATCTTATATTGTGATTGATTTACTGTCTAGGTTATCAAAAGAATGACTGGGGATGATGACAGATTTTTCAGAAGTACACGAAATGTTTATTGGTTATGTATTATCTTACCTCCACTCAGTTGTACCTACTAGAAAATATGTGTAATACGTATTAAAAGTAAAGGTGTGACTATGAAAATCAACTATCTTACAGTTGAAGTCTCAACCTGTTTTATTGATCATCCCACATTCGATACAATTTGTACACGACATGATGAAGGACATGATGTAAGATTATTCTTGATGTTTCAATAAACTTCTGAAAAAAAAAAATATGGCACCGATACAAAAAGCAAATATCGGAGACATTTCGGAAAGGTGCAATATCATAGACATATGTCTAGACATACCAATCCAACACACATTGTATGGGGTTTTTATTGGTGTCTAATCGCAGAAACGTGGTCAACTGCTCCGATATTAGGTGACTTTCCGACGTGATTTCGAATTTCTATCGGGAGGTGCATCGTAAACCATATCGGAGCCATATCGGAGTAGGTGGATGCCGGGCCTTAAGTTAAAGTAAGGCTTGGCGTCCACCTACTATGATAGAAATTTAGACCTACCGATATGGCACCGATACAAAAAGCAAATATCGGAGACATATCGGGAAGGTGCAAAATCATAGACATATGTCTAGACATGCCAATCCACCACGCACTGTATGGTTTTTTTATGGGTATCTAATCGTAGAAACGTGGTCAACTGCCCGATATTGGGTGACCTTCCGACGCGATTTTGATTTTTTTATCGGAAGGTGCATCGTAGACCATATCGGAGCCATATCATAGTAGGTGGACGCCAGGCCTTACGCTTCTGAGACCAAAAACGGAAAAGTTTAAACATTCACCATTATACAAAGAAAAAAAATAATGGAATGTTATCAAAGCAGGAACACAACAAAAGGCTACTGGGTTTTCATTTAAAAATAGGGCAAAGTGTGAAATACACGAAATAATTGATGATAACTAAGGGAAAAACACCCATAATAGTAATAAAGCAAAGTTCATAAAACCATTAATTTAACTTACGAGGATGCTTAAAAGGATAGAATTGAAAAATGAGGTGTTACTCAATAACCATTGAAGAAGTGAATCATTTAATCAGTATTTTTATTGGTATGATCTTGTGTTCTTGTCCCTGAAAATTTCTGTGTCTTGCACTCTATGTTATACATGTATGTGTCAACTGTGTGGAAGATCGCCAGAAAACCCTGCTCATCCATCAACATTACCACCCACAACCCTCGCAACCCGCTAACATATCCATTTAGCAGTCTACCTACCAATCTTATAGGTACACATCAATCTGTAATTATATCCTCAGACATGCCAGGCATTAATTCCCAGAGTTCACTCTCCTTAAAGCATCGCTTAGGCCCGGCGTCCACCTACTACGATATGGCACCGATATGCCCTACGATGCACCTCCCGATAAAAAATCAAAATTGCGTCGGAAGGTTACCTAATATCGGCATAGTTGACCACGTTTCTGCGATTAGATACCGATAAAACCCCCATACAAAGCGTGGTGGATTGGCTTGTCTAGACATATGTCTACGATTTTGCACCTTCCCCACATGGCACCGATTTTGACATTTTCTATAGGTGCCATATCGGGAGGTCTACGATTCTATCGTAGTAGGTGGACGCCGGGCCTTATAGACACAATTGACCCTTTAAGGGCGAGTACCTGTGGCAATAGTATGTGGTTACGTGTAGGTACTAGTGCTAGTTTATACCGCCAGAGGGCGGGAAGTATCAGGCCTGTTGTGATAGTTCTATAGTTTAGGACATGATAAAATATGCAATCTTTAACTTTATTGTCCATTTCACCCGAAATCGTTACCTGGGTGCTGCATCTATATTCTGTGAAAATCGAAAATTTGCAAATTTAAGAATTTTTTTTTTTTATTAGGGCAAAGACATCTCTCACTGAGGTGAGTTTTTCAGATGTTTTCCAAGAAAACATGTGTACAATTACTTTCGTCCATAACAGACATTCACATCACCAGCAGTTATACAATAGTTCAAAAAATAGAACAAAAAGCACACAGATGGAAAAAGACAGTAGTGGGAAACACAATACAGTATTGTATACACTTATTTTTCTTTTTTTTTAAACTTTTATTTATACTGGGATCTTACTCAGCTATTACGGCTGGTTTCAATGTAACCCCAGTGCTTCATGTATTCCATAGTACAATGTATCGATATTTTCGTGCAGCAGGGAATGCGCAACATATATACAAAATAATAAGAAAGAAACTGATGAGTGTTTGGTCTGTGTCCTCGTTCGCCATCGAGTTTTGAGTGCGCAGTAATATGAACGAGGCGATAGCCGAGTGAATATTCTGATGCACTCCAAACGAGATGGTGAACAGGGACTCAGACCAAGCACGAATATGTTTCTGATTTTATCTTAGACTGGAAATAGTCATCTCTTTATCACCCTTTGAGAACGAGTTACCGTTCTCGCAAGCCTCTTGAGAACGGGTTCGTAATGCTAAGCCTATGGACGTTTATTCCAGGCTAGGATAATTACTCATACATAGACACAATGATATGGGATGTACATGTATATAGTTCATGCAACTTTACAATTCCACAGTATACATCAACTACCCTACACCAATCCTGTCCATATAGTCCTTGAATTTGTCTTTTGTTTTCATTTCCTGACCTTCTTGCGTTAGCGAACTCCAAAGTTTTGAACCCTTATGATACAGACTTTTTTGAATGAAAGTACTTCTTGTAAAACCTAATTTAAAATTGGTCTTCCCAGCGCTTCTTGTTGGCCGAGTTGAACATTGAAGCCAATCGTAACGATTCTTACGATTGTACATTATTACAGCAAGCTGCTTCTGTCTCCGTACCTCCAAAGGTTTTAGGTTACATTCCAATTGAACTTTAGTCTAGGAAAACTTTTTCCCTTCAACACCTGTTGCAACACGTAGCCCATGGGTATGGAGACTCTCTATTAATTTTAGGTCTTTTTGTTTGAAACTGCCAAAAATGAATGAGCAATATTCATAGACTGGTAGAATGCTTGTTAGATAAACTTGTATTGCAGCAGGTTTTGTTAAACAGTAACATAATTTCCTAAATTTGAAAAGCCTATTACTAATATTTTAACTATCTTTTTCACATATGGCCCCCAGTTCAACTTACAGTCCAAGTCCACCCCAAGGTAACAGTAATGATCACATTGTGCAATGGGCTGATTATTCATGACTAGGTCTAGGTCAGGACAGTCTCTAAGTTTATTCTGACTACAGAACCACATACATTTAGTTTTCTTAACATTGGCCGTAAAACCATTTGCCTGTAACCAGTCAGATAAATTATTTATATCAGGGTGTAAAATTTCGTCTTTCTCGTTGGGTTTTCTCCCGTTAACTCTTTGCGAAATCTTTGCCTCAAACAATTCTTCCAGAAAAAAACGAAATTGACAGGAAGACTGGCAACCCACACAGACGAGATGACTAGACGGGACACCAGCAACCTGGTAGGTAGTAGCCAACCATCTGTGGTGGTCGCCGCCTGTCTAGCAGGTTGGATAACCCCAATCCCGAACGCTAGTTCCAGGCAGGATCCCACCCTACACACTCCACGTAGGTTGGTTCGGTTTTCGGTTAGTTTGCACAGACCTAGTCACACATAACACAACAACGTCTTTTAATAAACAGAGATGTTTATTACTCACTACTTCCCAGAAAGATCTGGAAGATCTTTCCCACAAGTACAGTACCCTAGCACGTAGGTGCCAGGTAACGCTGGAGAGGCTAATCTGAAAGACTCGCCTAACCACCAGGAAGGTTACGAGAACCCGCCTGCAAAGTGAGGGCCCAAGGGTCTGTTCCGTAGAAGAGACGCGCAAGGACAGCCTGTCGACCTACTGTGAACGCTGAGTATATATACCCAGCGTTACGTAATCCCGGCCTCCGCCGCGCCACTCTCGTGTGCGGCGTTGCCCGGAATCACTACACAGTAAGGATCGGCATGTCGCGCCACCTTCTGTGAAACACACGAACACTGCTGGATTCCCACCGCACTACATTACCCCTCCCAGTTTTTACTAAGGGGGGGACCAAGGCAGCCATTATGCTGCTAGGGGACAAACGGATTAAAAATTACAACATAAATCAAGCAGTTCTTGGTCTACTCTCTAGCTTCCTGGCGTTCACAAGAATTCACTGATACCGATATATAAGTGAAAAAGGTGGAATTGTAAGATGGAGAAGTCATTAAAACTATGGAAGATACGGTATTTAGGAAAGAAGAAACGACATTTGAAGTAAAAAGACTAGCCTCGCTAGCACCTTGAGAAAGTATGATATTCACCCATCTTGAGCCTGGGAGCGGGTTCTTGAGCGTTGGGCAGGGAAGACTTGACAGTCGCGGACCTACAGGTGGTCAGCCCGGCCTGTCAAGCACCCTGCCTCCAGCCGTTCCGGATCTTGTTGAAGTCCTTTGTAGGTTCCCGGCGGGTAATGCGTCGTTCTCTTCCTTATCTTGGAGTATCGAGCCCAGCGGGCCCACCAGCGTTGCAGACCTACTACATTCAGCCCGATGCCGGCGGGTGCTGGGCTTCCCACTGTTCTTCAGTTTGGAAAACGTCCATATGTAGAAGAAGGGTCAGCCTCACTTGACATCTTCCTAGTTAGTAAGTTTCCGAATACGGAAATAACGGCCAAAAAGGCAAAAACAGTTCTCCATCCACCCTGTAAGAGTGTGTGGTATCAGTGTTCTTTTATTCGGCTCCAGCTATACTGGCATGTTTCCTTCGGATTAAATCGAGAACCAAATAAGGCCCCAATTTTAGCCGGATTCAAAACATACGATCACCGACCCAAGGTAGAAATAGCCGGCGTCATCCAACAGAACAGGGATGGCGTCTACTATCTCACTATCAAGTCGACGAACTCAGTTCCGACACAGACCCGGTAAGTCAGATCCATACCCGAGAGGCATAGTCTTCCTTACCCTGTACCAAAGACGGGTGTGGACGGAATCCACACCACAGGCCGGAGGTTTTCGTGATGGGAGCCTATTACGGGCCTGGCCATCGGGAGAACCTTCAGCCGTCTGAAACCAGGGTTGTGCCTCGGGGAAGTCGTTTACCGACTTTCCTCAGCCCCAACCCGGGATCGCTTATCATAGGTTACTCCTAACTTTTCCTCTAACCCTCCCAGCGATCCTTGCGGTTAGCTGAGAAAGTGCAGAAATCCGGTCAGGAGGCCACACGACGATCTATCGAGATTAAGTAATTAACCTCGAGAGACCATTATGGAAGTTGCCAGGTCGGAAAAAAAATATTTCCTACCCGGGACTTCCCGAAGCCGTCTGATCTCGGACCCAGGAGAGCTGTGGACTCTGCCGGTTCCGAGTTCGGACGGCGTATCCCCCGCCTATCAGGCACCAATCAAGCCGGTTGTTGTCAACCCTAGATATCCTTGTCAGAGCATATCTTGAGGTCAAGAATTTCCGACTGACTGGGCAGTGGACTCAGCACAGACGTAGGCTGGAACTGAGACATCAACTGCTGCAGAGCGGTTGGTCCGGTATCTAAAAAGATTCCGGACTCCAACGGGATGATATTGGCATTCATCCCCTGAGCTCCACCCTGTTCCCCGGGTTGATCAACCGGCTTAGCCTGTTTGGGCTTCGCCGATGTTTCAGCCCGCGTCACGGCTGGTGGCTTCCTCCGCTGCAGGGTTTCAGTCTGATCCTGTTGGACCTGACCTTGGCCCGACAGCAGAGTGTCTACACTGACATCCATAGGCTGGGCCGCACTGGATGTAGTGTCCTGTTGGGAAGTTTCCTCCACGGATGACCACCCTAACATGTCGGCGAGCTGCCGGCGTGTCGGGTCTGGTCCTCCCGTGGTAAACTGAAGGAATCTTCCCCGGCTCCGTTGTCGGGCCAACCACGCTTCCTCAAGGGCTTGCGGGTAGTCACCGATGTCATAGAGCGACATGCCCAAATGCCGAAGACAACGTTCATCTTGGCGATGGGTCTGGGCTTCTGCCCGGGCAAACCTCGACTGAGCTTCGTGGCTTCCCTAACCTCGTACCGGGCCAGGTTAACTAGCTCCTTAACGAGGCTCTCATGGAGAGACTGTGCGCCCCTTCGGACGCTGCCTTCCAATGTGCTGCCTATGTGCGACTCTAGTTGATCCGCCCGCTGGACGTATTCAACCGATATCGCACAGGGAGAGGAAGTTACTTTCGATGCAGCAGGAGGCTGTGTCGTCGGTTTCTTCTTCACCTTAACAACCGGGTTGGCTGGTGGTGGTAGTGCCGGAAAGGCTTCCTCACTCACAACTTTCCTGGGTGTCTGGGTAGCACCTTTGCCGATCGGGGTAACTCCCAGGAGGCTTGAGCTAGGACGAGTCCTGGCTGGTTTCTCCGCGGGTCCGTCTGCTTTAGAAGCAGTCGGAACGTTCCCGTCACTCTTGGCTGAGAGGAGTTTTAGTCCCTGGTAGGCAGCTTCCACCACGTCAGCGATGGTGTGCCTACTAGGGGCCAATTTCTTCTTCGGTTTCCGACTGGGTCTACCAGAAGTAACATCCTTGCTGGACGAGGACGACGACAACTTTTCAACCCGTCGTCTAACCTTCGAGGAACCCTTGGACGGTTCCCTGCTATGGGACCGTTTGTTCCTCGACTCCCGTGACATCCGACGATGGTTTCGAGGCGGATAGCATCAGACTCCCGTACCAGCCAGGATTCTTCCTCCATCCGATCTTAAACAATCGACCATCAGTCACACAAGTTTCGGGCTCCATCAGAACCTAAGTCATTGAACCTCTGCCAAAGGTTCATGACCCGTTCCCGAGCTGCAGCTCCAGCAGTCCTGTGTTCCCGGGCGATGTGTTGGACAAGACATGATCGCCGTGAACTGGCACACCCGGCCTGGCAAGAACCACCTTTCTTACCCAGGCACTGTAGCCATGGTCGCTCAGCTAGGTGGGCCTCTACGAGGTGCCTAGCGTAACATCCCGCAGTTGCATAGGTCGGTGACAATTTCTTGTCCCTTCCATGGCAACTCACGAAGACACAATGATCGCCGTTACCGAACTTGTGCCACGCAAACGCGATCCGGTCTTTGACGCTTGACACCCCTTTCACCCAGTCGATGAACCAGGTGTTCGGAGAGCCTTCGTCAACCAACCATTCTTCGTCGTCAGACGTTCCATCTAAACCGACACCATTAGGAATGTAATGCCGGTTCCCATGACGGAGATCTTCCAGGCAAGTGTAAGTCTTGCCCAGCAAAGAGGCGGGCAGCTGTCGAGCCACGGTTCTCCTCCCAGCCTGCTTTACGCCAGGCTGGAAATCACTGCCATCACTGTCAGGGTCAGATTTGGACAGGGGTTTAGCCTTATCCATCTCAGTCCCCCAACACAGACCTCTCCGCCACCCATGGCACCCGTGGAGGTGCTCGGTGTAGCGTCAGTCGCACTCGGCCCAGCTTGCGCTGCGGGTTTGTCCGACTTCTCTTGTTTCTCGGGTTTGGGTTTCCCTTTTCCCGAGTCACGTGAGTCTAGCCGGCCTTCCTTCCTTGCCAACTCCGCCTCAGCCAGTTCCTGGGCGGCGTGACAGAGTCGCTTTCTTTGCTGTTTCGACAGCTGTGGTTCAGAACCGGAAGCATCTTTAGGTTTTGACACTTCAGTGTTACTCTCAGACTTCCCTGGCTCGGGTTTAGCCGGCAGTGACACCGGTTTATCACCTTTGCTGGACGGCTCCGTTGACACAGAGTCGCCCCCAACTGACGAATCAGTCTCCATGGCCGCCTTTGCCCCAGCTTCGGCCCTTCCAGGTTTAGCCACCGGACCCGGGGCCAAAAAGGTCCCGGTTTCCGCCGACTTCACCTTAGGAGGAGTCCAATGCTTGTACATCGACTGTACCATGGCTCGTGTCTTGGGATCTGGGATCCCAGCAAACATCTCTTCCAGGCTCTGAGTTGAAACCTCAGGCCCGGACTCAATCCGCTCAGAGAACTTCCTTGGAGAACAACGACGCGGGCGGGCTCGGCCACGCCTCGGCGTCTCACGCTCTGATTCAGAACCTCCGGCTTCCATCATGATCACATCCAAATCCGAGGCCTCGGCTTTCACCGAGCTCATCTTTGGACGGGCACCAGAAGAACCCTTAGCGGCATGGGCTGCCTCAGACTTCTTCCCTTTGTGATCTTTTCCCTGTCCGAGTCGTTCATCTTCGATTACCCCAAGAAGAACAGAGTCCTCAGACTCGTCCCCTTCCAGGTCAAAGTCACCATCATCTGACCCGATGAGCAAAGCATCATCGTCCAGATCTGCCCCCCGCTCAGCTGAGGCTGAGGATCCGGGCAGCGGTGAGGGGAGCTCGCGCTCACCCTCCGTAGACGGGGCACGGTCAGCCATGCTGCTACCGCCTGACTCCCGTGGTGCTAGGCACCACTCCAAGCACAGAGTGAAGACTACTGAAAAAAACAGGGTCTTATATACTCCTAGTTGACCCAGATTCGCTGTCGCGAACCAATCAACCGTGCCGAGACTGGCTCATCTTGAGCGTCTCAACACCGCATGCGTAAAGAAACCAAAGGTCAGCGTTACGCTTGACTTGATTCATTCACACCTCTCAATTGCCCAGTGCAGGTTCCGAAACCCGGGGAAGCCCCTTTTGAGCTCCACCCCGAGTTCTCCACCGCGTGGGGGTTTCTTATCGCCGTCGTGCATCACATCGATAGTATGGGGGACTGTGTACAATTTTCATATAAATGAATCAGATCTTACAGAGCGTTCGGCAATTCTGCAGCCTCTAGAGGGTCCTCTACGGGGTCCCTTAGAGCAACGTCTGGGCTGCGGCACACAACGACTGATTCTAAGGTAACTATTTGATCAACATTCATGTATAATTGACACGCCACTGACTTCCAATGATCTACACTCCGTACCATTGCTTCTCGTTGTGTTTTCGATAACCCCGGCACCACTACTCTTTGTAGGTTACCACAGCCTTCGATTTTAATCGAGAGCTGCGGCGGGGTTTTGAGTCTATTTTATACTCCATTCTACATCTCGAACCATGTTTATTATACACAGCTCGATTTGTAGCAAATTTGGATTTATCCGTATCAGGCTTTTCATCTACCCACACCTTCCTTTTAGGGTTAGCGTAAGTGGGAATCACTTTCCGCGGACGTCCCGGTTTCCGTCGTGTTGACGGGCACCCACTCGGAACCCCGGTAACCTTTGACCGGGACTTCCCTGTCTGGGTCTGCCTCCGCCGTGCGGACGGGGGTTTGACACCCGGTTTCCCGGCTCTTTGTACCCGGGACCTCCCTGGTACCCCAGTCGGGTCCTCGGTCAGTGACACATCCCGCGTTGTAGCAGGGTGTGAAACTTCAAAGCCGGAACATTCACGCTTCCCTTCCCATACCCAGAGCTACATGGGATTTGTAACGCCTTCTTGACCATTCATCTTCTATCACTACTGTCATTTCTGACAATACTTGAACAATTCTGAATGGTTCATCCCAGTTAGGGGGGAGTTTTACATTTATCAACGGAGCGTGGTATCATACAACCCGGTCTCCTATTCGGAACATACGTGGCTTGAGATTGACATCATGGCCAGTCTTTTGCCACTCAGCAGCTTTTGTCAGATTCTGTCTCGCGAGGTAATATCCCTCTACAAAACGTTCCCTGAGCTTTTCGACAAAACCTATGGGACAATGATCATCCGTAGACATTCCGGGAACTCCATAGACTATGTCAGCGGGCATTACTATTTCCTCACCAAAGACGAGCAAATTAGGTGAACACCCCGTACTTGAATGAATGGTTCCATTGTAAGCGTGAGCTATAAATTCATCCCAATTCTTCCGGTTTTCATCTACCAGGGTCCGAAGACACTGGATTAATGTCCGGTTGAACCGTTCCACCATACCATCCGATTGAGGACGATATGGATTAGTATGCGTCTTTTTAATCTCCAGTATCCTACACATTTCTTTCCAGATCTGGGATTCAAATTCCCTTCCCTGGTCGGAATGTAGCATACTCGGAGTTCCGAAAGGCAGCATCCAATTTTTCACCAAAGCTTCCACACAAGTGGCAGCTTTGTGATTCTTCATGGGATAGATCTGCACATATTTTGTGTAGTAATCCATCACCACCATCATACAGGTATTCCCTTCTTCAGACTCGTCAATACCAGATATGATATCTAGAGCGATTCTGGCAAACCTGACTCCAAACAGTTCCTGCTGTAGCGGCATTTTTCCGAGTCCTACCCCAGGTTTGACTTTGCCACAGACGGAACACCCAGATATCCATCTTCGAATATCTGCACCCATTCCAGGCCAGTAGTAACGACGCCTTATTCTGGCAACCGTCCTTTTCCGTCCTAGATGAGCTGCACTCCTATGTTCATGACATAGGGTCATTAGCCCGGAACGTAGTTCTCGAGGGACCACTAATTGCAGAGCACGTTTAAGTGGTTGCAACGTAGTTCTCCATCGATATAATACTCCATCCCGGACTTCCAGTTCTTTCCATTGACCACACAGATTCCGAAATTCTCGGTTTTCAGGCAAGATCTCGGGCCCTGTAGGTCCATGGAGCCCATTCGCTACCAGTTTTATTAACCAGAACAGATCTGGGTCAGCCTGTTGACTTTCCTTAATCTGTTCCAGAGTCCACTGATAGTTCTGGGGCGCTTTCACTTTCTCGGAGCGTAAGGCAGCTATCACCGCTCTATGCTCACCACATTCCCGGCAATCTGGACGTCCACATTTCCGCACTGGCCTCCTTGAGAGACAATCCGCATTAATGTGAGACTTTCCAGCCCGGTGCTCAATCTGGCAGTTAGTTAATCCGAATTCGGAAAGGGCTGCCAGCCATCTTTCAATCATTCCCTCGGCATCTTTGAAGTTAAAGAGCCATTTGAGAGAAGAATGGTCGGTACGCAAGATAAAATCTCCACCCGCTAAGAAGTGTCGATATTTCCTTACATACACCACAACTGCTAAGAGTTCCCTCTTAGTGGTACAGTAGTTCCGCTGGCTTTTGCTTAAGCTATTGGTGGCAAAATCTATTGGAACCTCTACACCATCCTGGATCTGAGACAACGCTGCTCCGATACTCTCATTACTAGCGTCAGTATCAAGAATGAACCGACCCTGGGGCAGAGGGTACTTCAACACGGGAGTCTCCGTAAATTTTCTTTTAAGTCCCAGAAAAGCATGTTCAGCTTCCGGAGTCCATTGGATCTCTTTTGGCTTCCTTGGCGTATCTAGTACCACATACTGCTGCATGGGGTGTGCAATTTCAGAAAAACCCGGAAAAAAGTTGCGGTAGTACGAACAAAATCCTAGGAAAGACCTTATGTCTTTTATATTCTGGGGGCGTGGCCAATTAGCTACTACCTCCAACTTGGAAGGATCTGCCTGGATTCCATTTCCAAAAACTATACGTCCCAAGTATTCCACAGATCTGCGAAACAGTTTGCATTTCTGAGGTTTGAGCTTCAATCCATAAGATTTAATCCGCTCAAATACCTCTCTCAGGTTCTCTAGACATTCAACATAATTCTTTCCGAAGATGATTATGTCATCCAGATAAACCAAACACTTTTTCCACTGCAAGCCACGCAACATCTGATCCATCATGGATTTGAATGTCGCTGGAGCGTTACAGAGGCCAAATGGCATTACGGTAAACTCGTAAAGCCCTTGATGAGTGGTGAATGCCGTTTTAGGCTGATCGCCACTGTTCATCTTTACCTGCCAATACCCAGATTGGAGATCCAGAGTACAAAACCACTGGTTCCCTCCTAGGGAGTCGAGACTCTCATCGATCCATGGTATTGGATAGGCATTTTTCCGGGTGATACTATTCAGTTTTCTGTAATCAATACAGAACCGGCAAGTACCATCCTTCTTAGTAACCATTACCACAGGGCTAGCCCAAGGACTTGCACCGGGAACAATTACTTTCTGGCTCACCATTTTTTCTACTTCCTCTTCTAAAGCTTCCCGTTTTACCGGTGGTAGCCATCGATAAGAAAGACGGAAAGGTTGGTGTCCCTCAGTGTCAATCGTGTGTTCTACTCTATCAGTTCTTCCCAGAGGATCTCCTGGTCGAGCAAAGATTGACTCCATTTTCTTTAGAAGTACTCTAAGTTCATGTCGTTCCCCACTATTTAGTGTGTCTGCCGTCTGAACTAAGGCTTCTAGAGTTTCATGCAGCTGACTCAGAACTGGAATGTATCCTGTTCCTGAATCAATAGCACTAACTCGAACTTCTTCATAATCAATTCCCTCGAAGTCCAGTTTTCCTGGTTTGGATTTTTCATCTTCCCCGTTTATCTCGGAAACTGGAACAGGTGTGATTCCCTGTGGACCGGAGTGTACTAGGCCATCTACATGAGCTAGGGTTGCCCAGCCCAATGTATCACCTTTCTTCAATTTAATCAACCCGGAGGTGTGATTACTTATAGGAATTGATCCTTCTCTAGCACTTCCGATCAAAGTATCCAAGGCCTGTATTCCTTTGTGGGAAAACAATTCCGGGTTTGGCTCGAAGAGTGCATCTCCACGTGGTAAATCACCTTCCCCAGCTATCAGGGCATTAACCATCTGCTGAGGTGGGATGCCCACATCTTGTCGGACAGAAATCAATGAAGAAATCCGTCGACAACTACATTCCACCTCCATTAACTCAGGAAATTTGAGTCAGAGAGTGCCATCTTGTAGATCCACAGAACCTCCATAGAGGGTGAGAAAATCTATGCCTAATATTCCACTCTCTTCAATATCACTGAGTATGGGACCCCATACGAATTCAGTGTTACCTATTGAGACTGGAATAATCACACTACCATAGCATCTCATAACATTAAGGACCAGTATTTCAAAGTTCTCATTACTCAGACTTAAGCTAGTATCAAGATATGTAAATTTTGCAAATTGCTTTGAAACATAGCAGGCTACACCACCCCAGGTTCTGCTGGTTCTGTCTAGGCGAAAAATTTTATGGTTCCTCCAGACAAGCATTTGATCTGTATATGTATCTGAGAGATGTGTTGAAGTGATCCAGCCATGCAGGAGCCATAGCTTGATCCGAATTGATTGTGCACTGCAATAGCAGCTGCACAATCAATTTGAAACCATATCAGCATAGAACGGCTTACTACGAGAAGTCTCCTTCTACAGAGGAGTCCAAATATGGATGCCCTACCCCCGGACACTCAAAGGGCCCCGAATATAAATCTATTTAAAAGAATGGTCAATGACATGATGGACAATACTACAAAATAACATGTAGAAACTAGAACAGCACTATGACCAATGTTGTATCATCTTTATTCTATGTTTGTATCGTGAATATTAATTAAGTACTATATTTGTATAACATATCATGCACCAATCCCAAACATTCCAAGTGGAAGAACTTCGCTGTAGAATTTGGAATTTGCAATAAAAAAAACAAAAAAAACCAACAAAACAATCAATTTTCAAAGAAGAGAAAGATAATACAGACAAAAAAAGCAGGCAGTGGAGTGGAGTGGAGTGGAGGGCTCCCAGGAAAAGGAACATCACCCAAATAAGAGAAGTATAACAACGCCGACACAGAAAAGAGCCAAGAGACATTATACCTGGAGGTAAAGCAAATTCTTATTACAGAACGCTTGCAGGATTCTAAGGGCTTCTAGGCTGCTGCTACACATTGTTGTATCTCGACTTTAAACAGTATAACAGTGTATCCTTATCACCGAAACATGAAATTTCAAACCATTGACACAGGAAAATCATCAATGTGCAATTTCTACATATGGGTATCATGTCTTCAGTAACATATAGTCACAATTTCGATTTAACCTTGTGTTACTTCTGGTGATAGACACATTGTCATTATCATTTCTTGGTAAGATTAGGTTATCAGATTATGATTAGATTATGTGAATCATGTGAACCGATTATTCAATATTTATGGGACCTGACCTTCCTAAATTAACATAGAGATCGGTGGTGTTGCCTTTGTTCAATTTCACATGGTTTGATTTCTTTGGTGACCCCAAATGTTGTTGACTCATTTTGTTTCCACACTGATTATTGCGCAAAATATCACACAGTCAGTCGGCCGTGCTAAATGCCATAATGGGTGGTCGTAATAGGCAGGTGGATACGTCAATCTACTCAGACACTATGTATTAGAGTATACATGTCAGATTGGATAATTATATGTTGCATTTCCTACACACTAAAGATACTTGAAACAAACCACGTGCACCACAGGAACGTCTTAAGGCATCATGGATTCCCTTTCAAAAGACTGTGAGAAGGATGGAGACTTGGAATGTCCTTCCAGAGAAGTGTTTTAAGACTAGGAACAATAATAACTGTAAGGCCTGCCGTCCACCTACTACGATAGAAATTTAGACCTACCGATATGGCACCGATACAAAAAGCAAATATCTGAGACATATCGGGAAGGTGCAAAATCATAGACATATGTCTAGACATGCCAATCTACCACGCGTTGTAAGGGTTTTTTCCCCCAGTGGCAGTGAATGTCGAGGTCACTGCATAAATTAGGGTCACGTGAGGGTAGGGCTACACTGGCCAGCAGAGCAGACGATTGCTATGACGAAATTCAAACGCCGATATCTTCTTATTTCTTCATATTTGGGACGATTATAGGTTATATGTATACCTTACTTGTGTTAAAATTTCATTGCTTAATTCCTACGGGAAGTGAAGTTGTGCATTGCAAAACAACTCACTTATATATTCAACCTATCCCTTGATACTAAAACATTCACGACAGCTTGGAGATGTGCGAAAGTAATCCCCTTACCCAAACCCAACTTCACGGATGGGGTGAACGACCTACGACCAATTTCGTTACTGCCTCTTCCAGGCAAACTACTCGAAAGACTTATACACCACCGCATCAGTACGTACCTAGAAGAAAACCATATACTGAGTCACAACCAAGGGGGTTTCCGTAAGCACCATTCAACCATATCCACTACCTCAAAACTTACTGACTACATCCATAATAGCTTAAACAATAATAAAATCACAATAGCCGTTTTTATAGACCTTTCTAAAGCCTTTGACACAGTAAATCACCACATTCTCATTCAAAAGATAAAAAAAACTTGGCTTCAATAACCACCTAGAAGAATGGATAAAAAGCTACCTTAATGAACGTTGTCAATGCACTATGGCTAATAACATCACCTCAACCTATACCTATATATCCCATGGGGTCCCGCAGGGGTCTATCCTCGGCCCCCTATTTTTCTTACTCTACATAAACAATATAAACTCTAGTATAAAGCACTCACAAGTGGAACTTTATGCAGACGATACAGTCTTATACCTCGCCGGTCCCAACCCCAACGTAATCCACAACAAATTACAAGAAGACTTAGACTCATTATCAAAATGGTGCAAAAACTGCAAGCTAACTATAAATGCAAAGAAAACGAAAGCCATGATGTTTGGCACAAAAAACCAAATTACCAGATATGTACCTACTAACCTTGCTCTCGATAAAGACCAACTCCAAAATGTCCAAGAATTCGACTACCTGGGCATTCGCCTAGACCAAACCCTGAGTTATGAAAAACATATATCAAGAGCCATATCCCGAGCCTCGCACAAGTTGTACATGTTAGGCTTCATTAGGAAATACCTAACTACCAAACAAGCTGTCACCATCTATAAGTCTAAAGTACTCCCGTATCTAGAATATGGCGACGTACTCTATAACAATGCAACATCGAAATCACTTAGTAGAATTCAAAAGTGCCAAAACCGGGGCCTACGTACTTGCTGTTACCAAAGACAAGGTCAACGCATTTCAAATAATTACATCCATCGACACTGCCAAGTCAATTATCTAAACCAGCGCAGAGAAACTCATTTGCTTACCCTTGCATATAACAGAGCACAAGTTCCCTCCTACACCACAGAAGGACTAAGAAACACTCGCATCTATGATGCGCCTGTTTTACGGTCAGCTGACAACATCAAATCTAACCAGTACCAAAAATCAGTGGAATAAACAACAAGTCGTTTGTGGAATAACCTACCACGTGATACACGCAACATAAACACCTGTGACGCATTCAAACTGGTTCTTAAACGACGGATGAAATTATTAAGAAATGAATATATGCAAAGCCTATATCATGACCCAAGTTCTGCCTATGTAAACTTAAAGCCAGAGGGAAAAAATTTTGATACTTACTCCATCTACCACAAGCTTCATGACATTTATTGTATACTAGTGTTTGGTTTTCTTGTTTTGGGTTACCTTCCTGACAATTTGTTCTATTTGACTATACTTTGTTTGTTTGTAAATATTTGAATGTACTTACCTAAGATTTCAGCCTGTTGTAAGCCTATTAGTTAGGCAAAGGCCCATGACTATTCGAACTGGAGCTGCTGGAAGATGGGAGTCTAGTACACCCAAGCATAACTCCAGTATAAATAAAATCCTTAAAAAAAAAAAAATTCTGTACGACATGTCCATAGATGTCTTAGGTCTAAGACACTTTGGAAGACATTTTGAACCACGTGACCCTAAGGATGGCTTGTCTATAGTACACCTGGCTGCAGCCTAAGTGTCCCTGAAGGACAATCGTTGGCCGATCCCCAAAGATGTCTTATCTATAGTACACTGACAGATGTAGGATGTCTTCCATATAGGATGTCGTGACTAAAAAACAGGGCCCTGGATTATTAAACGGTCCACAATCATTGTCCTCGCCCGAGCTCTCCTACCATTGTCCTAAATCTCTGTCACTGTACCCAGATATCTAGCAGCCCCCTGGATGCCTAACTAACCACTGTATAATCAATGTACTAGCTTGAATAATATCCTTCCGAGTTTTTAGCAATCATATTTAATTAATGCATTTATTTACTATCAAATAATACGAATTTATAAAAATTTAAATAGAAAAAAAAATACATCATTGGGCTTGTCTGGGATTTGAACCCGGAACCTTCAGATTACTGGGGATTCTAACCGAGTTTTTCAGATAAAATACAGGAGGCAGTAGCAAAGGTAGTCAGTTGCGTGATACAGATCTAGACGTGATCAATATGTGCTAGTGCGGTTATCACATTTTGAGTTAAAGAATAAGCTTGTATTCATAGAATTTGAGAGATTGAAAAGAAGTATGGATCAACAGTTATACTGATGTAGTTTGGATATGGGCCAGGTGACTCACCGCCTACAAATTACGCGGGGTTTTAAAGTTTTGCCCGGGCTAATATCAAAATGTTTATACCGATATGTAGGGTAGACAGAGGGGAAGGTAGATCTGAAATCCATCTTCCAATATCTTAATTGGATCCGAAGTTATTAAACCTTGAGCTACAAGATGTTTTATCTATGAAAATACTCGAACACACTCATAAAAAACACAAATTTGTTTATTTTTGATAAGGTGACTGTCGAAAGTGTCCGCTTACACGGGGTTTTAGGCCTTGAAAGAAAAAAGTATGATGAAAAATAATGGAAATGCATCGAATAATGTCCAGCTAAAACGAGAAAATGAAAATGTATGGTGACCAAATTTTAAAACAAGTTATATCTTGATAAAAATGTGGGAATATATCATGGAAGACGATACCTAATATTTTAGAAATTTGGGAACACTAATCTTAATTGGAAATTAGTTTTTTAGCTGAATAGATTTAACCTTAAAACCAATATGTCACCGTACGTGGTCAAGTGAGTTCAATGAGGTCTAAGGGTACGTATGGCTTGTAATTTATTAGCAGAATCGGTTTTTAATTTTCAGAAAATGAGATTCTGAGAAAATGAGAGTAAATTAGAGTTGATTAATAATATTCAGAACATAATGCCCATGTACGGTGACATGGCTAAAATACTTGTTTATTTCTTAGCTTTTAATAGCCTGAAGTCTTTGCAAATTTTAGGTTTGAAGGGTCCTGTTATACTCTTATTATTTGGGAAATATTATTCACTAATATCAAAAATCTTCTTCCTTACATGGCAAAATCCTAACTATTTCTGCCCATGTACGGTGACCACATAAAGTTCACCAACCATGCTCAATTAGATGTAACATACCCTTCACCACTGATTTTTTACACCTAGACTGCATATAAATTTCCCCATTTAAACATCTATTATCTTTTATAAGTTCTGTAACACATTTGTGTGCATCATACATTCAGAACAGATATGCAATTATAACTACAAATTTATAAGAGATCTTCAAAATCTGGTTATATAGGTTCCATCTATGAACTTAGGCCTAAAAATGCCTATTTTAGTGGTTTATCAATTTTCTTTCAAGATATACGTACATGAAAGTGGGGTTCCCCTGACAGATCTTTCATTTCTACATACTGTAATATCGTTTCTGATATCATAAAACGATATATAGATATAAAAACGACCCTTTGAATTATTGGTCACGATCTGGGAGAATTGACCATATGCAAAGTACTGGAAACGGTACTCAAGAAAAACAACTTCCAGTTTAACGGAGAAAACTACTTGCAAACCAGCGGAACGGCGATGGAAACAAAAGTAGCCCCATCATTCGCAAACCTCTTCATGGAAAAAAATTGAAACTGACATCCTGAACAAACCATGCATGAAGCCAAAAATATGGTTCTGCTACATAGACGACATCTTCTTCGTCTAGGAACATGGAGAAGATGAACTCCAAAAATGGATAAATGAAACCAACAAACACCACCCAACCATCAAATTCACAACAGAATGGTCAAAAGAGAAAATCAATTTCTTAGACACATGGGGAGTGAAAAACGAAAAAGGTGGGTTATATACAGACCAACTGACACAAACTCATATCTAAGATACAAATCAGCCCACCCACTGAGTTGCAAAAAAAGCTTGCCAATTCTTAAGAATAAAATGAATCAGTCAGAGAGAAGACTACAAAAAACACATAGAGAAAAAAACAATCGACTTCTTGGAGAGGGGCTATCCACTAGAAGTCATCAATGAGGAAAAAAAAAAGGTAGCAAAGAAAAATAGGAAGGATCTGCTGAAGCCAAAAACAGAAAAATAAAAGAAAAATAAAAGAAGAAAAAATCTTCCTCACTACGATTTTCAGACCAGGAAAGAAGCATGTCCAAACGGCAGTACAAAATCACTGGGACATCCGAGGAAAATCGACCACTACAAAAAAACTCCATCGAGCAGATCTGATGATGGGCTACAGAAGACCAAAAAAAATCAGAGACCTCATAGTGAGATCAAGACTCAACTACAAACCAAGCGAGGAAAACAAAAAAGAAGAGAACAGCAACAACAACAACAACAACAACAACGAATGCAAAAAAGCAAACTGCCACCACTGCAAAATGCTGGATAAACAAGGACAAATAAGGCACAAAACTAGAACCATGTAATGAAAAAAGAACATTACTCAAACATTACTCATAGCTCAAATGTGATCTACTGCATAGAATGCAGAAAATGCGGGATCAGATATGTTGGACAAACCAAACGAAAAATGAAAGAAAGAATATGAGAACACATGTATGCAGTCAAGAAAAACAGATGTAGCATATCACTTTAACAAAGAGTCTCACGAAGGTACCGAATACATGAAAGCCTACATAGTAGATTTTATATATGAACACTCAAAGAGTGAAAGAGCCAAAAGACTCAGAAACACAATAGAACACAATTGGATTCACAGACTACAAACAGTAGCACCATATGGCTTAAACACAATGGACAGCAAATATGGATGAGAAGCCCAACACAGCCACATCAAAAAAAGATTTCTTGAAAAATCATGGGGATGCAAAATTAAATCCCCCCACACCACTGATTTTTTAGGACGGATTTTTTGGAAAACATATTCCTATTCACTTCTCAATCCAGGCTGACAACTAGACCAGGTAAAAGCAAAACAAATAAAAGATTGGGGGAGTGTACCACACCAGACACACCCCTACCAGTACACACACACTGTCAACATTGTCAACACACAGATAAAAACAGACACTGGAGATGCAGGGGGTCTACTCAGATAAATAAACTCCTAAAATCAAACTCACCTAGTCCCACAGGTGCCTGATGAGCCAGAAGATGGCGAAACTGCACAAAAAACTAAAAAGTTTAGGCCAAAAATGAATGTTTACAAGCCAGCTGACCCCAGGAAGGGTTCAAGGCTGAACACGCAGGTCACTTCCTCTAGATTGACCAACCACAGGCCTACATAACACAGTGTACAAGGTAACCACAGGCAACCATTGTATCCTCCAATGACAGGGAAGATACAAACGGAAGTCAGCAGAAAATGCGCGAAATTCTGTGGTTCAAATCACCTACCTGGTCAGTTGTGCAGTCGTACTTGGGACTTGATAGACGCCTCGTTTCACTTTTCCTCATGTACCAAATATTCAGCTTACAGCCAGTACAACAGGACTGCTGTAAAACATTCAGCAGCATTTCTTTAGAATAAAGCACTAAAGGTAGTAAATCGCTAGGATAGAAGAAAAGAAAGACTTGTGCAAGTCTATGTTGAAACAATAGAGGTGGCGTGACTGTCAGTTCAATGTCTTTCTCTAATAGCTCTGTTTACTCTGTGGTATTACACGAAGTAGTTACCTTAATTCATTTGGGCAGGGAACCAGTCTGTTTCCAGGCTACTTAATGTGTTCTTTCATACACTCTTCTAGCAGAGATCCTGCATGCTACTTCCAGTGGCTGCTTATATTTTTGTACTGACCTGCCTTTTCGAGCTAAAATCTGGCCCATACCCTAGTTTTTCCCTAGGGATTAGGGATTACTTTCTTCAGTGGGAAGAACCTCATGTGTTGCAGGGTTTTGTGTGTTAACATGACACTTGTGCTCATTGATAAAAGGCAGTCTAATCAACTGTAGATTCACATTTTAAAGTGGTGTAGAGCTGAAAAAGAAACAGCTGGATTGTCTGTGAAGCTCATTTAACAATCATGGTATTTACCAAGTCATAATATATGAGTTGTTTGAGTTTAATGACTTTTGACAGTTAATTTGTTTTGAATCCGAAATGAAGGCTGGTTCCCTCTACTTTTAGTGGAGATCTAAGGAACCAGTGTTGAGGTTGAGGCAGAGATTAGTTCAAATGGAGCTATTTCCGCTTACGATTTACGAGTCAGTACAATTAAAACATGATTGCCATACATTGTACATGTATTTCAAACAAAAAAGAAATAAATGGCGTTTCAAGATAATGGTTGGCAAATAATCACTAGAGTGGATCTTTCTCAATAAATTATGAGAAGAGGATCGTGAGAAAGGAATATTTTTGTTGTAACTGTCTGTTGATCAAAGTGAAGTCGTGAGGTAGAGGGCGGGCGGAATAGATAAGATAAACTTTTTTTTATTTAATTTTTTTTATTCAGGATAGGGTTCGCTTACATTCATTGTCGCAGTCTACCACCTTCCAGGAATAGCTCTATATAGTAATACAGTAGAATAGTATGGTAATAACAAGCAAGTTACCTCATATTCTACACGCATGTAGACTGATCTCTATACCATTGTGGCTTATAGTACCACAAGAGGCTGGTAATTCCCATGTATTATAAGAAGTTCAAAGAAACACTTCCACTACCAAAATTATACGATGAACAGAGAATAAACAAACAATGAGTGATATACTACATATGATGATTATAGATGAATTACAGTCTGACCCAATTGTATCTTCAAGACATCATTAAGTAGCACACCATAAAGAGCTTATTCTATATAGTTGTTACAAACATTCATAGGATGATATCCCTTAAGCCAACCTTGAATCAAGTTTCAACCAAAATGTTATATAAGTATGGTATGAGGCTTTCAAGCTATACATAATAATGCAATACAATGATATAAAGTGATATAATACAGTAACAAATGAAAAAACATAAACATCTGTGCAAAGTTGATACACTGTGGTTTTATTTTAAGTACTTAAATTCTTTTCTATTGGTCACAGCAATTCTGCATAGGCAGATAAATCAGATATATCAGAGAGGATTTTTGAAAACATTTTTATTCCAGCAAGCTTTTATTTCCATGATATTTCCGTTATATCACCTCCATAATGTACTTTGCTGAACATTTAAGCAGGTTTATTTTCTTAATATATACTCTATACTTCTATCATATATAGATTGTATTAGGGCATATCTATGTTTTCGCTTATCCCTTTTAAGGACTGCCACCTGTGGCAGAACTTTCACCATAAGGACAGGTGCTAGTGATAGTGTATATCTCTAAAGGACGAACACATTTTGGATGAAGTCATAATTTTGTGTTCCATCATGTGATATCATTGGTAATCAATAATATTTCACTTATCTTACCTTAGTAATAAAAATTTTGATGTTATAGCTAGATTTTCTGAAGATTTCATGTATATTGGTAAATCATTTCCTTGTCAAAAACAATTTTATAGATTTAGAGAAATGAAGCCTTGAGGCATCATGCATCCTTAAAGGGTTAAAATATTAGTCGGTTACCATCCAGGTTCTGGAAACTGTTGTCATTCTGAGTTATGTTCTTGCCATTGGATGGAGTTCCTACTTTCAGTTTTCTTGAACACTTCTATTTCATAGTAGTATATACACAGACTGTTTTGCGAGATCATGCTCAAGTGAACACTGTTTAACAGCTTCATGAGAAAACCAAAACCATTCATTTGGACTATAGGAGAAATACACAATATTACCATGATTTCGATCTGAGTGGCCGTATCCTCCGTGTAGTTGACGTATATCAAAACTCCAAGCGATAGTGAGGAGTATTACATAGTGTCAACCCCAAGGAGAATACGGCCACTCAGATCGAAATCATGGTAATGTTGCATTTATTACTCACCTTTCAAGTAAGTATCAGGAAAAAAATTGATAAAAGGCAGTCCAATCAACTGTAGATTCACATTTTAAAGTGGTGTAGAGCTGAAAAAGAAACAGCTGGATTGTCTGTGAAGCTCAATTAACAATCATGGTATTTACCAAGTCATAATATATGAGTTGTTTGAGTTTAATGACTTTTGACAGTTAATTTGTTTTGAATCCGAAATGAAGGCTGGTTCCCTCTACTTTTAGTGGAGATCTAAGGAACCAGTGTTGAGGTTGAGGCAGAGATTAGTTCAAATGGAGCTATTTCCGCTTACGATTTACGAGTCACCTTTCGAGTAAATATCAGGAAAAAAATCTGGTATATCATTAGAAATTCAACCCTTGCGCCGTGCTTTGTTTATATGAATTAGTTCCTATAACGTCCGTCAGCTGGCCGAAAAGGTCATGGTAGACGAGCTGTGCTAGGAGATTCTGGAGGTCTGTATTTTATTATCCATCGTATACAAAGTCCCCTTTGAAAATGTATGGGGACTCAGTAAACCACGACTCATTGTATAAAACCTGGCAGATACCATAACTGTGGTATACGGATTCAAACCTGTGGTATAGACCCTCATCACACTGGCGCCATCTTGTAATGGCCGCCTATGTACGTCAATCGAAAACGAAGCGAGCTCTCTCCACTCAGTCCTAAATATTGATAAAAATACTACCATTTCTCTAACTTGAAAGATGGAAATCGCTCTCACGTCTTAACTAATCGGCCGATTTGTATAAACAATACATTGTTAGAAAGCTGAGACTAGGGCCTATCTGTTAGGATATACATGATATACCTGTCTTATGAATAGAATTTCCTGTCATAGAATGAACATCGGAGTTGTTTGAATGAAAAAACATTAAAACATGTTACCTTCCTGTTTTCTGTTTTCTTTTCTTTTCTTTTTTCACCAAAATAATTCGGATGCTCAATCCATGACTAGAAATCTTAGCCATAACACAGATATATGATATTATATCGACAGATAGGCCCAAGTTTTGGCTTTCTAATAATGTTTTATTTATAAAGCTCGGCCTTTTATTCACGACACAACAATAAATTACATTTCTAGTTAACTCTGTGCTTATAGTTGTGAAGCCATGCTGCTGACCCAGGTAACGTATCACGCCTCGTTTTCGAACCCGATTGCAGCACCACGCTTATGTGCAACTGGTGAATACGGCCTCAAAACCATGGTATACGGGAAAAATAGTCCCTTTTGCTATACAGCAAAGAAATAGTTCCTAATGTTATACCCGTTAATATGGTAATTACTGGGTTTAATTTATTCGAAAAGATGGATAATAAAGGCAACAAACGATGGTTTTGTGGACAGGCAGCTCTGTAAACCACTCGCGGTTGACCTCGTAATACACTCGCTAGCGCTCGTGTATTACTATGCGTCAACCTCTCGTGCTTTACGGCCGCCTGTCCACAGAACCATCGATTATTGTCTATAGGCCACTCAAAAAAAAAAACTTGTTTCTCATCACCGCGCGCATCAGAAAAAATGATTTTAGAAGATTTTTTTTTTTTTTTTTTTTTTTAAATAGATGAATCTTGATAGAAATTATAAAAGGTATGTGTATTTAGTATCAAATTAAAGCTCCTGGTGTCAGGGATGCATTAAATGTATAGCCAGTAAAAATCTGGAAACCCCGCATAAGCAGACACCCCGCGTAAGCAGCCACTTTGGCCCGGATCGGAGGGTGTCCACTTATGCGGGGTTATACTGTATGTCTGCCATCTTTGATATAGCAAAAAAAAAAAAAAAAAAAAAAAAAAAGCGCCCTCGTCATATTTTTCATGGCTTGGTGATGAGAAACAATTTTTTTTTTTTTAGTGGCCATATATTCAATAGCGATCTGTAAGCTCCATAAGCTTAGCATGGAGACCACTCAGTGAGGATCGGGAAAATTACTGCTCGCGGCTGACGCCTTGGCCAGTAATTTTCCCGATCCTCACCTCGTAACTTTGAACTTTTGCTCACCGGAACATAAACGAGGCCCTGGGGCTCATGCCTCGGTGAGATTGAATCTCCTCCAGCTCTCCCCTACTTCTGATGCACATCGTGTGTATAATCAACAGAAATTTTGACAAAAGTCCATCACAAAATAAGCATAGAGCTATCATAATTGTAGTCAGATGTCAGGTTGATGAATGATGCACTTCACCGTGGGTAATGCCTAATGGGTGGCATGTCAGTGACTGCCAGGAGTCACACAGAATACCCTGAGAAAGGTGTCTTAAAACGAGGTGCAGTCATTACATTCCAAGTAGATACTAGAGGAAAAAAGAGCAAAATGCAGTAGTGCACCGTAGTGGGGGTGTAATTAAAGATCCTTAAGTAGTTGTGTAGGTAGCTAGCTCATTATCTTAAGTCCTTTGTGATTAGGTAGAATCACTTGCTTAGCATGGTCACCGAGACATGGCGACCTCACATCTTGATCACCTGAGAGGAGGAATGACGAACAATGCAAGTACAGTTAATAGTTTTAATTTCCTGAGAACAATCTGTAGTTTACATATTACATTTATATGGTTCAATGCGATGTATCTCTCTTGACAGATTTTTTTGATTTTTTATTGATCATCTTTGCAATCGACAATATACAGCCGTTCTTCCATGCAAATCTCCAACATGTGCAACTCGCAACGAAGCAACATCAAACAAAACCATGATAATGTACAGATGTTTATTGGCTTTAAACTTAGATCAAGTTGTTTTTGTTTTTGATCACTCATGCAAATATCACTACAAGTAAAACAAATTACCAGTTATTGCTCATGTTGTTCAAGATTTTGAACAACTCATGTATCTTACGACATGACCTTAATCCCTAACAGTTTTAGATGCTATGTTATATTTACAAGTGTAGTCTACAGTGCCTGGTTACTACTTGAATACTGAATAACCATCAGACTGATGGATTCGTTGGAAATTAAGAGAATCAAATTTTTCTATTAGATTTAATTAAGTATAAATTAACCTATGTAATCACGTATCTTTTCTAAGATTGCCTTCTTATAATTTTTTTTCGATTGGCTTATCTGTATATCCTTAGGTAGATTGTTCCATAGACTATAACCTACATAAACTGGTGATCTTTTGAAACGCTCTGTGTTCGGCTTTTCTAGAGTTACAATTACTTTGTCCCTGGTTCTAGTCAATATACCCTCCCTTAATTTCTCTAGAGGTAACTCTTCTATTTTGTGTAAACTTCTAATTGTTCCCATTAATAAAAGGAGTCCCCTGTTCCTCAGTGCTATTACAGAACTTTTCTCTAGTAATTCTTTATTGCTGATAAATCTATTCTCCCTGAATGCTTCCTTACCTAATGCTAGTCTGATGTCTCTTAACATGCAAATTTCGAGGGTTCGTTGGATCTTTACATTTGTTCCTTCCAGCAAGTATAAACAATGATCGGCCATAGGCAGCAGACACGTTTTCAAGACCCTTAGTGCAATTTCCGTATTCATGAATTTTCTAATTTTTCTGAAAATTATGTATTTTGCATTCAATTTACTTATTAGGTTCTCAATGTGTCCTTTAAAATTCAGTGGCCCATCAATAAGGGCTCCCAAGTAATTCATTTCTGTTACTATTTGAACCTGATTACCCCCAAAAATAATTATACCCGGTTTTATTCTTCTTAGTTTCTGATTAGTACTATGATAAACTAGTCTGGTCTTTTTTGTATTAACAGTTAATCTATTCGCAGTATACCATTTTTCCAGTTCAAATACAGTCTTTTGCATATCAGTCTCTGCTGCCTTAACATCGGCCCCTTTAGTCATAACAACCAAATCATCTGCGTACATTATATAGTCAACAGTTGGGTCATCTTCAAACAGATCATTAACATATATTAAAAACAGGAGAGGTCCTAAAATCGAATGTGTTGGTACTAATCATATAATAAAGTTTCAGCTTATTCTCCATAAAGTTCAATGTTTCATTTAAATTGTTCTTAGTTCACATTTTCTTTGCAGTTGTTCATTTCAGTTACTATAGTTCCAGTTGGATTCAGTCCATAAGTCCTAGTGTTCCCGAGTTGATCTTAATAGTTTAGTCTGCAGGTTCTGTGCGCTCTCTATCGAGAGCCAGTTACCCACACGTTGCTCTGTAGGCAACTCACAGAACCGATGGATGTGTACCTTAAATATTCATAAAAGGCAACTTCACTCCTCGCGGGATGAAGCCTCCGGCGCCTTATCCTACTCCAGCGGGAGCAGGGTCTTCTTAGCTCTACTAGATCTTACTCCTAGTACCTTAGTGCTGCCTTAGAGGAATATTCCTCTGCTGCTTACATCAGCAAGTCACATGATCATTCATACTCTTATACAGGTAGTCGTTCTAGAAGCTACTTCCTGTTTATACTTCGCTACTATGCATTTGTATATTTCCACCGTTTCTATATGATGTACATTCAATTGTACATCATAATGTTCACTTTAGGTGGAAGAACTGTCCTGGTGGCAGAACTTGAAGGAATAAACAAAAACAAAAACAAAAACAAAATCTCGGACAAGCGCGTAATGCAGTAGCTCTCTGCTAATTGTAAATTGACTCCATGGCACACTCCCTGTTAGTTTAACCCACTGCATGAAAACCACCATTTTACATATATATGCCCGGTGTATATAGGTATCATTTTGCGTATACAAATTGCACTGCGCGAAACTAATCACTTCACATGTATACGCCCGGTTTATATATATATATAGGTATGCTTTTGCATTACAAGGTTGACCTTTTTTCCATTGTGTATACACCTTATCTATTGGCGTATGGACGTGTTCATGGATAACCCAGTTATTATCTTTTCATTAAATACATATAATAAACCCAGCCTTCTTTGGTTTTTTAAACATCTTTTAGATAGATTTTACTTTCAAAACACCACTCTTCTGAAGTCATACTTCGGGTACTGTATATGGATCATTTTCTCAAAATGTACAATTCAGTCTTCTGGGCCAACACAAAACAAGATTAAAAAAAATTCTAATAATGAATTTAAAAACCTTTATTTCTTTCAGAGTAACATCTCAGCTGTATCTAGATACCAATTATACTGATTTTTGGATAGTGGTATAAGCCTACAGGTGAGGCGTATACACTCAGGGAATAGGACCACCTTGTATACGCAAAAGCATACCTATATACCCCGGGCTTATAAGAAATATAAATCATTGGATTTATATAAGTATAGATCTATGATAGTGTAAAATTTCTCCACCAGATGTCTCTTGTATCAAGAAGGGTTGACGCCATCGCCGACAGAGGCAGGAAGGAGTGACGCTTATAGAGGATTGTTCATAATTACTTGGAACCTACACCAGAACACACCAAAAAAAAAAAATTTCTTCTTCATACTTGTTGTACAAGGAAAGTTGGTTAGGAGACGCTGTTATTCTTGCCATAGAGAATATGACAAAGTACTTATATAGAACGTCCTGACCATGCTGTACAAGTCACAGAACGAGATGACAATTTACGGTTTGTACGGAGCGAGGCGTTTACGCCGAGTTCCGTACAAACCATAAATTGTCATCGAGTTCTGTGACTTGTACAAGCATGGTAGGACGTTATATATTTACTATATACCCAAATCTATTTAACTACTACCGTAAATATAGGCGAAAATCACCTTTTGAAGAGTCTATTGGGACCCGCCCCCTCATACGGAAAGTCAATACACTCTGGTACTGTTTACTTTTCTTATTTCGTGACGTAAATGCGTGACGTCACGCATTTCCTACCGCATATCTAGTAGTTATTAACGTTATTGAATCTGTTTGGAGAGTGATTGATTTGGATTTCAATCTTCACCGTAGCATAGTTAACGTTATATAGTTAAGTTGTTAAATCTATGTTAGGAGAGTGTATTGACCATTTACGGGTGGCGCCATCTGCCTGTTTTAACGGAACTAATATTGTATCGACTCGTGGATTATAAGTGGCTTCTCAATCAACGGAATCTTTTGGATAACATCATATATTAAGTTAGGTATATTTACATATGTTATTCATAATTAATTCTATTTAATCATAATACGAGTTCAAGTTATAATTATAGTTAACGAAATATAAGTAATTTATTAAAGACAACAATGTTTTATTTCAACATTTCATGTTTTTAATCAATTATATCGGAACATTTCTATCCTAATCCACACGTCATTTTTTATCGACATTGCTTTGTTTCTATACAACCACATATTGAAGCCATATGTATTTAATATACATAAACGATAAGTTCTCCGAGTAGTAAGCTAACAAAAGTTAAATATTTATATTTATCGTGAAATTACCGCCCGAGATGTTAGCATTAGAAAACAATCCACTTATTAAATCTCTTTGATTAGTTTTCGTTTGTGTGTTCGTTGTGGAGATTGACTTCGTTTCTTGCATTTTACATGGTAGATTTTGTTGAGGCGGTTCCAGGAAATCGTCTTCGTCTAGATCTTCACTGAAACTTTCAGGAATCGCAATAGCCTGGAAATATATAATTAGAAATGTATTAATTTATATTTATTATAAAATACCTTTTTTTTTATACTCACATTTTCACTATTTTTAGAAATATTAACTAATCTATCAACTAACATTTTCAGGATTAGACATTGCAGGCTTTATCTGTCGCACTTTCATTAAATCGTCAGTGATTTCCTTTCTAGGGGCGACTTGAAATGAAGAGTACTCCTTCTAAACGTTGATTCCCGTCAGCGACTATAACATCTGATCCTGAGGTGAAGAGGGCTGCAATCGGTACACATATGTAGCGGTTGCCCTCTAGTCGCTGGAAGTGTGTGACTACTTTCCGCGATCGTCAGTCGACCAGAGGTTCCGAGACTAGTCGCTACCCTGTACTTACCGTGCCAGTACAGGTGGGTTCGGTTTTACCCACTGGAAAGGGTAGGGAGACGCAGAGCCTACCAACCACCGCTTATCCGCGAACAGAAAACCAGACTCCGGACTATTTCAGTAACCGATTTTTTATTACGGTATTAACTGCAAGTACAATCGTTGATGCTACGGGGCACCAACTAGCACAGGAAGAGATCTGGTCTCTTCTACGTTGAAAGGTGTACCAACACAACCTAACCAACACGTGAGGCTCCAGGCGTTCACTCTATGCGGAGGAACAGCGAGAAGTCCGTAGCATTTGCATACCGCCCGTAGCATTTGCATACCGCGGGTCCGCTGGCTTTACCGCACAGCAGGGATCAGTCTTCGCGCCACCTAGCATAAAGCAAAACAGACCCTGCACGACTACCCTGACCCCTACACATATATACCCCCGGCGTATATATATCCCTCAGAGGATATTTCCTCTCGTATTTATGCCTTGTGTGAAATACAGCCAAAACGCAAGAGGAAACAGTCTTGTATACGCCTCATACGCTTGTGTGAAATATAGGCGTATACATATGAAAACAAGTCAATGTAGAGCCGATACATGCACTTATGCGATGGTGTATATATGAATAAATTGGTGGTTTTTGCAAAGTGACATGTCTACTCCTTGTTAACCCTTCAAGAGCCACACATCATTCACCATGTACCCATACAACAGCAGGCACCTGAACCTACTATGGCGTTTCTATGGCCGGCTTTTGTCAATATTGTTAAAAAGATTACAAATTTGAAACTTCCAGTAAATCTGTATTTTCATCAGAACTTTCCGATATTTTAAAGAGTGACTGGCAACACTTAGCCTAATATGTCATGTAATTTTCATGATTTTGCAATACTTTTCCAAAAGTTGACAAAGGAACAAATATAGCATTGTTCTTCCAGGTCAACGGAATGCCATATGGCATTGTCCTGCCATGGACAAGAGAATGCATATTGCATTGCCCTGCCAAAAAGGGTGTTTGAGACGATGTGTTATGTCCGTGTACGACTGCACAACTCAAAGAAAATGGTTAGGACAGGGATAAAAAAACAAGTTATCCTCTGTCCCAAAGAATTTGAAAAGCCCTGCCAAAAGGGTTTTATACCTTAACTCGCTGACTCACTCCCTGCTATTTGTATCTGGACTCACTGACTTACTTCCTGACTCATTGACTCACTTTCTGTTAGTTGCACCTTGACTCACCAGGGTGGGGAGTCAGCTCAGTGGTTAGGGCACTGGACTCATAATCCCAAGGTGGTCAGACTTTGTGGGTTTGAAACCCACTACAGCCACTTTTCTCCTTCATCCCTAGCAGTGGTAGACTCACTGCTATATCAAAGACCAATCCTTCTAATACCATGTCTATGTGGTGTGGGAAGTAAAAGAATTCTCACTTCGGTAGAAGTAGAGAGGCGAGATTTCTACCTAAATTCTCATAGATTCGGTCAAACCCAAAGTAAGACTAATAGAACATATTGGACGTCGAACTACCCAAACGGACAAACAAACAAACTGACTTACTCATGTTAGTTGTACCTTAACTCTGACTCACCCTCTGCTAGTAGTTCTTTAAAACTTTTTTTAGAATATTCAGGGGTGAATCCTAGTCATCACCATTTCACTACTAGAACCATACAGACCTGTAAACCTGACTTGGCTTGATGAAAGACAATTTCACTGCCACCATTATTGGTCACTTTGTGCACTTTGACTCATAATGCCAAGGTTGTCAGACTTTGTGGGTTTGAGTCCCACTACAACCACTGTTCTCCTTCACCCACCTTTATGGGTCCATGATTATGAGTCCAGTGAACATTACACAAAAAGTTTGAATTGGGCCTACTTTTGACATTGAAATTGTCTGTCATCAAGCCAATAAATAAATAAATAAATATATATATATATATAAATATATATATATATATATATATATATATATATATATATATATATATATGTGTGTGTGTGTGTGTGTGTGTGTGTGTGTGTGTGTGTGTGTGTGTGTGTGTGTGTGTGTGTGTGTGTGTGTGTGTAGGTGTGTGTGTGTGTGTTAGGAATATACACGGTGTATTAACATATAAAGTTTTCCAAAAAAATCCCTCCTAAAAAATCAGTGGTGTGTGGGGATTTAATTTCATACCCCTATGATTTTTGAGGATTTTTATTTTATTTTTATTTATATATATGTGTGTGTGTGTGTGTGTGTGTGTGTGTGTGTGTGTGTGTGTGTGTGTGTGTGTGTGTGTGTGTGTGTGTGTGTGTGTGTGTGTGTGTGTGTGTGTGTGTGTGTGTGTGTTAGGAATATACACGGTGTATTCACATATAAAGGCTCAGAGGCGCCACCTAGCGTCATCTACTGTATCTAACTTATTCACACCATACCTAGACAAGCGTCATCGACGCCAGTTACACTCGTGATCTGTGATTCCTGTATTTAATGTTAGAGGGGATAAATCAGAATAATGGATGAGTGTAAAGAATATGGAGCCATTTTTAGTTCATGAAGCAGTCACCAGGAGGCTGACAGTATGCACAACCTTTCGGGGGACAGTTCCTGTACTGTGGGTCTTTGTTCTTACTAAATTCAACTGACTTTCAAAGTTTTACCAGGCCTCCTTTGCCTCTCTACACCAATCCCAATACAAGATGACTTCGAGATGAAACCCAGGACAGATTTGTTTTCACATGAGAGGCTCTTTAAGAAAGGCTAGATTCGTGACGGTGACCTATTATCACTCACTTACTGTTGCACTTTTCCCCCCTTTTTTTTTATTTTTTTTTTTTATTTGTACTGTAAAATAAGGTACAATAAGCGACCTCTTCCAGTAGTGATGAATACCTACTTTTTCATCTCCAGCAGTGAAAAACAC
This sequence comes from Alentia gelatinosa, assembly GCA_950022655.1. Classification (NCBI taxonomy): domain Eukaryota; kingdom Metazoa; phylum Annelida; class Polychaeta; order Phyllodocida; family Polynoidae; genus Alentia; species Alentia gelatinosa. The sequence goes on from OX465589.1 coordinate 9,092,844, forward strand.
TTACTCGGGAGCACAATGGTGGCCCCCAGGGAACAGTACCTATCTGCACTATAGGAAATATATAACCAAATAAAGGAATATACTATTTTCTCACTCATATGACTTACGGCGTATATAGTCTGAATTGCTAATCCGGCATAGAATCACCATCACTTACTCATTCATTTTCAGGTTGTTTTTTATTCAACTCTCGCCTCTTTGAGTTTCTCAGACAACTGTTTACATCGAGGAACCTTATCGCCCAGATAGGGCTTCATATTTCATCTGACTCATTCTCCATGCCCCTACAAGTATTGCAGTCCGTTCTCCATGGTCTATATCCTGTGTGCCGTCTATTCTTTTAGTGTATACAGGGATAGATAAATACAGAAAGCAACTCGTTTTGGTCAAAGAAGTCATTCTCCAACTCGTTTGAACGCTATGTGATATTCACTCGGCTGTTGCCTGGTTCATAACCCTCTGCATCAAACTCGTGGAGAAAGACGACTTTGACCTAAACTTGTTGGTTTCTTCTTTAATCCTTTGATACGAAAATGAGAGATATTGTAAGAAGATGAGATAGATGATGTGATAAATTACAAGTCCTGATACTTGTAAAATAACTGCAGATAGCCCGAGAGGAATTCTTTTAACCCCATCTTAGTGACCCCTCTTATAAGATCTCACACTCTCTAAGTGGTATTCTGTACTCTCACTACGTTCTATGGGAGAAGAATTCTTAACGAACTAGGCTTAGAGCCTTGAGAATCCACTGGCCTGCCTCCTGTGCTAAAGACGTACATCAATGCAACCCAAAGATTCCTATAATCTCAATGATGCCACCTAGTGGGAATACTGTGTGCCAGTGGATTCTCAAGGCTCTAAGCCTTGTTCTTTGCAAGGTAGCCTAGTTCGAGAACATTGTACAGAATACGACTTAGAGAGTGTGAGATCTTATGAGAGGGGTGACCTTTGTGGGGGAGGGGGGGGGTGTATAATGCTATTCATTCATCAGCTGGTTGTGTTACAGCCCTCAACAGTACAACAACTGCATCTGTTCATCATATTCCGCCCCGCCCCCTTCACTCTCTCACCTCCACCCCCATCCCATTATTTACACATCTCTTCTACCTGAACCTCATTTTAAAACGCCTAAAATTCACCTTCCACAGACTTACTTCGTCACTATGTCTCCACAAAGCAAAGAATCTGCTGGAAACTGCTACGACTAGTGCGGCCGCGTTCCACGAGGTGGCGTGGTGGGGCACCCAGCGTTCCCCTGTTGGGCTGCGTTCTGCTTGAGTTTGGTGTGGTTTGAATGTGTGTGTGGGGGGGGGGGGGCACGGGGGTCCCCTGAACCCACTCTCCTCCCAGATCTTTCGCAGTGCTAGCGCTTGCTAATCTCTGCTTCAACCCAATGCTGGTTCCCAGGTTTTATCTCACCCCTGGAATAAATGTCCATAGGCTTAACATTGGGATCGCGTTCTCCATGCCCCTTCGAGTATTGCAGTCCGTTTTCCATGGCCTATATCCTGCTTGTCGCCCATTCTTTTAGCGTGTACAGGGATGAGATAAATACAGAAAAAAACTCATTTTGGTTAAAGAACTCGTTTGAATGCTATGTGATATTCACTTGGCTGTCGCCTCATTCATATCATATTCCTATGCGAAAATATAGCAAAAATAGGCTAAATAGTAAGAGCTACTACATACAAACTGTTAGAGCTCTATCAAAAATCTTTTCAGATATTGATAGAGTGACATCTAATGTACTCCAAACCACAATAGAGCTCAATAGAGCTCCACGTTTTATGCCTGTTCTGTGCTGTGGAATACAGCGTTATTTCTCATAGGCTATAGGGCTTGATATAGCCACACACAGTCCATTCTCTAGAGCTCCTTCCCCAATGCTGGCATGTTTGAAAGTGGCACCTTGAACCCTGCCGCGATCGCATATATGAGTCGGGTCGGTATAGGGGGCGCTACGCTTCACACCTCCTCTGCATTGCTGCAGAGCATCACCAAACTTTAGTCAACTTCGCTCCTGTCCATGACTCCATCTCTCAGGTCCTTTCTGGTCAGTTGTCTCTCTCAGCCCTCAGCTCTGTGTCTCCTGATCATGGGGTCTGCCTGTACCCTCCAAAATACCCTCTTTTTATTTCACTATCCTTTGTTCCCTACCATCGGCCAATTGCCTCAGGACACGTTTGTTCACCAGGGTTAGGGATTGGGTCGTGTCAGAGCCTCATTGGCTGCTCCTCACACGACTGCGCCACCTGCCATCATGTGACCATCCTTGGCAGAGCACTTCCCCCCTGCTGTCCTATCCCTTATCCTACCCCTAATAAAAAAACGCCATAGGCTTAACATGGGATTTGTTTATGTCACGGGTGTGACATAAAGTGTTGTTTATGTCACTACTTTCTGATACTGAAAAAATATGGAAATGGGGTAGGATAAAATCTAGACGCCACTCGTTTGAGTTTGAGCTTATTTCTGCCACTCATTTTGTTGGCTCCGTAATGTCACTCGTAAATTATGGAGCCAACAAAATGTGTGGCATAAATAAACTCAGACTCAAACTCGTGACGTCTCTTCATATTATCCAGTGACTGGCGTACTTGCTTATCTGGTAATGGTTTTTATTCTCTACTAATACAGGGTGAAATACTAGTATTCCTAAACTTTTTACAAGATACCCACAATATTGCAAATGATGCAAAGAAATACATGATGATATAACGATTGCACTCAGTCCTAGTTTCTCTGATATTTGATGAAATTTAAACGAAATCCGTGTCGCCCAACTACAATATTTCACACTTACTCTATTATGTTTCTACCATACATTCATACCCTTACCCTGTTCACCCTACTCTACTTTATGACACATCTTCAATCATTTTTGTGTGGGAACTTTTCTGGCATAAATCGGTACCCCGATTTGTGTCAATCGGTCCCCGATTTTGTCCAAAATGAATTTTCGGAAATCGGGGCCCCGATTTTATCCCCCAAAAATTCTTCAATCATTACCAAATTCACACTTCTAATTTTCATACAAGCACACAGTGCACTATCTAGTGTTGTCTAGTCAGTCCCCTCATGTCTCTTGTTGTCTACATGATTTTTTTTGTTTGGCTAGAGATAAACGTAGTCTCTCTCCCTCTATCTGAAAAAATCTGTTTTTGGTTGGTCGTCGGCAGAGATGATTTGGGCACTGTGTTCAAGGAGCGTGTGAAATAGAGGGAAACTATGTTCCAGTGAGAGAAAGTCAAAGTTACGAGGTAAGGCTTGGAAGAATTACTGCCCAAGGTCTTTTACCGGTACTTGGTTTCCCTATACCTTAAATATTGATAAAAAATGATTATGTTATTACCTGCGATGGCCCCAGAAAAATGGGCATCCTTGTTGTGTAACTACAATAAAATGTTTTCATCCCGGCACTCTTTCTTTCGACGAAAACTTCAACCGGGGATGAAAACATCAGCCCGGGACGAAAACGTCAGCCTCACTTCATAACTCATAAATACTGCACCCCCAGTAGCGGTAAGTAACTATAGAGCTTTCGGAAATGGGTATATAGGAACGCCGGTTACACAAAGGCAAGTGCAAAGGGCTCTGTGGTGGCCATCGGTTGAGACGGCTGGAGGATTTCAGCAAGAGAGGCCGCTGCTGTTGGTGCTGCCACAGGTATTTCTAACAAGAGGGTGGTTGTGGCCCATTAGATTTTAGGTCAACTCTCGACTGTAGAACCGTCCCAAAGCGCTATAAATATCATGTAAGGAGGTCAGGGTGAAGGTCGTGGTTTGCTTCGAATGCAGTCATTGGCTACTGGGACTACTCTATTTCTTCTATGGTATTTAATACAGGGGGACGACTCCATGCAGACAACGTGGACTGTAGACCTTTGGGCTGGGCTGCCGGGTGTCCGTGTCCGGCGTGGGTGTCGTTATGGATATTTATCTGTGATGTTGCTGGTACACTTCTGAGGGAGGTTACATGCGGGGTGCCCCAGGGCTCCATCCTGGGGCTTTTACTATTTTTGATATATATTAACGACTTACATAACGTATTGAGACAAGCTAAAACAAACCTCTATGCGGATGACACCGTAATTTACTATGCATCGGACGACATCATAACTGCAACGAAAGTTCTTCAGAGTGACTTAAACAATTTCAGTATTTGGGCTCGGAAAAATCAACTTACTATTAGTACACAAAAAACTAAATCAATGATTTTGGAAACCCGAAATTCACTGAAGAATATAATTGTCCCAGAAAAGTTCACCCAGAATAACGAAAAAATTAAGTATGTTTCTACTTTTGAATATTTGGGGGTCAAACTGGACCAAAAACTAACATATGAGCTACATAAGAAAGAAATGGCCAAGAGATTTGGACACAAAATTTACATTTTTAGCAAGATACGAAAGTACTTATCTAAACAACAAGCAGTTATTCTCTATAAAACCAAGCTCCTCCCATATGCAGAATATGGGAACACCTTGATTGAAGAATCTAATAAAAAACACTTGATAAATTACAAAAGCTCCAAAATAAAGCATTACGTATCGCCCTGAAACTACCACCACATGCGCATGTCATCCAACTACATACTGAAGCCAACATTAACTTTTTAAGTGAAAGAAGACTATCCGCAATCAGGAAAATGGCCTTCACCAGGTGCAAAGACCGGAACCATTTAGACACACCGAACTGACAAACCAGACTCTTTGATGCACCCGTTATGAAGGTAATACCCCCAAAACTATCACTCTTCAAAAGAAGTATGACCTACAAGTGTCCCCTCTATTGGAATCGCCTTCCCCCTGATTATAGATCATTACCCTCTTATCCCACCTTCAAGAGCAAAGAGATAGAGTTTTTAAAAAATAGCCGTCATTACTATTAACCATTAAACCAGTGATATATTTCCATACCTGGTTTGTTCCCCCTTTATAGTGTGGCGCCGCTACCATTGTATTTACTGTGTATTTACTGCATAACTAATGTGCTGTTACAACCAATTGTATGACGTATACTGTTAGTATTAAGAATTTATGATGCATCACTCTACATTATTTAATAGACTTGGAAAGTCATATCCAATCAAATACTTTTGTCATGTAACTAATATGAACTGTGCATGATCTATTATACACAAACCAGTAAGGAACCTGATAAACTGTATCATTACTGTATGCATGAACTTATATCTACCTTATTATATGCATTGTTTGTATAACAATGTGTACATATCTCCATATATCGGAGCATTAGCTAGTCCGTCCTTGCGCTTACAGACCATATTTTGATTGTAAAACCGAAGCTTATACTTTGCTGGTTATGAACGAAAACAGGCATACTCTGCCTTTTCCTAATCAGGATAAATAAATTGATCTAAAAAAAAAACTTGAATGAGAAGCGAGAGGCCGCAACAGCGAGCGGCACTTTGAATCAAAGTGGCAGCAAAACAGGTACCAATATCTAATAGCGATCGGCACCTCCACCTCGACAGCGACGCTTCAAGTGCCATTGTTAGCTCTCGCTTTGGCGGTGAGTACTCTCGTTTAGCACCCTCCCGACTTTTGAAACAGCTCCCAAGTGTATTTCCCCAAACACAGGGTGCACTGGATCAAATACTTAAGTTTATCCTACATACAGCTTCCGCTATGTCCAGAATTACTTCACCCATATCCTTACTTACATATATACTTCAATATTTTCTTGCAGACGACCTATATTCAGCATGTTTCAGAAGGAATGTCTCACCCTCCTAATTGGATATGCAGCAACAATCATTTCAGAGATGTTTGGATCCATGGGTGCTGCCTGTGCACAGATGCTCCAGGAGTATATACCACCTTTCGAACTAAATATGTTTCGATATGCCTTCCAAGCAGCAATATCTGGAAGCTTGATACTTATCAAGAGAGAATCTCCATGGATGGCAATAAAATTCACTCCTTGGGTGATATTAACTGGGCTACTGAGTAATATTACCAATGTTTCATACTACACTGCTGCAGCCAAGATACCCTTAGGAACCCTTGTTTTCATAGATAATCTAGCATACCTTTTCTTGTCATTCTATCTAAACAAGGTGGTTTTTGATAGGACTCTTGGACTTTTTAGAGTCCTTTTTTGTATATCAATGATAGTTGGACTGATGTTGATACTTCAGCCAGACTTTATATTCAATGGAGTGTCTTTAGGATCCTTTGCTCCTTCAGAAGAATGGAATAAACAAGAATTTGGAGAAGGTAAAGAGAATTCTATCATAAAAGACCCTGCTGGTTCTTTGCTGGGTTATACACTTGCTGCTATTTCAGGATTGTCAGCTGCTAGCCGAAGTGTTTTGGTCAGAGCAAAGTTATCCTCAGCATCCATTTTTGCTCTAGGATTTTGGGTTTCTGTCATAGGCATACTTTCTTCTGTGATACTTATGTTCTACATTGAAGACATGAGATTGAGTATGACAGCTATTCATGTAGGCCTTCTAATAGGTCATGCTAGTGCCATAACCATACGAAGCTTAGTTTACATATATGCTGAGCAAAGACTAAGCCCTGTGGTTTTGGCTGTACTGGGCAATGCAGTTGAACTGTTGGGCTTTTTTTTCCAATATACTCTACTTCGCAATTATTACCCTGGGAAAATGAATGTTCTAGAAATAATAGGTGCTCTTATATGTTGTGCATCTATTAGTGGCTTTGTACTGATAGACATAAAGAAAGAGATGGCCATGATGACAGATATTCTGTAACTTTAGTGATGTTTTATGTATTGCTCGAATGAATTACTGATAAGCCATGGTCTTTTGCCAACCAAAGACAGAAAGTTTACAACAGGCTTTGGAGAAGAATTATTTTGAATAAGCTAAATATCAAGTCTTGGGTTGCACTTCATGTTTACAAACAGTGAAGAGTCGGACATACCTTTTAGAATACACAGGGTTCTTTCTTTTAACCAATACATTTTATGTTAACACTAAGGTACCAACCACCGTAAGTGGTATATATTTCCGATGGGGACCAATAGAGAGATCCACTGGAATTGGCTTAGGTCAGACTTCAAAAGTGAAGGCGTCACTTCCACCTTCTCAGCCTTCGTGGATGTTTGAATTTTTTTTAAATTTATATTGTTATGTTGATAAATGGCCGACCTCCTCAATGATTAGGAGACTTCGAGTGATCCGCCAAAGGAATTGAAGGAGTTTTTGTGTTTCTGAGGTAATATACAACATCTTTGTAAGCCATATTCTGATTGGATACTAGTCTGTGAAGCTTTTGGAAAAAGGCTGAATCATAAAGTACGTCTCCACAGTCAATATACAGGGCAATAGTTGATATATTCATATTATTATATATCATTAATATATAATTATAAATACCGAATGAAATGTATTCAATTATTCACCTCCGAATTCAGTCATTTCCGTTGTCCAGGTGGTTGCTGTGGATAATGCGGTAACTGGGGTGATAATTCGTTAGGAATGGTGTGAGCAACTCGCTAACGGTTTTTCCTTCATTCTTCATCAGCTCTCGACCGACTTGCATGTGTTTTTCATGTTGGTGAAAATTTTGGGATTTAGCCCAACTTTATGTATCTCATTGTGGCAGGTTTATGAGTTTTATACTCGTTGTAAATTTTTACTCAATAAAGCATGTTATTTGTTAATTACTATGTAATTAATTACCGCCAACTCCTGTGTCACTCTTCTTTATTATGTAATGAGGTCAATATTATATATCGATATATTTATAATACTGGAAATTTATATTTTGATATATCGGATACAAGTGTAACGATAATAAAATAGAGAAGAGTCATTGAATTTGGCTAATCATTTATTTGTAAGCATTGAAAGAGGTATTTCATGTGACAATAAACCTCCAAGAAAAGAAACAATTTTCTGAGGATATCCCTCTTGGTTGAGGGCTCAATGATCCACGGGTCAACCAAGTTCAGATTCGTCACGTCTTGGATTCAGGCTCTTGGAACTCGCGACAAGCTCTGGCGACTTCCGAAGTAATCAAACCTTTTTCCACCTACCCTATCCCTATCTTTAGATTCTGCCCGTATCTTTTTGCAATTGATCCCAGGGTGGTTAGCACCACAATGAGTGCATTTGTGGCGATACTGGCAGTTGGGGAAGCTACAGCTGTCTTAACTGTTAAACTTCCAGCACACCCCCTTTGGTTGAGATTCATCTGAAGAAGTGGCACTACTATAGGCCTCGCAACCATATTTGGGACTGAAAACTAGTTATTTTTGACTTAGTATACAAAAGTTCTCATAACTTAGGTTGTTAAAAAGATACAGATTTACAAATGGTACCATATTAAACCAGAGGATATGAGCTTTATTGGCATTTATATTTTGAATTTATTGAGGTGATTTATCTGTTTTCATTTTTGACATATTTTCTCTGAAATCATGCTAAAAGTTAGGCAAAATGTTTGACTTCTAGAATATGAGTGAAGATTCCATAGAATTCCACAGGGAAGCAAAATCAAAGCCCAGTTTAATCAAGTAGATATTTCTTTGAGGATCATTTTGATACCATAACTTTTATTGTACTCATAGTAGAAGTCAAAATGGACTGCTTTGTTATCAAAATAGAAAAGTAGCAAAAAGTCCCTTTTTGTGATATATGCCATATGTTAAAGCATTGTCAAGGTTGGCAGAAAATGGAGAAGTAAGGCTTGGTTGGAAATAATGCAATGTTTTTACATTATAATTTCAGACAATGTTTTTCCTTTAGCTATCATTTACAAACAAATGCTTCATTAAACTGATTAGATATGTAGCACAAGTCAATCTATAAGATCTTTGAGGGAGACACTATTTGAATCCGGATTCCACCTTAGTCCCTAATATGCCTTCCTGACCAATAGAACCTTTGTTTTTCCGATCCCCTAATTCTTTCAATATTTTGTTTAGGGAAACAAATGGAAATCTCATTTCAAAATTCAAGTATTTTTCCATAACTCTGTGTTATTAAAGGACATTCATCTTGGTTGAGGACTGAGGGTGAAATTGTTTGTTTGGTTTTGATTTTACGTCCAGTCAACCATTATAGGGAGCCAAAGTGAACCTGATGCAACCACAGATAGCCGGTCAAAAATACTATTTCCGGGTATAGGCGCTCAGTACTTTGACTATGTAGGTTCCAGATTATATGTGTCATTCTTCAATCTTTTAGATCCAAATTTTTAATAAACTTAACAACTGTCATCGTAGTATTGAAACAAAGTTATTCAGAGACAATAGTTATAAACTTCACTTCAAAAGTAACAAACGGGACCAAAAACAAAAGTCTAGCCTCAAACCTCCATAGCTTTAGCACTAGGCCTCGTTCTTACTGGCCACCGGAAATGGTGTTTTGTAGGTGGGTATCTGTGGTTTCAGCGGTTTCACTGTGGCTCCCTATAGGTCCTTTCCAGACTTCCTCAAGGTTCTTTTACACCACGAGGGTGGTGATCGAATCTATGTGATGAATTCAGGTAGAAATCTCACCCCTACACATTTACCGAGGTTACTTCCACACCACATAGACATGGTATGAGAAGGATGGCCTTTGTTATAGCAGTAAATCTACCACTGCTGGGGGTGGGACTCGAACCCACAAAGTCTTACAACCTTGGGGTTACAAGTCCGGTGCTCTAACCACTGAGCTAACTCCCCACCCCCACTGAGGGTGAAAGAGGGCTTGACGATCTCCGGGGTCCATCAAGTTGAGACTCGTCACAGGTGAGGGTGCCCAGCGCTCCAGGGGGCTGGATTCCGGTGGCCATTGAATGATTATCCTAGGATACAAAAAAGTATCGTCTCGTTGGTGCCAAAATGTAGTATAATAGTGTAAAACCGGATGAGTTTTAATCTGGGCCCCCGTATGTGACGACTGGTCGCCTCGCGATATCCGGAGCCAAAACTCCAGGAGTCGCATACGGGAGCCCAGATTAAAACGAATAAGGTTTTGATTTTATCCTACCCCTGTGAACGATATTTTTATGTGAGGATAATAACAAAAAACATGATAAAAACTTTCTGAAGTCCTCCATATAGCTCTCCTTGCTGCTCTGAAGGTCCTTGGAACTACTTTCAGCTGCTGATCTCTGATTGGTCCATTTTTTGTACGCTCCTAGGAGCGATTTTTTATCCGTATGTGACAAACGGGCGCATACGGAAAGTCAATGTTAAGCCTATGGGATTTTATATTAGGGGTAGGATAACAAAAAATATGTCGTAGACTTATGAGCCTTTGACGAGACAAGAAAATGAAATGTCTTAGGTGGTGTTTTTCATGCACTAAATCCATTCGAAAGATATTTTCAACAGAGATTTCTATTCATATGAGATACATGTATACCAAATTTCATCATCTGTTAACGATTCAATCATTTTTTGAAAAATGTTTGACCCTCCGCACAGATATACAGGTACTGCACCACTCACCCTGCTGGTGTCAGACATACCACTGCATCACTCGATAGTATATCAGTGTGTATCGGTGTTTATATAGGAACTGTATAAGCACTTGGAAATGGGTAAAATGTACGACGATTGTGCAACATTTTGTACGGACAATACTGCTGATGCCGACGACAAGTTTTCTACTACTCTGTATAAAAAAGGTTGTCCAGTATGTCGTTCATCGTTCGATGTTTCGTATCGCCCGGCCTCACAGACGACAAAATATTATTCAACGCCACCCTGGCTCTTGGAACTTGTGACGACCTCTAGCGACTTCTGAAGTGATCAAATCTTTCCTCATTTTATTTTATTTTATTCATTTGTCATAAGCACACAATTCGCCTGTGCAGGCAGTCTTACATTATGGCTAGTAGTGGGTCTCAAGGACCAATTTCACTAGTTTCGTGACAAAAGTGCTAGACAGAAATGAAAAGCGGCACCAACAGTGCAAGCAAGAACGGACAAATCAAAGACTAATGTCTAGTTCCGGACACACCATCTAGATGCCATCTAGATATTTATCCTACCCCTAATATAAAATCTCATATGCTTAAAATTGGGTTTCCGTATGCCACGCAGACTGGCATACGGAGTTTTATATGCCACTAGTGGCATACAGCATTGTTATCACGTGATTTTCCAAAATTGAGGAGATAGGGTAGGATAAAATCAAAACCTGATTCGTTTTAATCTTAGCCACCGCATTCCACTCCTGAAGTTTTGGCTCCGGACTTCACTCGGCTTTGCCTCATGAAGTCACTTTGCCAAATTCCAGTCGTGGAATACAGTGGCCAAGATTAAACCTCATCCAGTTTTACGATAGTCACGAAACTAGTGAAACAGGTCCCAGGTGTATAAAAGATGCTGGTTCCTCAGGGTACATCGCTCTGATCCGAAGTGGCGTCCTAGATGCTACCAGAGTGTGGCACTGCATCAGTGTGGCTGAGAAGCAGGGTAGCACCATTGAAGGCGAGGATTCATCAAGGAAGCACTCCTGGGCCCCATTGCTCCAGGATTACGACAGAGCTGCAGATCGCAGAATAGCGATCCGAGGGCCAAAACGTTGCTCCTGAAATTTTGCGGATCATGTCACAATCGCATTGGTGTGCACTGGACCTGAGCCAAGCACAAATAATGAAATATACAAGAAAGGTATAAGAAATGTACAAGTAAAACTGTCAGCTCTTGTATAGCAGAAGTATAGGCATATATCCCATATGAAACGCCCTGAGAGCTGTATCTAGGCCAGTGTGTCAGCACACAAGCACCCAAGATGAAGTAGGATGTAGCCACTAGGATAGAGCATTAGGGCCAGTGGGTCAGCACCAGCACACCCAGTGTCCTACTTAGCAGGGATGGATAATTTGGGCCAGAAGGTCAATGCCTGCACACCTACTGTCCCACTTAGCCTGGGTCAGTAGGACAGGTCATTTGGGTTAGTAGGACAGAGTGTTGAGAGTGAGCATTTGGGACAACGACCTTGACACTGTAATGCATGCAACCTCAATACTAGCTATATAAGCCAGCTACACCCATCATTCTGGGTTCTTAGTCTGGCGTGTGAGGAACCTGGACCTGTGTGGATTACCAATAAAAGAAGCATTTCAAGTACCTCTGTGAGCAGATCTTATCTGTGAAGGGCTGACGCAGCCAAGAAGAAGTTCTCTACCCACTACATCCCCACTGACTTAAACTACAGTATTCTAGTGATAAGTTATTCCAGTGTTTGTGACATATTCTAGGACTTTACCAACTACAGTCCACATACACTACACAGTCTCCCCATCTACATACATCTTTACCATCACATACCACCACCATCATATCACTGTAGACCAGTGCCCAGGTGCATCGCCGCGTAAAATATGGCTTTTAACGATACTTTTTACGCGACCTTCACAGCACTGCTGATTGTTTCGCTGTAGGTTAAATACAGCCTTGTCTGATATTTCAAATAACAATCCATGGTGGCACCACCAACCCCTGCCCCTTGTTCTTTTACCTATAGGAAATATTGATCCAAACCACCAGGTGTCAGATCAGTTTTAACTATGGTGCCATCTGTATTTAATTAAAGAACTAATAAATCTTCCCCTGTCTCATTCAATATGTGCCCCTGAATTGTTGTATGGTAATCACATCATAAAAATTAGCAATACCATGGAAATTTAGCGATAAGATCTGATATTACTGGAGCAACGCCTTTTTAGTCGGATCGTTAACGTAATCGTAAAAATAAAATTTTGATCCGATTATAGCCCCCCCACACACACACACATGCGCCTTTATAAACTGATATAATATTATATATATGATAATTTATCGTTTGTTAAATAGAGATATGCATTATAAAATGTCTATTTACTCTCTGATAACAGTAAATAGACTATAATAATGTAGTCTTTACTATAATAAGGGCTTGAGATGACATGATAATTGATATTCCTTTAGATTTTTAATAGAGTTGATAAAATACACCAGTTCAATAAGTCTTCTTTGAGAAAATTTAAGAAAATCATATTTCTCAGTATATTTCCTATTTAAACATAAACGCCCAGTCACTTTTGATCGGTTTTCATGGTTTTCCTGGAGCATTTGATCGTGAAATGCTGGCCTTCGCACTCCGTACACTGGTGCTTGTACCTACAGGAGGTTAGAGCGCAGCCTTCTTGGTCGTTGAATCTCCAACATACACCCATAGGTTTACTTTCCCGGAACTTCTTCTGGCCCTTGGTTTTCTTCTCAGATAGTTTAGAGAAGGCCAAAGTCTTTTCCACATTTAGATACTTGGCTACTAAGTAGGGGGTCGCCATATCCGAAGCTGGAAGGCCCGAGAAGTTCAGCCTTCTCGCGGCACTCCTGGTCATAGTCCACTAACGCTCGACTTGTTAGATAGGGATGCCTGTCTGTTAGGAAGGCTACATGATCCGTGAACCCAGACACGTCCATACTACTGGCCACCATTGTCCTCAGCATTGACATACTTGCAGAAATCACGTGATCAATCGTAGGCTTACTTACATCACAAGGTAAGTGAGGATCCAATGAAAAGACTTTTTTTTTTCTTTTTTTTTAAAACTTTTATTGGGTCAACATGGTACATGTATCCGGGCTCAGCCAGATGGCCGTTCTGCCGCCCGGTCCCGACTAGAGCTCTACTTATGAACTAAGCTACTAGGGTGGTATAGGTAATGATATGATGAGATGGGTTGATGAGGAATACACTTAGCATATGTTTTACTTATACATCTACTGGTTGAAAGTAAAATAATAATTCTAGGTCTTATACATTTTTATTTTTATTGGGTTCGATTCGTTGGTACAAGACCCCGATCTGCCATCGCTACCCTGTGACAGTGTTTCTTCAATAACTTTAGATGCTACTAGACATAGGCTTAGATACTACTAGACAGGTACACTAATAACACACTCTTCTTTTCATGTTTAGCTGTACAGGTATGAACCTGTTTGACAGGCACCCCTTCAACTCCGGTCCACGTCAGGGTAGAAACTCCATACACTGGAAGCACAGGTTGGAGACCCGCTGCCGTCTGTTGTGGATTAGAGGACTTGCCAATAGACACCATCTTGGAGTCATTGGAATTACCAGAAAAACCCCTTTTATCAATTCGATGGTACTAACTTAAGTGTTTTCGAGCTTGCTCTTATTTTTGGTAGTTATTACAAACTTTTGTATTGGATAGACCCTCGTGGGTTTCTTTTAAAATGCTGCAAACCCTTTTAGGTATTTAACCTCTTGCTTGAAGCCTAGGAAGTATCTTAGCCCTTAATAGAGGAACATATAAAATCGGGAATTCCATTGTGCTTGTGTGACTGTTACCAGAGGAGGCATCCTATTGCTACTTAATTGACCACTTCAGAATGCAAAAACTGAGTGTCTCTGGGTTCAAATTAATTCAGTTCATACCTCATCCTTTGTATGATGGGGAACCTGTTGGTATTGTACATAAATTTTGCTTTTTTAGATTTCTAAGTTCTTGCAACATTATTTGTGTTCTTAAAAAAAGAAATTTCACTTGTGAGAGGAAGGGAAAGTGAGGTGTAGGAACCATATATATAGAGAGAAAAAATATGCCACAATATGATAACCAGGTTTCTATCCATAGTGACTACTAGTGACCGACCCTATAGGGTTAACTAGATTTTTCCTAAACCAAATGCAGTCCCATTGGGCAGCATAAAATGAAGACACCCAATTCCAAATGAATGGGAAGTCATTCAGACCAACATATACAGCCAAGATATTCGCCTGATCAGACAAGTATTGTCGAAACTATCGAGTAAGTAGAAGGTAGATCCGTAGTAATTCACCTTCACACAGTAATACAGAATAGTAGGGTTACACACCAAGCTATGGAAGGTGTACCATGGTTTCACTCTCCCCCCAGATCTTCCGCGGCGCTAGCGCTGGCTTAGTCTCTGCCCCAACCCAGAGCCTGTTCCCTGGTTATCCACTCTAATACAGAGGAGACCAGCGAACTTTTCAGATTCAAAACAAGGCAACTGTGAAAAGTTATACAAGTCAAACAACTCACATATTAGGAGTATGGATTGGGGATTGTTAAAGGAGCTTCACAGAAAATCAAGCTGTTTCTATTTCAGACTTAAACCATCTTATAATGGGAATCCTTAGTTGATTAGACTGCCCCTTCATAGGAGCACATGGGCATTGTTGACAAAACAAAACCCTGCAACACATGAGGTGCATTCCACTGAAGAAAGTAATCCCTATGACTGTGTCTGATTTGACATAACAAATAACAGAAATGAGAGTATACTATTCACCATATAAATATGTACATCTATATTTACAAGTAAACCACAAAATACTCCCCAAAGCGCTAACAATTTAGGATATTTTAGAAACTGGCGTATGGGCCAGATTTGAGCCCAAACAGGCAGGTTGGGGCAGAGATATAAGCGGCCACAGGAAGTAAAGCGCAAGATCTCTGCTGGGAGAGTGCCATGGTTTCCCACATGAACCATCAGGTGGCACCACTATTTCCCGCTTCTCTTTGTCTGAACCGAACAGCCAATCAGAATTGCGGAAATAGATCTGAATAACCAATGACGGTCATCGTCTGTATTAGGAATCAACCTAATCTAGGCGCCCTCCCCAAATACGGTAACGGGGATCGGTCACTTACTTGATGGTCGCGAGGCCGCCACGTTCAGCATTGATTATTTGTGTTCTTGCATGACAAAAGAAGCTAGACTGTACCTATTGATGACAGAAGGCATAAACATGCATATGTTACATACAAGTGATATAAGACAATATATATGACAAAGGACAGTAAACATTTACATGGTACAAACAAGACAGGACAATCACACCACACCTATTTCATGACCCTGACAGGTTCTTTCATTGGTAAATGATAGGTTTTTTGTACTCGGCCTTGACTTCTCTATTAACTTAATCACTAGGCTATGCTATATTTCTGCCAGACCACACTGTTGCTATATTTGCACTCACTTGAGTTGCTTTCTTGTACTAGATCCCGGACATATCCTTTGAAGCGCTTTGTCCCATGACCTTATGAACCATTAGGTTAATTATACGATAGAGTGTGGTTTGTATGTTTTACCCTCCTAGATTCACACACTTGCCACATCTGTCTTTCCCTTTCTCCTACCCAAACCCACCTTCCTCCTGAATGTTGCTGTCTGTATAGGCCTACAATATGGCCTCCAGGAAGCTTTCCCATTTGAGGAACTTATGTTCTTTGCACAAGTTCTTACATGTGAATTTCTCCATCTTTAAGCAGTTTCTGACTTCGTTACTCCAATTGTATATTACCAAGGAGTTGTTTCCAAAGAGTTGTTGTTTATAAATGTAGAATTTAGCATGCAAACAAATATAATTGAAACATTCTGCATCTCTCCCCATATCCTCCGTGCCCAGCAGCAAAAACTGTGCGTTTCCAAAATTGTGCCACCTCTGGGCAATCTAGGAAAAAGTGTTCATTGTATCATTTTCATCACATTAGGAGCATTTAGGTGATTCAATTATTTTTCTTTGATATAAAAAAGAGCTAGTGGGAACTATTCTATGCATTACCTTGTAATGAAGTGATTGGAGTTTTGTATCTCCTGTTGCCCTGTAAGGATTCATATGAGGGGCACTCCTTACCTTTTTCTGTATGTCAGGAAAAAGAACCTTCCACCTTTGTACACCTGGTGATTCCTTGTATTTTTGGGCCATGAAGATACTATATAGTTTTTTGTTTACACAACTTAATATGTCTATCGATTTTTCTTCATCCACATTCAAAAGTAGGCACCTGTTTGGATCTTTCAGATTTTTAGATGTCATGTCTTCTAACCAAAATATATTTTCGTGGAGAATAGACCATTGGTCTTTTGAACACTGGACCCAAAAGTTTGTCTCTATCTTTATATTAGTCATTAGTCTTTTGCCAATGATGAGGTTTTTCATTTGAAGTATTCCTGCTTTTCTCCACGAGGAGTTCAAAAGCCTTTGGAGATCATTATTAGGGATGATGAGCATATTTTCCCTTAGCATCTCATTCTGTCTTTCCCTCCCTGTGATTGGGAATGTGCTATATGCCTTGTCTCAGGCCTGGACCAACTCCCTGTAGAAACTGAGTTGGATACTCTTGATATTACGTCTCTTTTTCTGAAGGGAGTACTCAAAAATGGAATCCTCAATACCCAGTGTCTCAGGGAAAAATAAGGTCCATGGCTGCAAATCAAAGTTACACCGTCTAGCCACCCATTTGATTCTGGACACCCTATACATTGTTTCCAGGTCAAGTAGTTTAAACCCACCCTCATCAATATCATGGCACAAGACTGGATGTGAAATCCTGTTGACCCTGCTCTGCCAGATAAATGAGTTTGTGATTCGTCTAAATTCCTTGAAAACTCTCTCAGGTGTATGTAGCACTGATATAGTATAAAGTATGATGGGGATAATTAAACTATTAACCACTGTGATTTTGCCTTTCAGTGATAGTTTCCTATTTGACCAATGATTGCATACGGCTTCACATTTATCTTATCTTTTTTGAAAATTGAGAGCATATTCTTCATCCTGTGACATGTTATTTTTAATAATAATGCCTAAAATCTCTGTGGTTGAGACTATCTGTAATGGGAATTTTGGGTGAACCCTCCCTGCCATAGGCCTATACAAAGTATTTTACTTTTTATTTTTTTTATTCTTACCCCTGTCAGGTTTCCAAAAATATGTAATATGTCCAGGATCTGTTAAATAGATTTGGTGTCCCGCACCTAGCAGCATAGGTCTTCTGCAAATAGTGAGATCTTCACTTTTCTTTTGGCAATTCGAACCCCTTTAATTTCATGGTTCTCTCTGATGGCAATTGCTAGAAGGTCTATAGTCAATATAAACAGATAAGTGGAGATACAGTGACCTTGTCGAGTACCTTTCTCAGGCTTAAACCACTTTGTGTGGAAGCCATTATTAGATATGAAAACTTCAGAGTCAGTGTAAATAATTTTGACCCATTCCTGGAATTCTGGACCAAAACCAAAGAGCTTAAGACTGTCACCTATTGCCTCCCAGTGAACAGAATCAAAAGCTTTTCAATAGAAACCCATTAATTTTCTTTTTATTGAGGAGTGTTATACTGTCTTTTATGGTCCCTATATTATATCCTGTGTAGCGTCCACATAGAAACCCTGTTTGGTCATGATATATGAGATTGTTATGCAACTCTGTAATCTTAATGCCAATAGTTTTGTTAAAATTTTGTAGTCCGTGTTCAGCATAGTGATCAGCCTCCAGTTTTTAATATCTTCTTTTTCAATGTTCTTTTTGGGTATAAGAGTGATCCTCCTCTTCTTTGTTCAGTACTTAAAGATAGGTTCTCGTTAGCATGGTTTAGGGAATCCAGAACTCTTTCACCTATGTCACTCCAAAAGTATCAGTAGAATTCTGCCGTGAGCCCATCAGTGCCTGGGTATTTGTTGTTGTTTAGTTTCTTAAGGGCTGCACTCATTTCATTCAAGGTCAAAGGTGATTCTAGTCTTTTAGAATCCAGTCCTGTGAGAGTTGTGGTCCTGAATATTGTGAAGGTTGTCAATTAAGCTGCTATTTTTATCTTTAGAGCATAGCTTCTTGTACACTGCACGAAACTAACCTCTTTACATATACATACGAACTGCATATATAGGTATGCTTTTGTGCATACAAGGTCGTCCTATTCCCCGTGTGTATACGCCTCATCTGTAGGCGCCTGTTTCATATATATACGCCTGATTCTGTTGTATTTACACCACTATCCAATAGTTCTGATCTCTGCCACTTGGGGACACTACTGGTAACATATTTCATTTCCCATTAACCATCCAAGTCTGTATTATATGAAAAATACAATCTTATATTACCAATTTATTTTCTAAAACCTTCATAAGATATAAATTGATTAATTACACATGATAAACCCTGCATTCTTTGGTTTTTTTAAAATGTTTTTTTAATAGATCTTACTTTCAAACACCTCTCTTCTGTAGAGTTCTCCATGTAAGCCTTTATAAGGCTTTGAGAGGTTGAAATCACAGACAATGGTCTGAGTGAGTGAGTGCAGGGACGGGCGGCGAGTGTTGATGGGAGGTGGTGAGCGCTAACGGGAGGCTCTGAAGAAGACTGTGCGGCACAGCAGTGGGGGGCCTCTCCCGCATGACCATCGCCTATACCACCTATACCTCTACCAACACGGGCAGGAGGCGGTGGGTAGGGGGGATGGGCAGGGCTTCACCTTTTTTTATTTTCTATTGGTACACATACGCCCAACCTATACATGTCAGGCAGAGGATATTTCCTCTCATATACGCCAGGTGTGAAATACAGCCAAGACGCGTCCGTATTTGAAAGGAAACAGTCTTGTAGACACCTCATATGCTGGTGTGAAATATAGATGTACATGTATGAAGACATGTCAATATACAGCCGATACAAGCGCTACCCTAATGGCATATATATTAATAAAGTCGTTAGATTCGTGCTGTGGTAGTACATATATATGTTGTCCTCTACCTCTTGGGGGTCAGTCGAGAGGGTACCCTCTTGTGTTCTGATTTGGGAAACTAATTTGTCATTGTAGTTTTTCTTTTGGTGGTTTAGAAAGTATTTTGTGGGCTTCTCACTGTTGATTATCCAGTTAGCCTTAGATTTGAACATTCTGTAAAATTTATTATCCTTAGAGGCACTTTAGATTGCTTTTCACTTAATTCCACCTTGGGGTTACATCCATCGCTAAGTTTGTTATATAATGTTACAGTTCGGCGTCAACCAAGGTGCCATACATGGATCAATATATGCTATGAAGAAATTGAACACTGGATATCTGATGTTAAATCAATTGGTCAAGTCTCGGTGTGGTCATACCATGCCTTCTATTATGTTTGATGATAATATCATGTGTCTTTGTGAGTTTTGTTTCACATTGAAATTCTTGAGAAGGTTCTGTAAGGCCTGGTTCCTCTGCCATAGAGCCCTCCACCGGGCCTTAATTCCATACTGGCCACCATCTGAAATGTATGAAAACAAAATTGAATCGATAAATATATACCCATTTGCCTTTGCCAACCTTCAAAACAGCTGTCTCTTACTTTATATTGTGTATTAGACTTAGATTTCCAGTGGAGCTTGGCTGGTTCTCAAATCCAGCCATTTTGTTCAGTCTTCCTCGCTGGTTCCCGAACTGCATAGTGCCTTGCCTAATAACATAGAATAGCTGTTCACCCCTGGGACCTGTTTCACTGGTCTTGTGACATGTCTGTGACACCATACAGACATTGGGGTTGTCTAGTTTCGTGACAACACAAGTAGCTGCCCTTAGGAAAAGACAGACCCCAAACATAAGAATTAGACAAATCTACACATTATGGACCCGTTTTACTAGTTTCGTGACAAAAGTGTTCGACAGACATGAAAAGTGGCACCAACAGTGCAAGCAAGAACGTACAAAACAAAGTCTAATGTCCAGTTTTAAGAAACCAGACACCATCTAGACGCCATCTAGATATGTCACGAAACTAGTGAAACATGTCCCAGAAGAGAGATCAGGGGTGAATACTTTACCTAGTGCCCTCCCCTTCAATCTACTGACATTTACACAGACATTTTACAACAAGGGAGACGACATTTATATTGTCAAAATATGAAGCACAATGTCATTCATCATCCTGTTCACTTAGATATGTTTTAAGCCTATATATGCTGTGTTTCTTTACATAGTTTTTTACAATTACTACACTGGGCCCCGTTGCTCCTGTTTTTGTGGTATCGCTAGATATAATCGGATCGTAATTTTATTTTTACGATTACTTTAACGATCCGACTGAAAAAGTGTTGCTCCAGTAATATCGGATCGTATCGCTATATTTCTGTGGTATCGTTAATTTTTGCGATGCGATTATGATACAACAATTAAGGGGCACATATTAAATGAGACAGGGGAATATTAATTAGTTTTTAAAATTAAATACAGATGGCACCAGAGTTAAAACTGATCTGACACCTGTTGGTGTGGATCGCCATTTTCTATAGGTAGAAGAACAAGGGGCGGGGGATCGTAGTGCCACCACCCATCGTTCTTCATATTTTCAGACAAAGCCATCTCTAACCAAAGTATTGCGATCCGCAGACGACCGCCCTGGTGTGAGGGTCCGCGTAAAGAGTATCGCTAATAGTCCTATTTTACGCGGCGATGCGCCTATGCGATTACGACACGATCCGCAAAATTTCTGGAGCAACATTTAGCCCCTCGGATCGCTATTCTGCGATCCGCAACTCTGTCGTAAACCTGGAGCAACGGGGCCCTGGCAACCAGATCTACACAAAGTTAGCTCTGGTCGGATTAGATATGTGGCCACCTTGACCTAGTAGCGGGCCCAGTTTGTTACTCTCCAACCAGATCTTTCATACTGCTTGGAGAGTGTGTTATGTCATAACCTCGAAGTCAATTTCCCCTTTTCTTATTTCTTTCCTGTGTAATATCATTTCAAAATATAATGAACACAAAGCTAGTGCCTTTATCAAATTGTTGGCATTGAATATTTTATATTAGGTATGTCTGCTTTTAGAGTATACATCGAGCAAAAGTATTTGGTTTGAGGCGAACACAGAGGGATACTGTGTGTGATTTAACCCGACCAACCCCTATAACGTAGAAGGGGTTGGTTGCCAAACTATACAATTACATCCTACCCCCGCCGCCGATCCAACCGGAAGTCCCGTTTGGCTGCGCATGTCTCAAGGAAAGTCTCAAGGATAAGTCTGTGACAAACCCAATCTCAGCTGGGGGGAAAGGGGGAAAGGAGGTGCAAAAGGGATGGTGTGATGTCTCAAGCAAACCAGTGCACACCTTGCGATATTGTACCGTAAAAATGTTGCAAGGGAGAGTTTACGGTGACTTTTCCGCTAAAAACGGGAAAGGTCGCACAGTGTGCGTTGGGCTCAAGCATCTACACTAGATGACTTTTTTCTGATTCGCTGTCTGGCTCGACGATTAAAACAAGCTGTCTAGAAACGGTCACGGTTATCAGAACGTGTCCAATAGTCGCCAGGTGGTGCCACATAGCATAATGTGATTTATTACCCATCGTATACAAAGACCCTATTGAAAATATATGGAGACTCAGTAAACCACTACCTATCATATAAAACCTGTCAGATACCATACTTGTGGTATACGGATTCATATCTGTGGTATAGAGCCTCAAAACCGTGGTATACATAGACAATAATCGATGGTTTTGTGGACAGGCGGCCATAAACCACGAGAGGTTGGCGTGTAGTAATACACAAGAGCTAGCGAGTGTATTACGACGTCAACCTTGCATGGTTTACAGAGCTGCCTCTCCACAAAATCATCATTTGTTGCATTTATTATCCATCTTTTCAAATGAATTAAACCCAGTAATTGCCATATCAAAAGGTATAACAATAGGGAACATTTCTTTGCTCTATAGCAAAAGGGACTATTTCTCCTGTATACCATGGTTTTGAGGCCGCATACCACAGGTTTGAATCTTTATCCTACCCCTGATATAAAATACCATAAGCATAACATTAGTGGTCTGTATCACACTCTCGATTCAATATAATAGATAATATCCAATCCTAGTTAGATAAGGATTCAGTGCTGAGGACAGCCAATGAACGTGCGGCAAAGTAGGAGACAATTCCGGGCAACTCCGGAGTCAACATGGAGGAACCTATCACACAGGCACCGCTATGGGCGATAATCAAACCCTGTATCAACAACTTGCTAACTGATATTGCGAAGGAGGTGATCCAGGAATGCGAGGCTATAGAGGAAACCCATGAAAGTTTAGGGTCTGAGCCCGTATCCCATCGAGTTTGAATCACATAGTAATTCACAAGGCGAAGCCGGGTGAATTACTATGTGATTCAAATCTCATTTGTATACTCTGTTGGTACCCACTGAATCGATTTATCCATAAACTTAACCTTGGCATGTGGCTGCCCATGCAGTACAGCTACATCCAGTACTGTCTGAATTGGATACATTTCACTTGACCTCTGTCCATTGATAAACTTATATGACATTGGAGTGCTACGAGAAGAGCGTTTTGCTGCACTTTCTGCCCTATCAGCACTTTGGGTGTCCTTCCCATCCCTGTCAGGGAGTGTGGGAACAGAGCCCTGTAGATGGGGAAGTGTGGGCCTAGATTGGGGGCCTAGTGTATCACTTTTCCTCTTGCCTGACACATTTGGGGTGTTAGCTGGGCCAGTTGCTTCTATCTGGTCCCCATTTTCATGTGGTGGGTTAACAAAACTATCCATTGGGATCTCCTCAACCTCAAGTGGTGATTGTTCACCTCTGCCATCCCTAGGTTCATGACCTGGCCTGATATTTACTGGCCCTACCTTTTTCAGTCTAGCTAATGCTACTGGCTTGACAACAAATTTGCCTGACCGGATGTCCTTCAGATACACTGTAGTATCCGTATGGAAACGCAATATGACAAATGGACCATGGTAGATTTTTGCTAGCTTCAGTTTGAGAGATTGGTCCTGAATCCTGGGCATATAAACATACACTATGTCACCTGTTCTAAGGACTGGTTCCCATGCTCGCTTATCATACCTTTCCTTCATTTTCTGTGCACTTGTTTTCAATGAATCTAGTGCATATGTGTGTGCATTCTGCTGTCTCTGAAGGTGCTCAGCAAAATGGCTTTGTACAGGTTGCATTACATTTGAGGGATTTGGAACCTGGTTTAATTCGGGAAAAATAGGCTCGAACCCATGAAGCAACAAGTAGGGGGAGACTCCTGTGGCTGTAGCCTTGGAGGTGTTGATTGCAAATGATAGGGAACCGAGCAACATATCCCAGTTTTTCTGGTTTTCATTGACATATGTGCGAATAATTCCCAGTACAGTTTTATTCATTCTCTCTACTGCCCCTGATGCTTGAGGGTGTAATGAACTGGTTAATGAATGAGATATCCCATAGTGAGCAGAAAACTGTTTGAATGCATCTGAGATAAAGGCTGATCCATTGTCTGAGACAATAGTATGCACTGCGCCATACCTATATATGACAGCATCTCAGCAAACTTTGAGATAAGGGTCTCAGCACATAGGTCCTTTTGGGCCCAACAGATAAGATACCTGCTGTAGTAGTCAATCATGCAAAATATGTGTTTGTTACCATTTTCTGTCTCAGGCAACCTTTCTAAGAAATCCATGTTAATACAATAGAATGGCCTTGGGGCTGGGTCACGGAGTGTTAATGGGGGCCTAATAGGCCTAGTTGCCCGCTTTGTTGTGAGGCACACCTCACATGTGTCAACATAGTTCTTAACATCCACATTCATTCCTGGCCAAAACAAGGTAGATCTCATTTTGCCTATCATTTTGTGGAACCCCATGTGCCCTGCATGAGGAGCATCATGGTTCTGTTGCAGGAAGTGCAAACGGAGGCCCTTTGGCACATACAGGCGGGCCTGAAGTACTGGTGCCTGACCCTGGGTCATTGACAATCTAAAGAGGAGATCTTGATGTATAAAGAAATCCTCCTCTCTAAGAATAATTGCTCTGGCTTCTTGTGGGTCATCTGGTAGTTTACCTGTTGTTATAAAGCAGACTAGGTTTGCTGATTCTGTGTCCCTATCCTGTTCTTTCCTGATTGTTTCTGGGCTCACTGACACTAACTCGATAAGAGACTGAGCTTCTTGTCCTGTCTGATCTTTGTACCTGTTTCTCTTTCTGTGGTTAGGGAGATTCCTAGATTGAGCTGGGGGTTCATTGCCTGTAATTTCCCTGTTGACCTTACATATCTTAGATGCTACCACTTTGGGCTTTGTCACCTTCGGAGGGTGTGAGGAAATGGGGGTGCGATCCTTATCTACTGGTACATATATTCTCGACCAATAATCAGGGGACACGTTTTGTTCCCCCGGAATATATTTGATGGTAAACTGGTAGTGTTGGAGGGTGTCTAACCACCTTGTTACACAGGCAGATGTATCCATACCCTTATTTGTCACCCTATTGATCAGTGGCTTGTGGTTGGTGTGTACTTCAAAGGGGGCCCCTTCTAGGTACACCTTCCAGTGGTTCACTGCATAGAATATTGCGGCTAACTCCTTATCTCCTACTGAGTAGTTTAGTTGGGCACCCCTGAATGGAGTACCCCAGAAGGCTATAGGTTGGAGTTCACCTGTGTCTGACATCTGCTGCAGTGTTGCCCCCATTCCCCAATCTGATGCATCAGTTGATAACACAAATGTTTTGTTAAAGTCGGGGAAGAGAAGAAGATTACCAGTAGTCAGAACCTTCTTTATGGTTTGGAATGCGGTCTCTTGTTTTGGTCCCCAATCAAAGGTTCCCTTTTTCTCTTTCTTTGTCATATCATATAGAGGTTGAGCTATCCTGCCATAGGATGGGCAAAACTTTCTATAGTATCCTGATAAACCCAAGAAACGCCTGACCTGCCTTACAGTTGTTGGATGGGGTAAGAGTAAGGCCTGCCCCTATAATTTGATCTAGCACTTCTTCTATGT
This sequence comes from Alentia gelatinosa, assembly GCA_950022655.1. Classification (NCBI taxonomy): domain Eukaryota; kingdom Metazoa; phylum Annelida; class Polychaeta; order Phyllodocida; family Polynoidae; genus Alentia; species Alentia gelatinosa. Next base: position 9,118,355 of record OX465589.1, read on the forward strand.
CTCTCATGTGGTTTTCAAAAGTGTTACTCCAAACTATGATATCATCCATGTATGCAAGTACATATTTATACCGTATTCCTGAGAACACAAGGTCTACTATGTTCTGGAATGTTGCAGGGCTGTTACATAGCCCCATACTCATTCTGACATTCCTGTACTTACCAGAGGGGGTTAGGAATGAAGTCAGCTCTTTGCTGTTTTCTTCCATTTCTATTTGATGGAAACCCATTTCTAAGTCAAAGGCTGAGAAATACTTTGGTTTCCCCTCCCCTACAGTATCCATGATGTGTTCTATGTTTGGGATTGGGGCTGATTTTGGGATGGTCATAGCATTTAACTTTCTGTAATCCACCACGAGTCGCCATTTGTTGTCCTTTTTAGGGATGAGAAATCCTGGTGAACTCCAGGGCCCGTCCCCACCTGGCTCAATAATACCCTTTTCTAACTGATCTTGTATGATATTTTCTAGCTCCCTCCACATAGGCGGGGAGACTCTAAAGGGGTGAGTCTGAAAGGGGACTGCCTCTGGGATTAGATCAATATGATGTTTAGTGAGATGTGTATGACCTAACTTACCATCTGTTGAAAAGGCTTCTCTCTTTTTCTGTAGTTACTCATTACATATATCCTTCTGTTTTTCAGTGAATACTGAACCAGAGAGATCAATTTTGAGAGCCTCACCATGGCCTAGAGGTTTATTTTGTTCCTCTAAACTCTCATCCTCTACATCTGGGTGCCTATGCACTGTTCCCATCATACCTGCACTGTCGTTGTCTAATCGGGCCTGTATCTCATGAGCGACTTCATTTGAATACATACCAAGGGTGGTCCCTGCCTTAATTTTCCTAGAATCTTTGGATATATTAAGGATTCCCACTGGAACTAACCCTGAATTGACTGTTACGACTGCTAGGTTGGTGGATCTGCATTCATTGTTGGACAGGTTGGGGATACTTGAAAATGTACCTACCTGGCCACTCCATACTCTCGGGCCAACGCCTACCTTCGCTGCAACGCACACCTCAGATTTACCTGGAATTATCACATCATTTTCCAAACGCACAGGCAAGGACACAGGTCTGAGACTAGGCTCAGCAAAGTCAAGAATCATAGAGAGACTCCGCAGAAATGATCTACCCAGTATTACATCATTTGATAGATTTTCAATGACATGGAATAGTACCAAGTATTTCTGTCCATCCAACCTTACCGGAACCTGCACATAGCATACTGCTCCCTCTGTAGTACCGTTTGCCATGATGCACCTCAGGTCGCTCCTTGTCACCACTGCACCCAATTTCACAATGTTCAGGGATCTGAAACAAGGAAGCAGATATACAGGATTCACAGGCACCTGTATCTACAAGAGCCTTAAAAGTCTGATCGCCAATGTAAACATGTGTAGATGCCTTGTCAGACAGGGTGTGAGAGATCACCTTCTACTGTCCTCCTTATCCGTAGAGTATCTATACATACTAATAGAGTTAATGCCTTCACCATATATCCTTACTGGCTGTAGAATATTGTTCATTTACAATGGAAAACACATCCTTGATTTGTGGTGGAAGGCGAAGTTCATTATTAATCAACATTGGTACCACCTCATCTGGATGTAGCTTATGGTGTCCTTCACCATAACATGCAGGTGTCCTGGGACACCTAGGTTTCACATCCTGGTACGTCAGCTCGGATGACAGTCTCTCCGCCTGGTTTTGCACACATTCCTTAAAACCAAGTCAAAAAGATCCACAATATCCAGTTTTATGATGTACAATAGCCTTTCTAATGCAAGTGTTTATATTGGAAGATAGGCTGTTGACACACAGTCCATCAATAAGTTTGCAATCACAATTCATGACGAGCACATTATCCTTATCTAGATACAGAGTTGGTGCAATGTTTACAGTCAAACAATATAACCATGTCACTCCTGTTATCCATGGTGGGGGTGGAAGCTAAGTGTTTATACTTCTGTGAGACCCTCTCCGGCCTCCAGGGGTGCTTTGACAACAGTTCAAAGGCTAATAGTTTAACACATCCTAAGTCTTCTTCATCCTGTCTTTCTAACCAGGGGGAGCCAATAGAGTGGGGAGGAATATGGGTATCTACATGCTTGTTATCATCTGGTTGTTTTGATGTGGCTGACAATTCTGGCATAGGCTCAACAAACAAGTGGGTTAGAGCTAGGACTGAGAGGTTCCATGGGTGTCCTTCACCCTTCCCATAGTTCTCAACATGATTCTTCTGCTTATCCATTTCTCTGGCCTTATCTCCTATCATGTTTTCTACTGGGTGTCCCTGTTGTTCATACCTCAATCTGTCAGTACCTGCCTGATTCCCACTTGTCTTGTCTTGTCTTATCACACTTGTATGCTCTGCCTGAATCTGCCCTGGCCTTAGCATGTTTGCCCTCTTCCCCATATTATCCTCAAAACTGTCCTGAGTTCTATTGTCTATCTCCCCATGGTCCCTTGTCACTGAGTACTGATTATTGTCGGGTTCCACTGCTGACACGGGACATTATGGAACCCCTTTACTCGTTTCCCTGTGTGATATGCCGGACTAGGTTGTTGACTGTTTCCACCAAGTCTACTTGTCTGCCTACTTGCATTACATGTGGGAACCTCTGATTTATCTGTGCTGGGGCTTGCTGATATGGCTGTTGCGCAGCATACCCCGATGGCTGTGGCGTATGTCCGTATCCCTCACCACCCGTATATGCCTGCTGCCCATAGTTCCCTTGCTGATCTCCACTATAACTCTGTTGATCGTACCCATTATTCCATTTGTCATGACCACTGTTTGGGGCTCTATTACCTCTCTACTGTCCCCTACCTCTACCTCTGTAATTGTTTCCTGACTGGCCTCTATTGCTGTTTGGATACCTTCCGGAATTTCTAGGTTTAGGGGGGACCAGAGAGCAGCCTCTCTTATAGTGGTTACCATTACAATTCCAACACTGGACTGTGGTAGGATTATTGGGACTAGGCAGCTGGCCTCCATTTTGGGCATATTCTCTAACTAACTAACTACGCTAACTGCATTGACTGCTGCATTAACTGGCGTGTCCCTGACTTGGATTGAAGCTATTACCATATCCATTTTCTCGTTTAAGGTTCCCTCTAATGACATTACTGCAGACACCTGACTCCCTATAGATTTCATGTGAGATTCTAGTGCATCTAGCCTCTGACACTAGGGAGCAAGCCATCCTTATAAATCATGACTAACTCAGGTCCATTAGTCCTTCCCAATTGCGAGCCAGTGTTCAACACCCTACGACAAAATGCATGACAATCTTCTCCTGGCTTTTAAATGAGGTCTTTTATCATGGAGTGAGTCTTTTCAGGACTGGGGCCTGCCAGATTTAGGATACACTGCTTAGTTTCTTCCCAGTTGTTAATTCTTTCTACAATAGTCTGTAGGGAGTGTGGAAGATACATTCCAAGATTAGCCCTTTGGTGCAGTTCATCATTGCCATACACCTTTTTATTATAGTCTTCATACCGCCTTATCCATGGAATAACTTCTAACTCATCAGAAGGAAAGGATCCAGGTTCTAAATTTTTATACACTCTTTTGGCAACTTCTATTTGATGTAGCCTGTCTTCATTATCACCTACATTAATATCATCAGGCATGTTTACTGATAAATTGTCACTTATCTGCAAGGCAGCACTGCCTTCTGATGATGTGGCTCCTCCTTCCGGCTGGGTCTCTCCTGGTGTATTGGCCTCCTGGTTGGGAGACTGCACTTCTTGTTTAAGGGCTTTCTTATTTAATTGGTCACTTTCAAATTTCTCTTTTCTAAGTATTTTCTCCTCCACTGAGGAAAGGCGTGTATTCATTAGTGGCCAAAGGTTTTACCTGTTATGTCTCCACCAATGTCGGGGCTGGGGGGTTGGATTCCTTTCTTTAACTTCTTATTTAATTAATTTGTAGTAGTTGATATTGGTATATATTGTCTGTTGTTTACTTCTTCTTGGGTTTGTTGTTACCGGTTACTAAGGATGTGGTGGTCACTAAGGAAGTCCCGGTTACCAAGGAAGGCCTGGTTGCTATGTTATTGTTTAGAATATCTGTTATTTCCTTTAAATCGCCCCCCAACAGTCTGGGGATGCCAGGATCACTATTCACTTGTAATATACAATAAATACCCTTATATGCATACACCTATATATTCATGCATGCCCTGCAATATTTGTTGATGTGCTGCAGCCAGTGTCTTGTTGCCTCCACACTGGATATCTGGCATGGAGATATTGTAGATACATACATACAAATATATTCAAGGTTATGTGAGAGAGTTTCCTTTTACTTTTCTTTAAAATATAAATGTCCACAAGTGAATTCCAATGTAATACAGATTATTGTCTGGATATGGTGTTCCAAGACAATCCTAGCCACATGGTTATTATGAATAACACAGCCTCTCCCACCTTAGGTCCTATTTAATGAGAGAGAAATGTCCCTTAGATGTCCATGATATCTGTCCTATGATAAGCTGTTCCTGAGATATTTGTGCAGCCAAATTGCCTCACAGAGTCACACACATCCTCACTGCCTCATGCCTGGTTCCAGAATGAATCTATGTATATATTGTAAACAGGATCTTCCCCTCACTACCACCTGCCTGGTAACCTCTGAGCATGCTCAGAAGGCTTTTCCTGTTGTTCATATATGTTATAGAAGTGGTGAGGAAGGTCAAAGCATGTTCCAGTCTGTAACAGCCGCCACTGAGGGTTATATAAGCATACTGCAGCTAATAGAAGAGGATTAGTGTAGACTGAGGCCTTAAAATCCGTTTTTGGATGGTAAACTTTACCGTTAACCCTCATATTAGATATATGTAAATATCATAGTTCTAACAAATGACATTGAAAAACTGATTAAAATTTTACTTTTTTCTTTATAATTCTGTAGGTGGTGAAACGATTCCACGCCTACATAGATTCAGAGATGGGAGACAAAAATGAAATGAGCACGATCGCTCCAACAAAACTTAATAATTATATAGCAAATTTCATGTTGTGGGCGAGAAAGCCTAACGGCAGTCAATAGAGCCTGACACGCTCACAGCCTACCAAGGAGCACTTGACAGGTAACAATTAAATAAAAAATTAACTTAAAATTAATAAACATGTACATAGAGATGATCTATATAGCATTAAGATTCTTACCGTTTATATTTTTAATTGTTTTATCGTCCAAAAACGGTATATTTTACGATTTGTAAGAGATAGATTCCCTACGTCCGCACTTGTTGAGCGCAGGCGCGACACTGACAAAGCATTCGTTATATGTGTAAGCACTCGCTAAATGTGTGTAGCACCAGTTAAATTAGTATGATTTGTTGTTATTATCTAAATTGCGACTAAAACAAACAATATATAACTTATTTAAGACGTTTTCTTAACAGGCTCTTAATATATTGTGTGTTTATTTCCAGACACCTATGCAATAAGGGGTACAAACATAATTTGCTTAAATCGGATGAATTCAAGTCAGCTAGGAGTGTGATCAGCTCAAAAAGAAAAGAACTAAAAGAATCGGGTTTGGGAAATCGACCAAATGCTTCTTTAGCCTTAACTGAAGAAGATGAGGAACTTTCTGGTCAAATAACTTGTTAGGTACGTCGTCGCCCAGCGACACACTTCTTGTTTTTTTCACAAAATCATTTGGTTGGCGGGGGTGCGACGAGGCTAAAAAGTGCTGATTTGGCGATGTTGAATTGAAGATTGAAAATGGAATCGAATACCTGGAGTGGAGCTAAAGAACAAGCAAGACGAGAGCAGGAGCTGAAGGTGGACATGTCCGTTCGTTCAAACCTAAAATATATGCCATAGGAGGAGAAAGGTGCCCTGTATCACTGTATAAACTATAGAGACCAGCGGCTACTTGTTGTGAGGAATTTGGGGTTTTTTTAACCCCGAAACAGAAGAGTTAACTGATGTGATATGTTATATTTCCTGTGAAATGAGGGTGAACTATTTGGGAAAGGTAGTTTCAAAATTAGCTGCCCAGGCGGGTTTAATCAGACGATACACAAATCATAGTCTCCAAAAGACTACATGTCAAACACTACTGTCAAAAAATGTACCACCCACGATGGTCTGTCAGTTGACAGGTCACAAAAATATAAACTCGCTAAATAGATACTCAGTGGCCACAAAAGAACAGCAGAAAAAATGTCTGACCTTTTAAATTGTCAAGATAAAAGGTGTGTATCGATCGAGGAACGAGTTAATCATCCACAAGTCACTCTTGGTACGAGTTCAGTCGCCCTCGCCGACAACATGATTGACACTCCCGCCGCCAAAGTTGCAAAGAAATCAGATCCCGACGAGCTGGTAAGCTCGGGTGTATCAAAGGCGTTGGAAATGCTCCAAAATGCAACAATCCAGGGAAATGTAACTATAAACATAAACTATAACGTCCAGTCAAACTCGTCCCAAAATGTAAATGTATCTCCACAGCTTTGTATCGAGAAATAGGGAATATAATCCAATTCGTACAACATTAAATTCACCTTAGTACTAACATGTGATCTAACTTTGTAAGTAGGCCACTGTGGTTAGAGTGGCGCCAGTCTGTCTGTTTAACGTTGAGGTCACGCTAAATATAAACAAAAAAGAAAAGCTTGTTTCAACTTTTTTCGTTGTACTAGTTGATATTTATTAATGATTTTTAGGCTAAATAAACAAAAAGAACTCGTGATGTCAGTATAAATATATCGTGTGCAGTGAAAGTTTATCGGACTATATCGCCTATCAAAAGGACACCGCATCACAAACTTTTATGCATACGCAAAATAAACGCAGTAACGACAAGACACTATATTAGCGGATTTAACGATCGATTTGTGTCAAAATGAAGGTAAGTTGTTAAGATTTATATATAGATACTCACTAATATATGTTCTTTCATTAAGGGGTAGGATAAATTCTGAAACAGACTCAAGTTGACTGAAGTGACTCGCATCTCATCTCGGGCGAACTCGCTTCGGCCTACTCACTCGGCTAACGCCTTGTTCGTATTCCTGCGCAAGTTCACCCTCGATGAGATACAAGTCACTTCGGTCAACTTTCGTCAGTTTCCTCTCTAGTATACCACAGTTATGGTATCTGACAGGTTGTATACAATGGGTTGTGGTTTACTGAGTCCCCATACATTTTCAATTGGGGCTTTGTATACAATGGATAATAAAGAGAAGATAGCCCCTTTGTGCTGTAGAGCAAAGAAAGAGTCCCTATTGTTATACACTTTTATATGGGAATTAGTAGGTTTAATTCATTTGAAAAGATGGATAATAAATGCAATATAAAAGATAGTCATGTGGACAGGCGGCTCTGTAAACCACTTGAGGTTAACGTCATAACACACTCGCTGGCGCTCGTGTATCACTACGCATCAACCTCTCATGGTTTACGTCCGCCTGTCCACAAAACCATCGATTATTGTCTATATAATCAAACAGTCAGTCCATTTTCTTTCATTTGCCTTCAATGGGAAAGGCCTAGAAAAAAACTGGCCTCATAAATCAGAACAAGTAAAAACAACTTTAAGTGGAGCAACATTCAAGCCAATCCCTCTTCCCCCTTCTGCACTCATCCACCCACCCACACACCATACTGCAGGGGGGTGTACCTGCCGTACTCACCAGACCAGGGAGCTGTTTCGAAAGTCGAGTGAAGTCTTGCCAGCGGCACGTCACATTTCAAAGTGAGAGGACGCAACAGCGAGCGGCACTTTGAATCAAACCGGCAGCAAAACCCAATAGCGAGCAGCACCTCCACCTCGACAGCAACGCCTCAAGTGCCATTGTTAGCTCTCGCTTTGGAGGTGAGTACTCTCATTTAGCACCCTCCCGACTTTTGAAACAGCTACCAGATGTAAGTCCCCTCCATCACCACAGTCCTCTGCCACTGCGCTACATCCACTGAGGTGCACAAAGAGCTATACTTTGTGGTGTGGGGACACTTATTGCATGCTACATAGATATCAATAACCTTCAACCTACTGCTGCTGCTGAATCGATACTCTAAAGTCACAGAAACCAGACTCCTTTTGTTTCACTTAGGAAACTTCAAAGAGTAAGTTACTTCTAGTCATGATTTCTTTGTCTATCTTGTATATGGGTCATGCCCATTGTCCATCAAACTGATTGGGCAGTGCCTTCTCCGCTGTTTATTCTGACACCAAAGTATATGTCAACGTTTCACTACTATATTCTGTATGTATTGTTATCGATCTTATTTGAAAAATTAATTACTATGAACTAGTGCGTGAAGATGTCTATTTCCGTATGTGTAAAAATTTTACAACGTTAGGAGATTACTTGTGGCCGTGTTACGCACGTATGCAGACGTCTGACAATCCTTGTTATCGATCTTAGTTTTTAATAATCTAACATTTACAGTATATCGACCTTATTGTTGAGCACTCCACGGGCAAAGCGAAAGCTAGTTTTCATGTTAGCCCTTGTGTGCCCAAATTCGACTAAAAATGTCTCTTACAACTTACCAGGGATGTCAGTTGGGGTATGAAAAAAACAAGGAAAAATTTGTCATGACAATATAGGGTTTAAACATGACATATCCACCAAAAACACCAGAAATATATTTCATATGAACGACATTATCATATGTTAGTGAGAAAACGAAATTTAAATCGACCTTTTGCTCCTATTTTCGCCCATATGACTTGGGTTGCATCTTACATCGAAATTACTTAAATTATAGCATTATTAAAGATAAAATTGGTTCACATACAACTTATTTTAGAACATATGATAATTACAAGTAAATAATGGTGAAAATTCAGAGTATCAAAATTGACAGGCATTTTGAATACGCCTGCTTTTGGCTGGTTTTCGGCTGTGTATGTTGTACTTCACTGCCATACAGAAACTGCCATATAAGGAATGTAATAGGCGTGGATTGACCCAGCAGCCCACTCTCCTAGCAGATCTTTCGCGGCACTATCGCTTGCTACAAGCGGCCGCAGGAAGTAGAGCGCAGGATCTCTGCTTGGAGAGTGCAAGCAGCCAATGACTGCATCCACAGCAAAGTATGACCTTCACCCTGACCTCCTTACATAGTGTTTATAGCGCATTGGGAGGTTCTACAGACATGTGGGTTGGTGACCAGGGCAAATCGATAACTTTTAGAACATAAAGGAAACTGTGTTTCAACCCTTTATTTTGGAGTAGCAGTGAAAATGGCATTAATTACAATATATAATTTGCACACAGGAGATAATATGGGTCTTTTATTCCATGCGATGTCTAGTAGAATTTGACCAATCAGGGCCCACCCCTGGCTATCTTCTGTGGTTTTTCTGTGATTTACTGCCCACAGAAACCACAGAATTCCCGTAAAACGTGTCAGGATCGGTGGCGGAGGGGGCCCAAGGGTCTGCAGGCAAGGTTAAGTCAGTGGGGAATCAGGGGGTCTAGGGAAAGATTTGTATTTTTACATGACTCTGTGAGCAGGTTGAGTGGGGAATCAATGGCATTGTCGAACTTCGGTGACCTGGCAGTTGTTACATTAATTCTACACATTGAAAAAGTATTTTATATTGGAAAACGAAAACACAGATTTCCTCGGAAACAAGGAAAACTGACATCCCTGCAGTCTTACAATAAGGTAAAAATATGAATGTTTTGGAGGCATATAGTAAAGATAAAACGTTGGGCCAATAAACGTATTAATTTCGATCCTCACTCTGGCCCTGTGGCCCGGAGGGAGGGAGGGAGGGAGGGAGGGAGGGAGGGAGGGAGGGAGGGAGGGAGGGAGGGAGGGAGGGAGGGAGGGAGGGAGGGAGGGAGGGAGGGAGGGAGGGAGGGAGGGAGGGAGGGAGGGAAGGAGGGAGGGAGGGAGGGAGGGAGGGAGGGAGGGAGGGAGGGAGGGAGGGAGGGAGGGACACCACAGCACAGACAGTCGGTCAGAAATTGAAGGGGGCAAACCCTTTTTTATTTTTTAACAGTATACATGTGTATACACCAAACATATATGATTTGTATATGACCAGCTTATAAATGTTTCACACAGAATATTTCTTCTTACTTACGCTTGGTGGAAAATACAGCCATTACGCTTCCGTATACATTGGAAAACACATCTGTATACGCCACATGCGCTGGCGTGAAATGCGGACGTATATATAAAAACACTTCAATATACATTGTATACACACATTTACGTGGTGGCATATATATGAAATAGGTGGGGATTTTCACTCAGTATTACCTTGTAAGCAATCTAAACGTTAGTCACATATCTAGTGGTGCAGGCACGCTCTAATTAACTGGAAGGGAAAGCGAGAGTTTGACATACATACATGCCGACACGCACAGATAAAAAGACACATATAAAGAGATATAGTAAAGATAAAACGTTGTGCCTATAAGCGTATGAATTTCGATCCTCACTCTGGCCCTGTGATGTGTCAAAGTTTTACTACTATATTCTGTGTGTATTATTATTGATCTTAGTTTTTATCAATTTAACATGTATGGTATATCGACCTTATTGTTGAGCATGGAAAGATGTGCCCGTATATATACTGCCTCAACGTTAGAATGGCCATATAGCCTATTTTTTCAATTTAGCAAAACATGCAGTTTTACCATAGGTAGATCTTCCACTGCAGCATAGTACAAAGAACAGTGAATACAGGGGTTACGCATCCGAGTAACCTAGTTCTAGGTAGAAATGTATTTACATATATACAGGAATGAGGAGGAGGATGATGAAACACGAAAGTTATACTACACTTCACGAGCATTATACCAACATGATCAACATTTTACAACCATTCATATAAGGACATTTTTGTTTTTACAACTTGTTTGAACTTTTTAACTGTAGATATATGCTGAGTGGTGGAAGCTAAGGTATCCCATAGTTTGATCCCTCGGTTTTGATAACAGACTTTTAACTAACTTTTAGCTTGCTGCATAAACACTCTAAAGGCTTGGTTAACTTATCAGGAGCGCAGTATCCAGCCTCACCATATCCTCTGCCCTACTACTGATTTGGTTCCTAATATTTGAACTTTTTATTTATGATCGATATTTTTTATCATGGATACTGCATTCTGCTACTAGAAAAGGAAACTATCATAATAATAATGATAGTTTATCCTGGGGTCATACTCAGCTCGAAAGCTGGTTTCAACATATGCCCAGCATATTGACTAAATATGGTATTTACATTTTCAAATCTGATGGGACTTAAATATTCTGACTGTAATTTCTGATAGGAGAGACTCGACTACACAGTATATAGCCCCAATTTGTACAGACCTGACAAACCAGTTTCACTCCTGTCAACCCTGTCACCAAGCCTTACACCTGAGACTTGACCATAGACCTACTGAAGCCCTTGATCATGGACCTTCATGAAGACAGACAGAGATTCAGGGAGCTGTTTCAAAAGTCGGGAGGGTGCTAAACGAGAGTACTCATCGCCAAAGCAAGAGCTAACAATGGCACTTTGAGGCGTTACTGTCGAGGTGGAGGTGCTGCTCACTATTAGATATTGGTAGCAGTTTTGCCGCCGCTTTGATTCAAAGTGGCGCTCGCTGTTGTGGCCTTCCGCTTTCAAAATGTGACGTGCCGCTGGCGAGACTCATCTCTTCTTACATCGAAGTCTTCCATTTCATACAATACCTCACCATCATAATTTCTCCATGGAGAATACATGTTTCCTGACAGACCAGTCCCAATATTTGAGGAGTAAATTCTTAATAAAATCCGGTATTTGATCTTCATTTAATAATCTTCTGTCCTTATCTTTCAAGGTCATTCTATTTTCTTTTGGTTGTTTTGTCCCTGGCAATATCTCATTAATGGTTCTCCAAAATCTTTTGTGATCCCCTTTCAAGTTAGTTAACTGGTTCTTTATGTATGGTTGTCGTGATGATTTTATAAGTTTATTTGTTCTGTTCCTAAATTCCCTAGCTCTTGTCCAATCATCCCTTAACCCGCTTTTTTAGCTATCCTTAACAACTTATTTTTAGAATTGATTATTTCCAGAACTTCCTTACTTAGCCATGGTTCCTGTCTTTCTCTAAAGCGAAATTCCTTGTACGGGCATGGTCTATCTAGAACAGCTTGTATTTTCCCAAGAATAAAGTTCCATTTCTCGTCAACATTAAACAGTGTACTATAATTTTCCCAGTTTTCAGATAATAACATATTTTAAAATTTTTCAGCCTTATATTTTTGATATGACCTTCCATATATTATTTTGGTAAAATTAGTCTATTGTTGAATTGTTCTCAGAAAAACGTGTCACCTCCGTGATATACTGGTACATATTTAGTGATGTCAAAGCATTTATAAAATCTGTATTCTCAGCTTTATAAACATCTCTAATTTTTCTATGAAAATTTCGGTATTTTTCCAGGTCCTTATCTCTTGTATCATGCTGGCTATTCGATTCAGAAGAATTCCATAATTCCCATTATTTCATCTGTAAACATTTATAAATACCGGATTTTTAGATTTATCCCTCTCAGGCAAAATACATTGTATTTCCATATGCTCAGTGCTGTTATTGTATTTTTCTAATATGACATCATGCTTTAGATCTCTTCTGACATACACACAAATACCAAAAAAAACCCACTAAATTCTCAATAAATGAACCTCTTATTATAAAAACGTGTTTTCACTCAGGAATTGGTGGAAATTAATTCTCACCAATAGGGTGAGGGCTATCATAGTATAATGAATGAATTTTCGAGCTGGGAAGCACTCGTCACATGCCACCACTGGCTGAGCTTCCCATCTTAGCCTTCATGCACTTTTGGACATCAATGAAGAAAATTATAGTAAAAACTGATACATTCAAACTATGACGTTAAGTCCTTAGGTCAGACATTATTAAAATCTCACAAGAGCTAATATAAGATAAACATAATTGACATCTAACTATATTGCCTCTTAACAGTGTGAGTGATTTGTGGCATGTTTTTTTATGATTAATAGTTCGGTGATGGACAATGAAGAATGGAAGTCGGCCTTATCGCGGTTTAAAGGAGAATGGCCAACAAATCCCAACATTGATGACATCATCGCCACGTATGATAAATATGAATGCTATGATGGGGTAAGTTAAATATATGATTACAGCTCATGGCTTAATAATCAATAATGACAAAAGCTGAAAATAGTGATATGTTTTTAGATCATCGCCATATACCTAAAGCACCATTTACACTGTATGACAAGTGGGCTTGTGACTAGCAGGTACCTAGCTTGAGACATGACGTACCTAATTGCTTGCAACTGGGCGTACCTCCGGTACCCTAGCCACAATCAATTCCTGTTCATGTGTGTGTACCACAGCTTCCGTAACTAGAAGGCCTTCGTCTGGCTGGGTAGAAGTACCACTAGTCACCGACTGACTGGGCATACCTCGGGTACTGCTAGTGGGCAACCCTAATCCCTAGTACAACCCTTATGTATGTACATGAACCCCTTGTACATAGACAGTACACGTACATATAATACTATACGGAAACTGGCTTACTGTCTTCGTTCGTCAAAAATATACGGTGAAATTATTGATCAGATACATCCCGATGCCAAAGGCAGAGGGATGTACATGATTAATAATTTTACCAAGTATTTGACGTACAAAGACAGTCGGCCCGTTTTGGTATTATTATGTACCTAAAAACGGCGAAATTATAGCTAGTCAGGTGATGTCATACCCTGTATGTCACAGTGTGACGTACGGCTATACATACGTCATGGGTAGCAGCGAGCAGTATGTGTGGGTCATACGGCCATAGGTATATAATAATATGGGCTGTGCACGTAAAACCATGCACGTGACAAGGTATTGCATAAGTTACATAGGGTACATAGATATGTGTTGCACATTAGGTGGTTAGTAGCATGCATGTACCCCATGTATCACAACGTATTTCATGCAGTTTTACACCATTAAGTAGACTGCAACAATAACTGTAGCGAACCATCCAAAATATTCGAAAAAAATTGATACAGGCGAGGAAAGTTTTAGTGGGTTTTTATTAGTAAGAAGAGTTTACCACACAAAATAAGACCCATTCCTTTACAATCAAAGTTGTTCATGAGGTACATGTACATGATACACATGTAGGGGTCAGGCCTGTAGAGGAGTGGTTTGCTCCTTCTGCACTGGAGGACAGGGATGCTAGTCCCTGCTGTGTGGTGATTTGGGTGAGCCTGTGCACATAAGTGCCATAGGTACAAGTCTAGGGGTCGGGTTAGTCGAGCAGTGGTTTGTATGGTTTATGCTAGAGGCCGTGGGTGCTGGTCCCGCTGTGTGGTAATTCAGGTGGCCGTTTCACTAGTAGTGGAGTGAAAGCGAGAGGTAGGACTGGAACAGTGGCACCAACAGTGGCACCAACAGTGGCAAGCCCAAATTCATGTTTCATCAGTGCTCTCGCTGTTGAGGTGGGACTAGCTCTCACTGTTAGCACAGCTCTCGCTATGCACACACGTTTGACATTCGAATTTATTTGTCAACAGGCCGGTATGACGTGGAATTTCACCCCTTCCCATAGAAATTAAGTGATAAAATAAACGAGTAACGGGCATATATAACCTATAATCGTACCAAATATGGAGAAGAACGGCCATGCCGTTCTGAAGATATTGGCATTTGAATTTTTCACTCCCTCCGTGCGTTTGCGTTGGTCGCTGTTTGTTTTCACTCCCTCAGTAGTGCGGCGGGGTTTCGGCTGTTCTTTCTGTCTCGCTTACAGCAGCTCCGCAGTGGCACTAACAGCGAGACCCTCTGCACTGATGAAACGGGTTCTGCCACTGTTAGTGCCGCTTGTATCCCAAGTGCCGTTCATGCTTGAGTGCACCTACTAATGAAACGCAAACTGCCGCTTTGCTGCCATTGTTACAAACAGCAAGGCTTGTAGCTCCTAGTGAAACAGCCCCCTGGAGAGCTTGTGAGTGACTGCGCTATGGGTTTGCCCGTATTACGTAACTTGGTCTGTATATAAGGCCAAGTCCACAGCAGGTCAACAGGTCACTTGTGCATTCCTCTGCAAAGAGGGAACACCTTGGGGCCTCACAGATTGGGAAGGTTTCTCTGTAACCTTTCAGTGGTTGAGTGAGGGCGCATTTGCCAGGTCCATACTGACAGAATAGTCCGCCACACTCAATGACCATCACCAACGATTTCAAACCCATTTGATTCTGTCTGAGGGGAATAAAGTCGGTTGGTGGTGGCCTCACTGCATAATCCATGCACAATTAATCAGTGGACACTTCTCTGCGTGCCTGTTTCAACTCACCGATCTGGCATCGGTATGCCCTAAAAATGGATTGGTGCTTTCCGACTGCAGATGGGTGGCAGTAGTTGGCCAGTGGAAAATGGCTTTTAGAGGGGTTTGATGGTCTTAGGAGCCTCTACAGGGCAGCCACAGTGTGAAAGAAACGTTTTTTTTACTTTGATATTTATACTGCTCATAGTAGACTTGCTCGCAGTAGACATGGCAGTTCACATTGGGAAGAATAACAACGTTCTTGTGTGACGACTGTCACATGCCTAAGTATCCCAGAAGGTATTTCACTTCTGTCAGCCTCGTGACAACTTTCCAGAACCCTCCAATCTATACGGCATATAGCCTATGAGCCATGGGGGCTGCCATGACGGCCCCGAGTAGGTCTTCTTCACTAATGGAGGTGAAAAAGTAGGTGTTCTTCACTAATGGAGGTGCAAAAGAAGTGAGTGATAATTGGGAAATGTCACAACTCTAGCCTTGCTCACATATGTATATATTGTGTTCCATGTGAAAAACATCATGTCCTGGGTTTTAGCATTAAATCTTCCTGCTCTAGGATGGGTGTAGAGAGTCAACGGAACCATGGTAAAACATTGAAAGACAGTTAAATTTGGCAAGAACAAAGAGCAGAATACAGGTTCTGTCCCCCGACCACCTAGTGACTGTTTCATGAACTAACAATGGCTCTGTCCCCTATATGTTTATTCACATGCTGCTACCCTTACGTTTATGCTCTCTGATAGTAGGAAATAAGTACAATAAATATATGTCGGTAAATAATTGCAGATGAATAAAAACAACTGCAAAAATTCAACTCTCCGTACACATTTTCAGAAAATCTGAGTCCTGATAGGCCCTACGACTGCCTTCCCGATACCATACCACTTCAGCAAAAATCGTGGTAGGTGGACCAAGTTTCTGCGATTGGCTGCCATAGGCTGCGATAGGCTGCGATTGAAAATGCCAATCGTAGAGGTCCCGATAAAATCCAACTTATTGGATTTTTCGTAGCCTGTCATAGGGTAACGTAGACTATTGGGAAGATATCGTGGTCGTCAGGTATAATTCACAGATTGTATCATGACATAGGTCTACGATTCTGGGACCCTCCGATAGGCTACGACTTGGACATTTTAAATCGTAGCCATCGGGGAGTATGTCGTAGACCATCGTGGTAGGTGGGGGCCCGGCTTTACACCTGATTCATATTTGGCATTGTGAATCTGTAAGTTTAATCAATATGTAATATATAGAATTGTAAAACCATTGCTATATATTTCCATTTCAGGATATGGTGTTAATGGGTTACAGAGCGCCTGAAGTTTTTGCCGATGAAGTTTCAAAGGCAGGCTTCCCAAAGGATTCTCTGATACTTGATACCGGATGTGGAAGTGGACTGCTCGGGGAAAAGGTAGGTTTAACATATAACTCAGTTGATTAAATACCATGATACTGACTGGACCTATTTTAGTTGAGGTTGGTTGTGGCCCACTAGATTTTAGGTCAACTATAGACTGTAGAACCGTCCCAAGGCGCTATAAATAACATGTAAGGAGGTGAGGGTGAAGGTCGTGGTTTGCTTCGAATGCAGTCATTGGCTACTGGGTCTACTCTATTCCTTATATGACAGTTAATGCAGGGGGACAACTCCATGCAGTCTACTAAGGCCCAGTATCCCCCTACTAAAATAGACATTTAAAACCTTCCAATGCACAATGTGTAATGCATAATGTCAGAAAACATAAACAATCGGAAACCACTTTTTCTTATGATGTCTTGAGTAGGGATAACGGCGTGTATCATGATCGGTTTTTTCAAAATACTGTAAGGTCTATCGTAGACAATTTGGAGCTCAGTGGACGCTGGGCCTAACATTAAAGATAATATCTTTCAATCATCTTTGTAGCTGCCTGCCCTGGTTTTTAACAAGTCTTGACAAACAAGTGGTGACATAGTGTTGAAAGTTTTATTTCGTAACTTTGTGATGCCGTATCGGTTATGTCGTTATGCCGTAATGGCGTATCGGTAATGCCGTAAGAACTAGAATAACAAAAAAGATTTACATGAGAGTCAAACAACATGCGTGTTGTACACAAACTTTAGGCAAACTCTATCTCAGGTAATATAGAATTTAGGTGACACATAATTTGAGTCATAATACCATAACACAAGCAGTGTGTTTAGACTATAGTTAAACTCAATTTAAGGTAGCACAAAATTGAGGTAACAGAACTTTTAGCCATAGTTTCATAGTATGACATAGTCAATGACTAGTAAATACACATAAATTTAAGTGTTGACATATAATGACAAACACAAAGACTAGTTGTGGCTGACAAATAGCAGCAAATACTTAATAAGTGTCTCAGATCATGAACACACACTTTTATGCTGTGTGTGGGACTAGCTTATATGAACACATAGTCAGGCTAGTTTTTATCAATACACAAACAATCACTCTTTAGCACCTTATTTTGAGGGCTTATGCAGTTATAAAACATATCTTGTTAATACAACTAATATCTCACCTTGTGGGCTTATCCAGGAACAGGTACTAAAATTATGGGGAGGTATTAATACATCATGTTTTTTAGATTTTTAACATGGGATTTCTTTTTGGATCCCCTAACATTTGGTTTCTAGTGAGGAAGTAGGAATCACTTCCTCACCAAGGCACTCTGGGATAAACCAAGATGGCAGCTTCCATGAATGGAGCCACAAGGCAGCAAAGTTTGTTGACAATAGCTATTACATGTATATCTCAAGGATTTTACACATCAATAGAACCATAGCACCATTCATTTGGTAAGTCTAGGCATTTAGAGATAGTTAGATACCCTGTTAACTTTGAAATGAGTTGAAAACGTCATATCAACAAGGGTGAGTGATATTAGGGGGCATCAATTTCGCCAGTCTTTACAATCTTTCAACTGTGATTCTGATACTAGGTTTTGTGTTTTTACAGGAAATCTATATTTTGTTCAGGGGATTATCGTAAAGTTGGGTCATTTAATGATCTAGGATTGTACATGTAGGCTACCTTTTGCTAGCAAACAATGACCCTTGTGTGAGGTACGCTAAAGGGTCATCATTTATGATCCTAAATTATTAAAGAGGCCCCTGATGCCCACGATGTATGCACTATATGTATGTACCCCCTATCGATGGGTTGGTGAGAAGGCCCTCAGGGCCCCGTTGCTCCGCGTTTACGACAGAGTTACGGATCGCAAAATAGCAATCCGAGGGCCTAAACGTTGCTCCTGAAATTTTGCGGATCGTGTAGTAATCGCACAGGCACATCGCCATATAAATTACTGCTTTTTGCAATACTTTTTATGCTGACCTTCACAGCACTGCGGATTGCATCGCTGTGGGTTAAATACAGCATTATCTGATATTTCAAATAACGATCCATGGTGGCACAACCAACCCCCCACACTTATTCTTCTACCTATTATAGGAAATAGCTATCCACACCACCAGGTGTCAGATCAGTTTTAGCTGTGATGCCATCTGTATTTAATTAAAGAACTAATCAATATCCCCCTGTCTCATTTAATATGTGCTCCTGAATTGTTGTATTGCTCTCACATCGTCAAAAATAGCGATACCGTGGAAATATAGGAATAAGATCCAATATTACGGGAGCAACGCTTTTTCAGTCGGATCATTAAATTAATCGTAAAAATAAAATTGCGATCCGATTATAGCTAGCGATACCACAAAACTGGAGCAACGGGGCCCTGATGTTATACTCACAAACTGTTTGATAGGGACAGTTTATATGACTGTGTCAGGTTTATTTAGATTTGATTTTTCATCCCTGAACTTCTCCTTATGTCAATGAATTAATAGCACACGGTATGTATATACATGACGAAATATGTTTTAGTTCAGGGAGCATGGATTCACAGAGCTTCACGGCCATGATGGATCTGCCGTCATTCTAGATCAGGCCAGGCAGAAAGGCATCTACAAGAAACTGATTTGTTGTCTAATGGGTGACGGACATAATTTGCCTGAGGGGACAGGTCAGTCTACGTTAAAGTGTTATGAACTAATTATTGCAGAATCTATCAAGGCATAGACACCACTATATGTAAATATTGTTACCTGAATTATTCTAATCATGTATATTATGGCATATTTGATATGTAAACTCATCTGAATTGACGCAATGTACAAGTCTTCAAAATGGAAGAACACCAACTTTGGTGAATTTTGATTCGATAAATTAAAAAAAAAAAAAGATACGAGACAAAAATGTATATTTTGAGTATCTCCTTCTTTGGCATTAAGTATTTTGGCACAACTAAAATCCTTTTTCTTCAATCAGCTGTCGCAACCCATTTAACATTCAAATATGTACATTTAAATACATATATGATTTCTTTTTTTTAAAGGTTTAGTGCAAATCACTCTTCAAGGCAATATGAGAGAGTTACAGGTTAAGTGAAGTCCATATTAATGAGAGGACTATATACCAAACAAGACAAATGATGACTAAATTTACAATGTAGTTTTTCGTCTTCATCTAATCCAATCCATAAGTTTTGACCGTGTGCCAGACGGCATGTTTTGTTATATTTGTTTCAAACGGGTTTCTGTTGAAATGCGGTGGCCTCCTTATCAGTACTCAGTTATTATCCTACCCCTAATAAAAAACCGCCATAGACTTAACATAGGGAAATTTTATGTGGCAAGCCGTGACATAAAGTGTTTTTTTTATGCCACTAGAGTAATAACAATATTGACCGATCAGAGAGCAGGATGTCAGCTACTATGAAAAAAGTTCTGTTGGTCGTTGACTCAATATTTATCTTTTAGTAATACAAAAGCATATACGGGGTAGGATAAATATGAAACCGAACTCGATTTAGACTTTGTCAATGTCTAAGCCACTCTGGTCAGGTCTGCTCCTCACTACACTCGGCTGCGCCTCGTGTAGTAATTCACGACCTGCCCATCGTGGCATAAACATTGTCAAGTCTAACTCTTGTCCGGTTACTACTAATTACGGAGCC
The DNA here is from genome assembly GCA_950022655.1 of Alentia gelatinosa. Lineage (NCBI taxonomy): Eukaryota > Metazoa > Annelida > Polychaeta > Phyllodocida > Polynoidae > Alentia > Alentia gelatinosa. Next base: position 9,138,679 of record OX465589.1, read on the forward strand.
AACAGAATGCGTGGCATAAATAAGCTCAAACTCAAACGAGTGGCGTCTAGATTTTATCCTACCCCGTTTCCATATTTTTTCAGTATCAGAAGGTAGTGGCATAAACAACACTTTATGTCACACCCGTGACATAAACAAATCCCATGTTAAGCCTACGGCGTTTTTTATTAGGGGTAGGATAAATTCTGATGTGTGATATCGACAGACTGTTAAAGTTGTAAACTCACGACGGTACCCATACCCATGCACACAGTACAGCACTTTATGGAACTGAAATAACCAGGGACCCGTTTCACTAGTTTCGGCAGTAAAAGGGAATAGCCACCACAATAGCGAGAGCAATCAGCGGCACTAACAGCGGGAACTATAAAGTCTCGTTTCATAAATGGTGTCGCTGTTGAGCTACCCCTGCCGTCCGCTATGCCAGCATAGTGAACGGATAATTTAAAAAATCAATATCTAATGAATAATTTGATAATTTCAAACTATTCCTCGTCCTTTTCCACACATTTCAGTTTTTATTTCACGTCTCTACATGCATTTTTGACTGAATTACGGTGCCCAACAATATAGCTCTCGTTTGTAAGATCAGCTAGCAATACCTTAGAGTCGAGGGGGCCGTTTCACTAGTAGGGGGGTCAAAGCGAGAGGTAGGACCGCAACAGTGACACCAACAGCGTTTGACGTTCGAATTTATTCGTCAATGGGCCGGGATAACGTGGAATTTCACCCCTTCCCATAGGAATTAAGCAATTCAAAAGCGCCCTGGTCATACTTTTCATGGCTTGGTGATGAGAAACAAGTTGTTTTTTTAGTGGCTTTAACACAGACATCCAGTCCCTTATTACAGATCTTTTAATTAACCTTCTAGAGGGAAAACACCTAGGTTGAGAAAGAACTTTTATCCCACCCCTGGTACAGGTTGTGCCATTGAGTTAACGTTGAAATAAAATACGCCACGCTCACCTACGTAGAGTGTCAATTCTCTGCCATTGCAGTGGCGGAGAATCTATGTATGGTGCGACCAATGAACGTCGCGGAAAAGAAAATAGTTCCGGCGCCATTGTTTAAACCGCAGCTGTAGCAACAATAGTTCCGACGCTATTGTTTGAACAATTCAATACATGATTATATTATTGCTTAAAATCGACTGTAAGGTCCGTGTTGGGGGTGAGATAAAAAGAGAACCGCTTTCGAAATGTATTTTGAACCACGTTTCTAAAGACAGTTCTGCTTAAGTCTGTTGTTCCATCCATAGGTGGCTACGATGGAGTCATTAATGCAGGTGGTGTTGCACCTGGCCACTTCCCATCGAATGCGTTCCACCAGATGCTACGCATCGTTAAACCTGGTAAGAGACGCCCACTAGCTTCATTCAAATTATCATCTTCAACTATATTTGTGAAATACAGTAGAACCCCGCGTAAGCGGAAACCCTCCGTTCCGGGCCAAAAGTGCCCGCTTATGCGGGGTTAAATAAACATCTAATAGAGGAATCCGTTCCGAACAAAGGTGTCCGTTAACGCGGGATGTCCGCTTAAGCGGTGTGTCCGTTAGGCGGGGTTCTACTGTATATATAATTCAGTAACACAAAAGTTATGTATTGTCTAATAATGGCAAGTGCCGAATGTCCTACTAAATAATACTGGGAGCTGTTTCAGAAGTCGGGAGGGTGCTAACCTAGAATACTCCCCGCCAAAGCGATAGCTAACAATGGCACTTGAAACGTTGCTGTCGAGGTGGAGGTGCCGCTCGCTATTGGGTATTGGTAGCCGTTTTGGTGCCACTTTGATTCAAAGTGCCGCTCGCTGTTGCGGCCTCTCGCTTTGAAATGTGACATGCCCCTGGCGAGACTTCACTCGACTTTTGAAACAGCTCCCAGATCTATCCTGCATGGAGTTGTCCTCCTGTATTAACTACCATATAAGGAATAGAGTAGCCAATGACTGCATTCAGAGCAAACCTCGACCTTCACCCTGACCTCCTTACATGATATTTATAGCGCCTTGGGACAGTTCTACAGTTGAGAGTTTACCTAAAATCTAATGGGCCACAACCACCCTCTATATGATCAGATGTAAAAATCTCACATACATGTACATTCACGCCACATTGATTCAACAGAGACAAATAATCCGTGTTTGGCTACCAGGGCCCCATTGCTCCTGTGTTTGTGGTATCGCTAGCTATAATTGGATCACAATTTTATTTTTACGATTACTTTAACGATCCGACTAAAAAAGCGTTGCACCAATAATATCGGATTGTATCCCAATATTCACGTGGTATCGCTACTTTTTACGATGCGATAGCGAGACAAGAATTCAGGGGCACATATCGAATGAGACAGGGGAAGATTCACTAGTTTTTTTTATTAGATACAGATGGCACCAGAGTTAAAACTGATCTGACACCTGGTGGTGTGGATAGCCATTTTCTATAGGTAGAAGAACGAGGGGTGGGGGATCGTAGTGCCACCACCTATCGTTATTCAGAATCTCATACATGGCCATTTCTAACCAAAGCGCTGCGATCTGCAGACGATCCGCACTGGTGTGAGGGTCAGCGTAGAAAGTATCGCTAAAAGCCGTATTTTATACGACGAGGTGCCTATGCGATTACAACACAAAATTTCAGAAACAACGTTTAGGCCCTCGGATCGCTATTCTGCGATCCGGAGCGCTGTCATAAACGTGGAGCTACGGGGTACAAATGGCCTAGTAAAAGAAAATCTCTGTTCTTTATGCGCCAATTATCTGTGGTGTTTTTTTCTGCATATCATACATGGAAAAACGCCAATCCAGGCGAATAAATAATGTATATCAAACCTGAATAAACAAATATATAAAAGATCGTTTCAATACTTAATGATAGTGCAAGATCCATAAATATAATACCTCATAATGATGGAGTTCCAGAGTAAGAGTTGGTTTTGAAGCTGATTCACCTCATATAATTGTACAGGTCAAAAGTGTGTAACTGATCATTTCCACCACCATCAACCATCTCATTATCACCAGGCCTAAGGGCTATGAAAAATATTTTGAGAAAACTGTATTCCTGTGGGCGAATTTTTATTTTACCGAACCCCTGTCCCTGGTCGTTTTAACCGAGGTCGTAGACCGAGGTTTAAACGGCCGGAGGACAGGGGTGAGGTGAAATAACAATTATGGTATGGTAAAATACGCTCCACCCTTGCCGAATTATATGATTATTATATGCCTATCAGAGGGTAGTATAGTCGTCTCATACGCTCATAGGTATGTAATAATATATGTTTAACTCACTTGTATAACAACAGAATGATCCAGTCTGTACTCACTGCTTATTAAGAGGGCCCGAACTGATGATCGGCTCTAAGCCGAGTTTGGTGATTTTTGTATAAATTAGACCCTAATAAATCTCATTTAGAATATATATCTAAATATATATATATATATAAATGCCTGTATGGCTTAGATAGTTAAGTAAACCTTAGATAGTTAAGTAGTACATAATAATAGATAATGATAAAAACAGACAAGGGGAATGCATAAATAGGGTTTTGGGCTAGGTAATATTTATTTGACACAATTACCTGCCATAATAATAATAATAATAAAAAATTCAGGTTGAGATGACAGGTGTAGAGTGATGTGTACCTGTACATGTGTGCTTGCAGGTGCTGGTGGTGGTGGTGGTATTGGCATGTGATTAGACGACAGGTGGCGCCTCTGGTCCTTTATATATACATATACCTGTATGTTATATATATCACATATATATATATGTATATATATATATATATATATATATATATATATATATATATATATATATATACATATATATATATGATATCATGGAACCAATTAGTGGTAGAATAATGTATAGGATAATATGAACAATAATTGACACGAAGGCGTGGATGGCGGAATAATTAATAAAACAGGGTTTATTGTAAAAGGTAACATTGGGACCTTCCCCTGCCTATACATCAAGAATTACAGGTAAGCTAAAGCTTGAATCCTGAAAAGTAAGATTAAAAATGAACTGCTCGGTTGAGCAAATCACAGCGGAATGAGTATTTGAAACCACGGGCGTCACCAAGTAACCTCCGGTTATCGCATCAGTAACCGGGATACCTAGAAGAGTGGGTGTGATGCCCAAACAACAACAACAACAACAAGACCGCAGTGAATATTTGCGGGAGTTATATTGGTTGATAATTTATATTTATATAAGCATGGTTATATAGTAATATAATATCATGGAACCAATTAGTGGTAGAATAATGTATAGGATAATATGAACAATAATTGACACGAAGGCGTGGATGGCGGAATAATTAATAAAACAGGGCAAAAACCCGCCAGACACAACAGAGTTCAATTAATGATACTCAGAAACTGAGAGGCCATTCTATCTGAGGAAGCGACTGTGAGGGGGGTCTCATGTAAATAAGAATATACCGCTGATGAAGACCAATTACCCCGAGATTTGATATCGCCGATATCAACACCGATATCCTTTAAAAACGTCGCTCCCCCGTGCCTCAGAGAATGGCAAGACACCTTGTCTTGTCCAAAGCCACAAATTCTGGAAAGAGATTTCAGTTTATTATTGATTTTTTGATAATTTAATGGCAAAAACACTCTGCAAGTAGGTAATTGAATAAGATAATCAGTAGGCTTAGGATTAAACATTCTAAAATACATCTCAAAGTATTTCATTATACAGAAAATTGAATTAGGAATATGATCAAACCTAAGAATTTTTGGCTTGGTCCCTAATTGGTCCACTTTGGAAGAAGTTGTTTTTATCTCTAAATGATCCTGAGATAAGGTTAAATCCCCTCTCTTTAGAGTGTGAGGGGAGAGAGTAAAGTGAGATTTACGCAATAGGCCTCTGAAGCCTAACAAAAAACATAACCAATAGACCAAATCTTCAAGGGAAGATAAATCCAATTTGTCAAAAATTGATCTCATATCAACAACAGTAATTGGATAACGAGTATTAACACTTGTATCCCCTAAACGAGTTAAACCCTTTAGGGTCATTTTAATCAGAAAGTCAGTAGACAAATCTGAAAAACCACGCAGCTTATTTTCAAAATTCACTGCTGAAATATAGTTTTTAACTGAAACAGGTTTTAGATACTGAGACAAAAAGATACAGTACAAAGATAAGTGTGAGTTCGTAGAAGGAAAACAAACCCAACCCCTTTCGTTACAAAAACGGTAGTAACAAGATAACTGTTTAGACCTGACCTTCCTGGTGTTTTCCGAAATGCAACTATCCAAAACAGTTTTTTGTTTTTCCAACAAAGTCTCCAGTAATTTATCTGTAACAAAAACCAGACATGCCTTTCTCTGTTAAAGTACTTATGATTTTTTCCGATACGCCTTTTTATCCTAAACGAGATAGTTGGTCTGCCAGAACATTATCAGCTGACCTAATATAGGATGCTTTTAGGCTCAAATTATTAATAAAACACACCCAAAACAACTCTCTGAGCCAACTCATGCATTGTTTGTTTTTGCTTCGGCCTGTATTAATCATCGCTAATACTTGCATATTATCACTAACGATACTTATTTTGCGATTTTTATAATTATCGGCCCATCGCTTAACACCAACCAGGACTGGCCAGAGTTCGTAGAGATTTATATTTTCCTCGATAACTTCCATTTTTGGAGACAATTCAAAATGGCAATTCTCAAATACTGGACATTTAATATCATCCCAAGATCCATAAAAATAATCGAGACCTGCCCAGGCCCCAAAGCCTAACATTGATGAATCTGAGACAATAGGGCAAAATTCGCAATCCTTTTGGATAATTTCTCTTCCGTTAAAGATTCTGCAAAAATCCGACCACCAGTTTAAATCATCCAGAAGTTCCTGGGTTATAGCAGTTTTTCCTTTTTTAGGGATAGAGGAGGACAAATCAAAGATTCTGCGACTGGATGTCCTACCCCCCTCACCACTTGTGAACAGAAAGAAATTAAACCCCCTATTTGTTCTAACTCTTTCTTTGTCACGTGAGATTTTTCCTTCAAATGTTCTACAGCATTTTTCAGTTTTACTATTTTTTCCTCTGGTAAGGACAACGTTAAATCCTCGGAATTGATTAAAATACCTAGAAAAACTGTACATTTCGATGGTTCAGTTACTTTTGACATCGATATTTCAAACCCGATATTTTGAAGAATTCTGATTAACCCATCACGTTTAGAAAAACATTAACTTTCACTAGAGCCTATCACCAAAAAATCGTCGAGATAATTTGTAATGCCTAAAATACCCTCCTGTCGTGCAATGTCCACAACTAAATTCGATACTCTGGTAAATATATTAGGCGCACATTTTAGGCCGAAACATAGGCGCTTGTCCTCAAAGTAACTTAAACCCTCTCCAAAATCCCATGAAAAACCTTGAAAGGTGGTTTGATCTGCTCTGATATTAACTGAGCGATAGGCGGATTTTATATCAACAATGCTCATAAAATCGTTTCCCTGTAAATCTTTTACAGCATCATATACAGTATTGTATGAAAAAGATTCATAAGTATCACTCATAAAATTGTTTATGCTAATCTTATCTGGGCAAGAACAATCGGTTATTGGCCTAAGTTTACCGTTCGATTTAATCACCGCGCCTAGCGAATGAACACATTTAGGTCTATCTGAGGCATAGGCTACTTTGCCGGTTGATAATTCCTCTTTGATAATTTTACTCATTTCCCGATAAATGGGAGGATCAAGAATGGAATTATAATTTTCACAAAGATAACTAGTATCGCAATCCTCGTTAACTACACTGAAACCGTTAACGAATCCATTCCAGACAAAATTTTTATCGAATTCGGTAAGCTCACTGCTTTTACTCTCTCCCCAGAGATATCGATAAATTCTACACAGCCTAAGCTGGGCCTTATGATCACCTATATAATGAATGCACTCGCAAACATTATTAAAACAATTACTTTCGTTTCCCATTAACAAATTCTTTATACTCCAAAAAGGAATTGTTTCATTAACCAACGAAACATCAAATTTTGAATCATTATCGAAACAAGAATTACCGCTACTACCCGTAACGGTTTTTTCATTTTGAATATCTGAACACGAGTGATCAACTAGATCACTGACAAAAGTATCATTATCACCGACCTTTTGATACGAAACAGGTAAGCTATCCAAACTTTGATACACTATATCACCCTGAATAAATCCATCTGATACTTGATTATCTTCACAACTGGTAACCGCCGAAACGCCTGCATCATGTACATCCTCCGCGACCTGACCTGACCTGACCTGACCTATATCTTCAGGAATGCGGTTAATCACGTGGGCACTATTAATACATTGATACAAAGTATCTGTTTCGCTATTAGTATCACTACGGTTACCATGTTTTGCGTTTCATTTAGAACTCGTTTTCCTACCCTGACAGGAGTAAGCGCCATGACTTGAAGATGAACACACGCTGCAATTGTGTCGATACTTACAGTTAACGAAAGTACAACCGCTTTCGCTTTTATTGTAGGCGTTACAGGTATGGGCATTACTTTGAGTTGATACTTTACTCTTAGTTAGTCTTGAGTTTCTTGAGTTTAGCGTACCATCATACGAAAGACACCTGACAATGTTGCTAGGATCGATAGTATTGAAAGAGTTCCCACCTTTCTTGTTTGCGCGATCCTTAACGGATTTATCATACTTTACTAGCGCTTCACTCAGAAATACTTTCGTTTTCGCTTTTTCTGTAATCATAATGTGATGGTTCAATATACCAGTGATATCTCTATCGCTCTCATACATTTCCTTCATCATTTTTAGATTAACTAACGTTAGACCTTCGAAAGTTAAAATTTTTTCCCCTTTTTCTAGATATTTGCTGGAATCATATTTACCAGATTTTTTCTTTTGTTTGTCTCTGCTCCTTGAACGCGAGCTATCGTCTGAGCTAGCGGAAGATGATGAAGAACTTGATGTCAATCTCGTGGTAGCGACTTTTCGACGGCGATTCTTGGCCCCAGATGATCTTGAATGAGTTCTAGATGACGAATTTTCTTTTGACGATACCATCTTCAATATCGTCGCTATAGAATTCTCCAAACTTGTCATCCTTCCCTCCAGTCACCAGTTTCTCTCGTCTTGTATCCCAGCTTGAGAAAACGACTCGGTCGTTACGCCCTCTGAGTAGGCTGCTCCTGTGGTTGACTGCCCGCCGGCTTGCCCGTCCATCTCCGCGGTGGTAGCCCTCGATTCCACTAAAGTTTGGGAAAAATTGCCCAAATTCTCCCCAGAGGCATCCACCTCTGAGGACTTCTGTGTATCCTTCATTCCTTCATCTGAAGAAGCCTTCTTCTTATTTCTGCCCATATTGGCAAAGAAATCAATCTCTCCGAGAAAGATTAAAAATGAACTGCTCGGTTGAGCAAATCACAGCGGAATGAGTATTTGAAACCACGGGCATCACCAAGTAACCTCCGGTTACCGCATCAGTAACCGGGATACCTAGAAGAGTGGGTGTGACGCCCAAACAACAACAACAACAACAACAACAAGACCGCAGTGAATATTTGCGGGAGTTATATTGGTTGATAATTTATATTTATATAAGCATGGTTATATAGTAATATATATATATATACACGACGTATACAACATTTTGATGTATACGCCACATTTTTCTTTTAAATTATTCAAGACAATTTACGACATTACACGTTCGTCGGTTTCCAAGCGATCTTCCACGGGTTTGTCACATCAATGACAACACATTGTAATATGTACAATGAATAATACACAAACAGGACAGTACATGACGTCACAGTCTTTTATACACATCCTTTATCAAATTATCTTTATACATCTATAAAAATTGATATATTCACAATACATGCGGGTCTACCGACCTTTCTGGTAACTCAGATCATTCTTTCAGGTTTGTTCACCTGGTCCGATATTAACTATATTGTTTATTTCTGACTTCACCTTATACGGTTCTCTGCGTTTCATTTTTTAATCCATTCCAAAATTGTTCTCCCATGTATAATGGCGAGTGCCTGAATTTTTCCACATTTCGTTTTGCAATTTTAAATCTTATTTTCTTAGACCATAATGTCCGTATTTCGTGCCCAGTATATATATTGCATCAATAGGCGTATACATTGCAACAATAGGGTTTTAGATTGATTTAATGATAAAACTGCTAATATGAGATTGAATTTTCTTTTGGTTAATGACAAAAAAAAACTTTAGTGTCCCCCATGTACAGAGACAGGAAAAATCTGTGGCGTAAGGGTATTTACTGTATACCCATGCCGTATATACTGTAAATACGCACCGTTTCGGCATATGACGTAAAAATACTGTACAGACCACTGGTCCGTACACTAAAAAACGGACCACCTTGCCATGCAAGTTTATTAAGATATTGGTTGTTAAGCCAAATGAAATAGATTTTTTTTTTAATTTTGGATATATAGTAAATATATAACGTCCAACCATGCTTGTACAAGTCACAGAACTCGATAATAATTTACCGTTTGTAAGGAACTCGGCATAAATGCCTCGGTCCGTACAAACCGTAAATTACCATCTCGTTCTGTGAATTATACAGCATTGTCAGGACGTTCTATATATTATTAAAAATGGTTTCCGCGATTCCGCAGAATGTGACGCCCGCGGGGCCTTGTTTACTGCAAGATTATATTCCAGCAAACTCAAAGTTTCTTTAAGTGATGAAGCTGCTAGAAGTTCCCCTTTTAGACGTTGAACATTTTGCATTGACCTAGTCATTTCCCTTTTATAGGTGGCTTCTTTGCCTATACTTGCCGTGAGGAACATATCCATCGTCCGCAATTTGCTGAGTTGCTGCCCTACTACCAGAGCCTAGTGGAGAAGTCAATACTCGAAGTAATAGTGGACAAGGTCTATGACAACTACTATGCAAATTGTCCAAGGGATATTCCTGGCAGACTCCAAATCTACAAGGTGTTACAGACCCCAGATTCTTAAAGTATCACATGAAAAGGTAATAATTTTGTTTATAGATTAATCCTAAGACAAATGATTATTCACAGTTCAGTACTTTTGTGATTACGATGCAAGAGCTATTATGTTAAAACGTTTTGTTCTTGGTATATTGTACGTCTTGTTATCAATGGATTTTGCATGTTTAAGCTATTTAAATTGTATTGGGTGAATGCACCACATTAGATTCCTCAAAGTCTAGTTATTATGCATTCTCATTCATTATGGGGTGTTTGAAAAACACCTCCAAAGTCATGAAGGAACACTCATTATTACCTCATTAATACTAATATTATTTACTGTATACTGTTATTTTACTATCTGTATTTCTGTTACTGAATATTGAAATGTGAACCAGATTATCTGTAAACATGTTTGAGTTGTTACTGAAAAACTCATGTATGTGAGAGTGACAAATAGAAAAATAAATAAAAAAATAAAAAAATGAAGGGTGTCGGTCCATGTTTCCAACGTCATCTTGCTGTGGTTGCCGACTTCCAGCCAGCTGTGAGTCAACCGCCGCGGATCCCGCCGAGTGGGCTTAAGGCCTCTCTCCATTGTGCGACTTGGGGGGGGGGGGGGGTTGTGATCCTGTACCTCTGGAGGTACAGGATCGCAAGCACGACATTCCATATAGCTTGCGATCCTGGGTACCGCATGTACCTTGGATCGCAAGGTATCATCGATTCTGTGTTGAGACTACCCCAAATGGCGACTGGAGCGCTTGCGATCCTAGGTACATAGGTACACACAGTCTGAGACTTGGCGTACCAAATATCAAACATGTTTGATATCTAAAAACGCTTGTCGTACCTAGTCGTACCTAGTACACCCAGTCTCAGACTGGAGGGAAACTTGCAGTCTCCACTGTGCGTTATGCTACTTTGCGAGACTGACCCAGTCTGAGACTGGGCGTACCTATGTACCTAGAATCGCACAGTGGTGACGGGGTTAATTGTTATCGTTTGTTTTGGCATATATGAGCTATCTAAACTGTGTCACGTGAACTTCCCACGTTAGATACCTTGATATCTAGGCATTACGCATTCATATTCATTACAGGGGGCTTATAAAATCTCCCTGACCTCACGATGTGCTGGTGCCCCTCATTTTTTGATTTTCTGCCCCGACGAGTACTTACAGCCTCTCAGCCAATCAGAATATGTCATATCTTCAAAGCACACAATATGTAGTTCAAAGCATGCAATATGTATCTGGTATATGGCATACTATATGCAGTATGTACAGAATTAGTACACCCCCACAGCAGTGTGTATAAATTTACGAGTTTTATGAGTTTGTGCATAGGTATACAATGATAAAGTGTTTAGATCCTATCAAATTGATCTGTAATTAGGAGAAACCGAACGAGAGTTAGTAGAGTTGTTGTTTATCGCACGACGGAAAGATCGCGTATCACTGCCGGAGTGAAGGCAGCGATCTATGGAATCGCCAACACAAATTGGCGTGTATGTGAGATATTATTTCATAGGAATATCTCCTGCCTATAATTTAGCATCTTGGAAGCAATTAGCAGGTGAAATATGAAATAATAACTCACATATAGACCATTTTGTGTTGGCGATTATGGAATTCGCTGTGTGCTTGGTGTGTCTCCAGCTTAAAAGTCAGAGGTTTGGAATAGATCTACCTTGTAGAATGGCTACCATCTACAAGGTTGAGAAACTGCAATGCAGACGTAGTAAGCAGCTCATTGGCATTTTATGTTTTCTTACAGATTGTCTCGTGATGATCTTTTCAATGGATAAAAGAGGAACACGGAATGATAACAAAGTAAAATTTGAATAATAAGGTTCAGGACAACGGGATACAAGCGAAGTCCAGCGTACCAAAGCCTTCATATCAGCGAGCGGCACTTTGAATCAGAGCGGCACCAAAACCACTACCAATACCCAATAGGCCTTTTTCCGTAGACCGGTGTCGGACCTTATCTGCTTGGTTACGCCACAGCTGAAGCCAAACATTCACCTGGCAACGTATTTTTTACCATTGGATCACTGAATGTATGAGCGTAATATGTTCATAATACCCACCTACATTATTTCCAGAGGAATAATAATGATTGCATCGTATTCTTCGGTATTCCAGCTCAAATCTGGTATGTCACACATGCATATTGCCTCAATATTACTTTAGATATAGCTTAGATAAGACAGGATCACCGAAATTGAATACCCATTAATACATTGGCAGGCCTAGCTCTCATATAGCTTATCTTTCTCTAAATTAAAACCCAAACAATCAAGTACCAAAGCCTTCATTTTAGGGAGCTGTTTTAAAAGTTGAATGAAGTCTCGCCAGAGGCGCGTCGCATTTCAAAGTGAGAGGCTGCAACAGCGAGCAGCACTTTGAATCAAAGCGGCAGCAAAATCCAATAGCAAGCAGCACCTCCACCTCGACAGTGACGCTTCAAGTGCCATTGTTAGCTCTCGCTTTGGCGGTGAGTACTCTTGTTTAGCAACCTCCCGACTTTTGAAAAAGCTCCCTGGAACAAACTAAATAAAGATGCCCAAAAAGCCCCTACAAAAACAGCCTTTAAGGCTATATTCAAGCAGGAAATGTACTTAGCGCAGAGTGAATTGTAATTAAACATAAGATGATAATGCGTTGGTTGCGAAATTATGGGTAACTGCATTAGAGCAGATTGTCACACATTACATTGTTATATCAGGTACTTTTTCACATGGTAGTTTGTGATATAAACTTATACGTTGTCTGGATGACTGAATTACGTGGGATTGGATGACTGTTTTTGTGGTGAAAATATTATGCTCTTCCTATGTTCATAAACGAAAGGGGGAGTAAATGATTAGGTACTGAAGGAAGGGGGATGATGGTGGTATATTCCTGGGTAGATGATGGAGACGCCAAAGAAAATAATGAATAGAATAAAAGTATAAAAAATAGAGCAACAATGAAGACAGTATGTATTTCTTCTGTGTACATCCAACTTCCATGTAGACCTGTACTGTTCATCCTGTGCCTAGGTGGATAGATGTTTTTGGTGCTGCATTTTATCCATCTATTTTCGAGTTTTTCAAAATAGTGCAAGAATTATGTGGAAATATTCTATATCTATTTCTCTGGTGAGAGGTTCTGATATGTTTTCTTTTTCCAGTTATTGTTCATCGTTGGAGTGAGCAAGTGTAATCTATTGGATATACAATTGTGCTTCGATGGATTGTTCACATGTTCATACAAAATAGACAAGTTACTACTTTGACTATGTACCTGCTTTTTTTCTGGATTAATAAACGGAGTTCAGCTCTCTTATAAAAAAAATCATAAAATGATAACTGATTAGAGTTGCATTATGACTTACTTTACTTTGTAACACCGAATGAACAATTACTTCATTCTACTAATCAACCTCAATTTCTAAACATTTTACAATGTTATGCTTGCTTTGTGTACTTACCATTTTCTGGAAGATCTTCGATTTACAGAATAAAATAAAGTCTTTTAAGAAAAAAAACAAAAAAAAAACCAATTCAATTTTACCCATTGTTGATTATATATACATGTACCTTATACAAATAGAGTCAGTTGATCGATTTGTGGAATATACATGTATTATGTATCATGGGAGTAAATCATTTATTTCCTTGATAAAAAAAGGCTGTGGTAATTCTTAATCAGAAATCCAGAATCGCAATATAAAGAATATTCAATGTGAGGAAATAACAAAACAAGATTTATTTTTTCAAGTCGGCGACAAACGTACATAAATGTTCCGAAATCGGTAGATGGGCATTGGCCTTAAAGCCAGGGACAATTTATACATATCGTATGGTATGATTTATGGTAAGAAGGAGGCAACTCGGGATTTGCACACAATGTGATAGTAATATAGGTCTGATCTATAACATGCTAACTATCTAATGTGTAGCCATAGATATTATCATTATGATATGATATGACATAATATGATATGAGACAATATTTGAAGTAACAGCAGGTTTCTCTAACAAACCTTTAAGTCCTTTTTCAAATATAAGTCACTTATATATGCTATTTTGTATTGGCGATTCTAAAGATCCAAATGATATAGCTATGTATATTTTGAGTTCGTGGCTAGATGACACTGATGTACTATTGCTATCTTCAAATAATTCTGGATTATGATAGCTGGTGAGATATACAAATGAGAAATCCTAAGGAATTAACATGTCACCATGCTAACATCTATGGGAAGGCTATCTGAAGAAGGTAAGTGCTTATCTATTGGTGTCTATGGGAAACTGCAATATATGCATGAAACCAGATGGCAGCACCAGTGATAAATTTAGTTCTCAGTCTAGACAAAGAGGGTACTGCGATACCTACCTGCATTTGTCTTTAAGACAGCTTGAAGGAGAGTGTACACAGAGTTCCTGTTCACTGCAGGTGGTGCCATATAGTGGTGTTTTTCATAACTAACTGCATCATGTCTGTGTCTAGATTGGCAACCAACCCCTGTCTATACTGAGCTAAGACATAGGGGTTGATCGGTTAAAATCACATGCGTTATCCACTTGTGTTCGCCTCAAACCAAGTACATATATGTAGTTTTGTTCTATGTAAGCTCTAAAAGCAGAAATACTTAAAAGGAAGTATTCATTGCTTAACAAATTGATAATGAAATTTAGCTTTGTGGTGGCTCTATTCTAAAAATACTCAAGATAGGAAATAACAAAATGGTAAATTGGCTTTGAGGTTATGACTAAACACACTCTCCAAGCAGTATGTAAGATATGGTTGGAGAGTAACTGACAGGTCCCGCTACTGGGTCAAGGCGGCTGCTTATTTAACCCTACCAGGGACCTGTTTTTAAAACTAAGAACGATTAAAGAATTGACCCTATCGTGGTCCTTGATGCATTCTCATTACCTAAAGTGATCCGTCTTTATGGAGGACATTCCTACAAAACGATCAGGAAAATATCTTTATTTTGAGTTTTTTTTTAAATCTTGATCGTGATCCACATCGTACATAGGCCTGTCCTACCTCCATTATCGGTCTTATTGGAAGACAACCCCAGGGGGTGTCGTACCAGTACTTGGATTACCAGAATTAAGCAACTTAGCTATTCTCAGCTCAAAATTGCAACTTAAAGTGTGATTTGAAATAGACGTGTAATCGGCGAGCGACTGCTGGTATGTGACGGCGTTCTCTCGGCGGGCGGGCGGCGTGTGAGTTAATCTATTCCGGTCAACTTCAAAGGAAGGTGTCCACTGGTCAATGCTAGTCAAATGCTGTCTAATTAGGTCGCTGATTCGTGTAAATTGAGACAAAGAGAGGCGGGAAACGTTCTAGACCAATCTGAATGTCTGGCTTAGCATTGTTTGGGTGCCTGTGGAGGGGAACCAGTGTAAACTGTGTGACAGTGGTGCCCTCTGGTGTGATTTTATGGCATTGATGTTAGAGAGAGTCTGTGGTGGCGCTCCCTATAGTGTTCTGTGTGGAAGTGTGTAAATGGTTTGTTCAGGTTGATGTTAACTGTCTGAACCATACCAGCAGTTTCAAATGCGTACATTCTCGTCAGGCTATAATGGCTGATTACGTGAATATCGTCCTCTCAGTTTGGAGGATTATTCTTTGGGTTTAGGGTCAGAAGTGGTTTGGAGGAATAGATTGCAGAAGACCGTCACATTCAGTCGCCTCGTTGGTGGTGGGTATAGAGAGATTCAAATAAGATAAAAATGATTTGCGTCGATTCGGGCGTCTCCGCGTTCCCGGTGGGGTGTGGGTGACTGTATGGATCGGGCAAAAAATTTTTTGCCCGATCCATACAGTCACCCACACCCCACCGGGAACGCGGAGACGCCCGAATCGACGCAAATCATTTTTATCTTATTTAAAGTGTGATTTGATTACATAATTATATTTACCTATGCATAAATCTATTGTACAGGTACAAAGAATGCTTATTTGTAAAGTGGTATTTCATTGTTCTCCACCAAGACCTTTCCTCCATGAGGATTATCTTTGATCATTGACTAAAAACAATCCTAGTGGAGGACAAGTCTATGTCATGTGACTTTAAAACTCAATCTGATTGGTTGTCCACTAGGACATGTCTTCAACTACGACCAGAAAGGCTTGAACGATCAAGATTTGATCATTTCTGTAGGACCATGTTTAGAATACGGACTGACACGGATATCCTAGTCAGTATCGCTTTAGTGAGTCCTAATCGTAGTCGTTCAGTTAATATCGTTCTTAGTTTAAAAAACACCTCCCTGAGCTAACTTTGTGTAGCTTTGGATGCCAGTGTAGTCTGTGTCCTGAAGAAGGTATGACCACCGAAACGTTGACAACAGGTCCATAAACTGGACATTTAACTTGTGATTAACCATTTAATTATCTAATAAAAGATCTCTGAAACATCAATCGACTCAAAGTTGTGGCGTTTTTTTACACTTACTTGTAATTTCATCATTTATATTAATATATGAATTTAACTAAATATTTCGTAAATTTTCCCTCTAATGCTAGCATTTTAATTTTTTTTCTGGTTTTTGGTTTTTTTTTATTGCAGTGTAGATAGGTACATTTAGTATGGCCTCTGCTTAGAAGGTATTCTGGCCAACTTTCTCTTGACAGTATTCAAGTCCATAATAAAAGTATTACATCTAGTTCGATTGATATATAAGGATGTTCTTGTTAGTTAGATTCACCTACGATTATCCAAGGGATGTCGTCCACCAAGACCCTTTTCTGAAAGCCATCGAGTTGGCTCA
The DNA here is from genome assembly GCA_950022655.1 of Alentia gelatinosa. Lineage (NCBI taxonomy): Eukaryota > Metazoa > Annelida > Polychaeta > Phyllodocida > Polynoidae > Alentia > Alentia gelatinosa. Next base: position 9,155,450 of record OX465589.1, read on the forward strand.
TATGAACAATGTGTGTCCACCCCATGATGTCTAATGCAACGCTTCTGGACAAGAATTCTGAACGAGACTGTCCTTTTTTTTTTAATTTGGGCAAGTCTTTTATTAATCTCTCCACATTATCATACGGCTTACAACTTTCAGCTTGCCAAACAATTCTTCGTACATTCATTACACTTTTTTAACATCATTGTTACATTGTGGTCATTCCCAATGTCCCCCCCCTTTTTTTTATACTAGCTAACTATATAAAACTAAAATTATCTAAACATCATCTAGGCTCTTCTGGAACTAAACCTTTCATCACATAATTGTCCTGTTATAAGTATATGGTTGCCGCCCCTGTACTGTTGACTCTAACAATTCTGATTATTCATATTCCTTTTCCTAGAAAGAGTATATGAAGAAGATTCTTAAAGCAATTACATGCATAGGTTCTATCAAGAAAAACTAGAATCAAGAAGTCTCTTCTTCTGCGTAGGGTGTGGTTTACTGTTCAATGAGTCACATTAGACCACTTGTTTCTCTAGCATGCAAAACGATACTGTCTTTAGGACTGGCCCCACTAGTGCGATGAGGTCGTCGCACGCACGCATTTTTTTCTTACCCTACTGACATCCCTGCACAATGATATTACTATACAGTAAAACCCCGCTTAAGGGAACACCCTCCGTTCTGAGCAAAGTGTCCCCTTAAGCGAGGTGTCCCATTAAGCGGGGTTAAAATGAACTAAATAAAGATTTCTGTTCCGAGAAAACTGTCCCCTTAAGCGGGTTGTCCCCTTAAGCGAGGTGTCCCAGAAGCGGGGTTTTACTGTATATGAAATCGATATGAGGTTCATAACCTGTAAATATCCAAATAGCTATAGGGGCCGAACATATAGATATAAATACAGATATATATGAATACAATAGAAGGCCTGTGCGACGAATCCATCACAAATTATGACCATTTCGAGATGTGCGATGCGATGAATCCGTCGCATCGCACACAATCACACACGCGTATCTCCGGCCCCACAGGAGCGATTGTGTGCGATGCGACGGGCGGCGCCGTTTTTATGACCCTCGCCGGCCGTTTATGGCTTTTTATTGACTTGCGACAATTGCATCGCACCAGTGGGGCCGGGCCTTAAGCGCCAGATCCACTAAGGCGACTGTGCGAATGCGTCTGCGATCCATGCGACTGTGCGAATCCCATGCGATGATATTCAACATATTGAATATTGTCGCAAGGCATTCGCATGTCCATGCGAACATCTGCGAACGTCTGCTAACGTCTGCGAACCCAAATTCGCATGGAAAATCGCCCCAGTGGATCTAGCGCTTTAGGGACACTACGAATATAAAGTCTCGTTCCTCGTCCGTACTCCCCTTTGAGTGATCCCCAGGACAAAATGAGCTTGAACGATAGTATGGGGGAGACTTAAACGAGGGCTCGTAATCACTGCAGGTGGTGACACATAGTGGAATTTTTGGGAACTAATTTCATCATTTATAGATATATGTGGATCTAACTAAATAGCACGGTAAATTTCGATCAAACAACTCCAGTTTGAATTTAAATCATAATAAACATATTTCCGCTGGTTTGAATCAATATATAAGCTTTTATTTGTTATTTTGAATCACCCACGATACCCCATAGAGCTGTCGCCCGCCAAGAGAGCTGAAGGAAACTCTGGATGAGTTCTCCCGGCCCGACGATAAATAATAAAATGTGAATGGACGAGAGGTCGTAGATCGTCGGCTACAACTCTCTTTCCCCACGATAAATTGAATAATCAAATCCAAACCCTCGCACGATCTCTCCTTGGGTATGTAAACTATCGTCGCGCAGAAAATAAGAAGGGGCCCTGGACGATACGATAACTCCAACGATGAACGACATGCTGGACGTTTTTTTTACATTCGTTGAATAACTTTAACCAACATCACCCCTGGGTCTCGGTACACCCCTCTCATAAGATCGCACACTCTCTTATAAGGGGTATTCTGTACTCTCACTTCGCTCTATAGGAGAAGAATTCTTAACAAAGTAGGCTTAGAGCCTTGAGAATCCACTTGCCTCCCCCCCCCCCGGGCTAAAGACGTACATCAATGCAACCAAAGATTCCTATAATCTCAATGATGCCACCTAGCGGAAATACTGTGTGCCAGTGGATTCTCAAGGCTCTAAGCCTAGTTCGTTAAGAATTCTTCTCCCATAGAGCATAGTGAGAACCTTGTACAGAATACCACTTAGAGTGTGTGAGATCTTATATGAGGGGTGCACCCTGGCGTCTTAATGGACGATACCCCCTTGGGTATTGTAGGAAAATCTAAGTAAGACAATCAACCTCATATAGCAATTAAACACAAGGATATATCTTTTTTATTGACTCGAATACAAACTGTCATTGTTACAGGGAAAGCAGCAGAAATATTTAGTTAGATTTAGCTATAATTATAAATGATGAAATTAGTTACCCAAAATGCCACCATGTGGCAGCACCTGCAGTGAATATGAACCCTCTTACACACTCTCCTTCGACACTAAACATGCAGCATTTCTCCACTTTCAGACTACACCAGAGAGGTGTTTTTAAAACTAAGAACGATATTGGCTGAACGATTACCTTTAGGACTAACCTCAGGCGAGAGTGACCTAGGATCTGTTGAAGGCTGCGACAAGGGGTCACGACAGCTCCCCTCCTCACGACAATACTGCGACAAGGCACCGATTGGAACTTTCTTGTCGGCGCGTGTCGCAGCCCTGTCGTGGTTGATGGACGCCCCCTCTTACAAGGGTCCAGTCGTAGCAAAAATCAAACATGTTCGATGTTGTTGTAGCCTTGTCGGAAGGCTCCCGACAAGCTTCCAATCGTGGCCTTGTCGTGGCCTTGTCGTAGACTCTTTTCAGGAACTGGGGTCCACCAAACACAACAAGGCCTCCAATCGCAGGCCAATCGTGGACCTTGTCCGGGAGCCATTGTCGTAGCCTTGTCGTGGTTGGTGGACGCCCCCCTTAACACTGTATTAAGGAACGAACTTTGAAATTATTGAGCGATAAAGTGGGATTCACACGATGGGACAAATGTACCTGAGACTGCTGTACTTCACACCTTTGCACCAGTCGGCTATAATTTCCAGCTGGGTAAAAAGTTTCATAGATTGGGGGTGTCCTACAGTCTCAGGGTAACATGGCGGATTCAATTCACATGGGAAGACTTAACAGGTACATAGTCTCACCCCTACACCTCTACACAGGGTACACAGGGTACACAGGGTACACAGTCGCCGACTCAGGGTACTTACCCATGTGAATAGGTGTTATTTGAGACCATTGAGACTCACAGATTGGGGTAGAACGTGTGAAATACATTTGTCTCACCAAAATGTCCCTCTAAATTCTAAACCTGTTTAGAGTCAAAATCTCATGAGAGTCTGTTCCTTGTTAAGGGGTGATTGTCACGGACAATTGCAAGAGAAAAAAACTGTCTCAGCAAAACGGAACCCTGTCATTCACACGAGGAGATTGTTTTCCAGTACCGAATCTCAACAGGATTTGTCTCAGACAAACGGCCTGTGAGGTAGTGAATCCCACAGTGTGAATCCCACTTAACCCTTGTACGAGGAGGTACAGAAAAGGGTTTTCATGTACGATAGATGTTTCAACGGGCCCCTGGACCGCCCGGTCTGTTACCTCCACCCTGCCGTCCACCCCTCCACAGGAGAGACCTCGCCCCTCCTCCCGGCCTCTCCCTCGCCCTCCCATCTCCGTCCCCGCCGGCTGGAGGTGCAGGTAAGCGGTGTGCAGGAGGAGGAGGGAGACCGACCCCGCACCGACCACACGGTGACGGCGCGTACCGCCACACAGCCCGGGAGACGAGTCCCCGCCGCCCCGGTCTCTGCCCCGCCCGGGCTCGCTACACGAGGAGGAGGACACCGGGCGCTTCTCACGGTGATCCCCGGGAGGGACCCCGGCGGGGAGACACCCGGGAGGGTTCACCGTGACGGAGATTTCCACAGGAGGAGTTGCCTCCAATGCGTGGCGTGTCTTCATTGAGAATGGAGGTTCTCCCCTGGGTGGGGGATTTACTGTGACGGGGAGGTTTGTGCCTTTGGAAACTCGGCTGGTAGTATTGATGAGGGTTGCGGAACCCCATATATCTGTCCGTTAAACTTCCTGCCTTGTTTACTACACTAGATGACGTGTCTTCATTGAGATTGGAAATGGGTGGTGGTTATTATAGGAGGACGCTGCGGATCAATGGAGAGACTTGAGGAGGGTTTATCTGGCACTGATTGCCTCCTGGTGCAGTGAGATTTATATTCTGTGATCTTCCCTCCCTCCCTTTCTCCCTCCCTCCCTCCCTCCCTCCCTCCCCCCCCCCTCTCTCCTCCTTTCCTCTCTCTCTCTCTCCCTCCCTCCATCTCTCTCCTTCCCTCCCTCCCTTATTCCTTTTCTCTTTCTCTCTCCCTCCCTCCCTCTCCTCTCTCCCTATCTCTCTTTAACCTCTGTCTCTCCCTCTATCCCCCCTCCCTCTCCCTCCCGCCCTTCCTCTCCTCTCTCTCTCTCTCTCTCTCTCTCTCTCTCTCTCTCTCTAACCACACACTCTCTCTCTCTCCCTCACTCCCTCTGTCATTCTCTCTCTCTCTCCCTCTCTCCCTCCCCCTCCCTCCCTCTCTCTCTCTCCCTCCCTCCCTCCCTCCCCTTTCCTTAGCACACACACCACATATATACCCCCACACACACACACACACACACACACACACACACACACACACACACACACACACACACACACACACACACACACACACACACCTACACACACTCTCACTTCAAATGGCTCGGTTCTGAACCCACCAGGTCACGTGGGACACTGTGACGTCACCCGGAGAGCGTCCTGTGGGAGTTGATGGTTTTAAAACAAACTGAGAAGCGAAGAAGGAGAAGGAGGAGGGGCTTTATACTAAATACCATACACTGAACCTACCCGCCCACCCATCCACCCGCCTGCCCGCCTACACACCCGCCCGCCCGCCTACACACCCGCCCGCCCGCCTATACACACCCGCGCGGCACGGTCATACTGCACGGCCATACGGCACCTCATCACAGTACAGCACGAGCGGGATGTACGGCAGCGCCGCCTAGTGACAGACGACGGGAGATGAGCGGAGGGAGCGCGGACACCTCGCGCAGATTAACCGGCGGGCGAGCGAGCGGACGGACGGACGGACGAGCGTGCCGGACTACGGCTGAGATAATCCGCGTTAAGTGCGTGTAGCGCCGGGTGCGGCTACAGCTCTGTGGAGGGTCCGGGCGGCGAGTGAGAGGGTCCAGTGAGAGACGGGTACAGACCAGGAGAGACAGGCGTGAGGACCAGGGGCAGGAGGAGGAGGAGGTGTGTAGGATTATCACACACGGTGGTGGATTATGGATAAAGAGAGGAGATTAATGACTCTATCACCAGCGGCTTGTATCCCGCGGATTATCTGAACGCTTCCCCCAGACGCAGTTAGGGATAAGACGGATTGCCCTCACCTGGAGGAAACCACCTGGCGCAACCCTCCCCGCGGATCGTGTGGCCGCCTGGACTCCCTACACTACACCGTATACCCCCCCCCCCCCCCCCGCCCGGATGGGGAGGCCAGTATGATTGTTCTGCCGGGACCCGCGCCCTGCCTCCCCGGTGATATCCACCTGCGTGTCGGTCCCACCCCCGCGCCCGGGGGGATTCTGTGATTTCCCCCCCACCCCCACCCCTCCGCCGCCGCTTTCCGGGAAGGTTATTATCGGAGGAATGCATCGCGAGAAGATCACGTCGTTGTCGTTACTATGGCAGCCATGATTAGTGCCTCTGGTGGCCGCACGGTGTCGCTGTTGCTGATGTTGGCGACGCTGATGGTTGGAGTGTCGTCTGCCAGGTGAGTGACGAGAATGGGGTGATAATGGGAGACGATAATGGGGTGATAATGTGGGGATGATTGGAGAGTGACGATAATGGGGGACGATAATGGGGGACGATTGAGGAGTTATGATAATGGTAATGGGGGGACAATTGAGGAGTGACGATAATGGGGGGATAATGGGGAAGATTGAGGAGTTATGATAATGGTAAAAGGGGATGATTGAAGAGTGACGATAATGGGGAGGATAATGGGGAGGATAATGGGGGAAGATTGAGAAGTGACCATAATGGTAATGGGGGAACGATTGAGAAGTGACCATAATGGGGTGATAATGTGGAGGATTGAGGAGTTATGATAATGGTAATGGGGGATGATTGAGACAGGATGATAATGGGGTGATAATGGGGAATGATTGATGAGTTAGAATAATAATAACAGTTCAATTCACCTACCCTAACCCATTTTACTTATTATACAAGAAGAAATATACCACAATTCCCACCTTGATATAATCGGGATGTATTTATCATGGAGGGACGTATTTGTCATGGAGGGACGTATTTGTCATGTAGGGATGTTTTTATCATGAAGGGATGTATTTGTCATGGAGGGACGTATTTGTCATGGAGGGACGTATTTGTCAAGGAGAGACGTATTTGTCATGGAGGGACGTATTTGTCACGGAGGGACGTATTTGTCACGGAGGGACGTATTTGTCACGGAGGGACACATTTGTCATGGAGGGACGTATTTGTCATGGAGGGACGTATTTGTCATGGAGGGATGCATATGTCATGATGGGACGGATTTGTCTCGTCTCATGTGGACCTATCCGCTGGATTTCAAAGAAGATTTGAAATCCGAAGAATCTGCTGCTGTCTTGTCTTGTCTGGAAGCCGTGTGTGTCATAGCTATCTTGACTAGTTCTGTTATGGTCGCCTTTTTCTGAGGTGAGCAGATTTCTTGGAGGCAGGGATACAAAACTGCATATTTTCGAAAAGATCACTCCCTGTTTATGAATCTGTGAGGCGAGAATGTAGGTTGTCTGGGAATGGTGCAACAAAATTTAAACAAACCTACAATTCGATATGCCTCCCTCCGCCTCAATGTTGAGATATTCGAGATGATGACCAATCAATTCCTTTCTTATTCTCGGTGATTATCATTATTTTCCAATATATGAATATAAAAAAAACAAGTAGTCATTCTTGGGTGGTATACGTTAAAAAAAACTGGAACGTTGAAGATCCCAGGTTATTTCTCCTATATCATAATCTATACCAATATCATAACTCCATTGTGAAAATTGTAATAACAGAAATTGTTGTTCAATCAGAATCAAGTTTACATCAAGTAACACATGTGATAATAATATGGACGCCGTTTTCCGATATACCAATAACATCAAGAAATATTGCATTGTGGGTAATTTTGTGCGGCAGAATACCACAGACACTATATAAACAGCCCCATCAGTGGACAGGTTGATGTAGGAGCCCCCTGGTGTTCACTCTATAAATTAACTCGTCGGAAACGGTGTATAAGTGTGTTGACTGATATGATACCTGCACACCACCCCTCGCCTCTCCTAGTTACCCCAGAGCACCTGTCAGAGGGTAGATAAGGCGCCTGTCTGATACCTGACATATCACCCCCACCCCCTGTACCCACCAACCCCCCACCTGCGATAATACAGTTTATATCCCGCCCCCTACCGGAGAGGGTGGTCTTGGTGAGAGAGGGGGGTCACTGGATCCAATTCCAGGCCGCAGCCCATCACTGCGGGTGAAACACCTGCGGAAAATGATCTCTTCAGGTGAGGAGATAGCCCTGCCAAGCAGGTAGACGCTAAACGCTATCGGGGTTGTTTAATAGCCTGGCAATGAGATCAGGTGTGGTGTAGGGGTGTAGACGGGGGTGTAATGCTGACAGGTGGGCTGGGGGATACTCATGGTATCTTATTAAGGTGTAGCAGAATGCCGGAGGGTGAAATTCAATTTTTATGGAATGTGTTGGTCTCAATTACAATGTTATTTTTCAGGGTATAGACTCATCAATGTTTAGAATGTGAATCTTGAGAATATACCTGTATGACTTCATGCAGTAGACTTGGTATGGAGTATTCAAGAAGGAACCAACAAGTTTTGGTTAAAGTCGTCATTCTCCACGAGTTTGATGCGGAGTGATATGAACGAGGCGACAGCTGAGTAAATATCACATAGCATTCAAACGAGTTGGATAACAAGCACTCTGACCAAAAAGAGTTGCATTTATCTCACCCCTGTTCACACTTAAGTGCTGATTCCACCAACACACAAGATATAGTGAGACTGGTCGCGATTTGGTTGTCTTGCTAAATCGTGCTAGGTTTTGAATAATCGCGTGCATATTTGCCATGATGTGCCTCGAGGTGTCGCTGTGGTGGAGCACCAAAATATAAGCATAGCTTCACGAAAAAGTACACATGGCGCGCTATGTATCGCGACAAAGGAGGTACGACATATTGCGATAATGTAAGATATAACAAGATATACCAAGGTATAACATGGAAAATCCATCGTGCTGGTGGAATCAGGCCTTAACCGAATGAGCATTGCACAGGATATAGACCATGGAGAATGGACTACAATACCCGTAGGGGCATGGAGAACGAGTTACCAATGTTAAGCCTATAGAGCAAAAATACCAGGGGTGAGATAAAGGTGTCGGGGAGCTAGGATCTATACAAAAGATGTCACGGAGGAATTAAATTTTGTATGGAATGTGAAAATGTCCAATACAATCTCATCAATGTCCTGTCTCACCAGAGAGAATCCTGTATGACCTTGGGCAGTGGTCACAGGGAAGGAATGATGTCATTCAAGTCGAAATGCAGCAGATATTTCAGGACTGTGAGACTCTGAAAATCAAGATTCCTTATGAGATGAGATCTAAGGCACACACCGTCACCACCAACCTTCAAAACGTTCCGGAGATAGAAGGGTGAAGTGGGGATGAGACCCAGCGTGGCTCATACACAGTTAGGAATCTCATCGAAGCACATCGTTAACCCTAGACTTGCTCAAGTCTTTGATTATGATCATTTATTAAATGATTAAAGTAAATCGGAATACAATTCATTATAATATGTGTCCTTCTCTGTCTGGCCCATGAATCAAAGACTTTCCACTATGAATCAAATCTCCTGTTTATGGCCCCAAGACACTCCCTGTAACCCTATACTTCCTCCTACCCCTCCCCCTCCCATCCTCCAGTTCTCTGGTCACTTGTGTTGTCACAGTAATAAATTTCGCCTGCTCCTGACTGTGACCTGATTAAGATCAAAGTGAGAGGGTATCAATCTCCCAGCAGATATCCTCACCAGTAGGCAGGATATCTGTATGGAGAGTGTTGGGAATACTGGCGCTAAACAGCACCAGAAATCCAACACCATTACCGATTCTACCAGTCCCTGTATCCCAAGGATTTATATAGAACTGCATAGAGAATCGTATAAATACACAATACTCCACGAGTTTGGAAGGGCGGCAATCTTCATCGAGGCGAAGCCGAGTGACGATTACGGCACTTTCAAATGAGTGGAGTATAGTTTATTTTACGATTTGAGTGCGGTTCTGGATTTATCTCACCACTTTCAAGGTTAGGGGAGATGAAATTTCTTGTCTTGTCTTGTCATCTCTCTGAAATCCTGGCCGCTGATTGGTCAATCGCCTGTGACGTCATCTCAAATTCACTACGCCACGACCATGGTGTAGTATTGTCACTTTACCGGGGTGATCGTTGAGTATTTTTTTTGTTTTGTTATTCCTATGGCTACACTTGTTCCAGGGGTGAGATAAGGTAGCCATATGCAGGGACTGGAGCCAGTCTACGTTAACCCTATCATGCAGCCCCATGTATGCCCGGAGGCAAAGCCTGGAGGCTATGAAAGATTCCTCCAGGCAATCCCACGGAGAGGACTTCATAGAACTGGATCGAGAATCACATAAATTCATACACAATACACTGTGAGTTTGGATCCGCTGCAATCGTTATCGAAGCAAAGCTGAGTGATGACATCGCATATGACATCATCTCAAATTCATTACGCCACGGCCATGGCGTAGTATTGCCACTTTACCAGGGTGATTATTGAGTTTGTCTTTTCTAAGTTATTCCTATGGCTAAACTTGTACCAACTTGTACTCTATGTATTCCCACAGTATAAATTCCTAGAAAGAAGTGCCAAATTCTTTTTTAAAAGTTGAGCATCAACGAATTAGTAGCGAATGGTATGTTCATCATTGATGAACGAGCATGGGATAATAAATGAATAACAATCAAAAGGTTAGTGATATATTCAGCCTATGGATCCGTAACCCACTTGCACCCAGTTAACTTGCTTGTTCTACAGCCTTCTAGGATCCAAACATATCGAGCACCAGTGGGCTAATGAGGTATCTTGGTCTCTAGTGATTGGTCATGGTCAGCTGGGCACGTCTCTAAGACACTGAGACACTGGCCCTCTGCTCCTTTCCCAATGTTACAGTCTTAGCACGCAGAAAGTGAAGGGTTAATTTTTTGCAGCAAACTCAAGGTCTATTTTACCACCCTAATCCTTATGCTGGGGACGGCCCAAGTAAGAAACGTAATGATTTCCGGAATCGCCAACACACAAAATGCCATGTTCACATGTACATATGTGAGATATTATTTCATATCAGAAATATCTCGCACCGATAATTTATCATCTCAGATGGAACAATCAGGTGAAATATGTAATAATAGCTCACATACATGCCATTTTGTATTGGCAATTGCAGAACTCGCTGCGTTTCTCGCTTGGTGTGTCCCCGGCATATGGTAGAGCAGATATTAGCGTGTGACCCACGTTAAAACAAATTTTTTTGTATATATATACAACAGGATACGAATTTAAGATAATTATTTGATTGTCTCTATGACCACATAAATGGTATTCTTATTGTTTTAAACACTGAAGTACAAGACAGCAGAGCCGGAGTGTCCTGAGCTGAGAGGGTGGGAACAGTCGTATGGGAATCACACGATGGGATTCATGTACCCAAAAAAAGTTTCTCTGAGACAAATCCTGCTGAGATTGAGTACTGAAACACAATCATCTGTCTGAATTGTCGGGTTCCATTTCCCTGAGACATCTTATTTTCCCTGCGACGATTACCTCTATCTAGGTACAGAATCTCATGAGATTTTGATCTTAAAGTTTAAAGTTGAAGTGGGATTCACACGATGGGATTCATGTACCTCACAGGGTGTTTTTCCGACACAAATCCTGCTGAGATTCTGTACTCGAACACAATTTCTTCGTCTAAAGTATAGGGTTTCATTTCCTTGAGACATTTTTACCCTCTGTTATTGTTAAAGACATTTCCCCCTAAAAAGGAACAAAATCGCATGAGATTTTGAGCCTTATGAGGTACATGAATCCCATCGTGTGAATCCCACTTTAAAGTTTAAAGTTTACAAGGGCATTTTGGTGAGACAAATGGACCTGCTGCGACTACATGTATGTACCTGCCCTAGCTCATAGGAGGCCAGCAGGCATGATCATATGTTTGTAACACCCCTCACCTCAAAGGTACTTGAGTCCAAGGGTGATTCTTCACTGTGACTATATCTGAGATTATGTACCAGATGTGTCCTCCCATGTGAATCAAATTCGCCATTTTTCCTTGAGACAGATATAAGCACTTTGCCGTGAGAATTTTGTACCAACCGAGAATTGTCTGAGACTAGGAGAAAGTGTGAAGTACACCAGTCTCAGGTACGTGGGTCTCTACATGTGAAATCCACTTTATGGGAATTTGTATTGAATTAGAGAAAGCGTTGAAAGGGTTAAAGTGATTTAAATCCTTGAGGACGAGCTGCCAAAACTCCACACCTTTACACTCCCTAAATAGAGAAATTACGCCGTAATGGTTGGATGACGTACGTGTATATTCTTTCTTCAAATTTTACCGCAGCGGTTCACAGCAATTACGATGTAATTGAGCAAGCATTAAGGTTTATTACTTCAAATTAGCTCTGACAAAGACTTCATGTCCGAACAGCCCACAGCACTCAACTTGACCCTAGCGCTGATGTGGAACATGAGAGGGATTTCTGCCTCACACACAGTGAAGATAGGCATGTAAAACAGCGAGGAGTTGTATACACAGACAATAATCGATGGTTTTGTGGACAGGCGGCCGTAAACCACGAGATGTTGACGCGTAGTAATACACCAGCGCTAGCGAGTGTATTGCGACGTCAACCACGAGTGGTTTACAGAGCTGCCTGTCCACTAAATCATCGTTTGTTGCATTTATTATCCATCTTTTCGAATAAATCAAACCCGGTAATTTCCATTTTAAATGGTATAATAATAGGGACTATTTCTTTGCTCTAGAGCGAAAGGGACTATTTTTCCCGTATACCATGGGTTTGAGGCCGTATACCACAGGTTTGAATCCTTATACCACAGTTATGGTATCTGACAGGTTTTATACAATGGGTCGTGGTTTACTGAGTCCCCATATATTTTCAATGGGGTCTTGTATACGATGGATAATAAGAGAAAACGTGGTTACTGAGCCCGAAGGGATGCCCGTTCGAGGTCTTTTGATGCCATAAATACGTCCTGATGCCGCAGGCAGAGGGACGTATTTATGGCATCAAAAGACCGAGAATGGCATCCCTACAGGCTCAGTCACTACGTTTTCTTATTATTACATACCTAGATATTAAAAAAAATGCAATTTTATATACTTATGTTATGTACCACCTGACCCGATAGTCACAGTGCGCCCGAATATTTAATACGGGCACAGTGCGCCCGAACAATATTTATACTGCACCCGTAGCAGCGGGTAGTATTTCATAGACGTTCGGCTATAGGTATGTAATAATAAATGTCTTGCTCATGAATGGGGAACTATGAAGAAGACATGACAACCCAGGGAGCTGTTGAATAAAGTTCGTTCGCTTCTGGGAGGTGTTTTTAAAACTATGAACGATAAAAGAATTGATCTTATTTTGGTCTTTGTTGCATTCTTGTTACCTAAAGCGATCCGTCGTTATAGAGGACAATCTTTCAAGACAATCAGTGAAAATAACTTTATTTTAATTTTTTTAAATGTCACAAGTTTTACCGTTTTTAGGTCCGATGCTAGGTGGGTTCGATCATTTATAACAAAACATATTCCACTTAGAAAGTGAAAAAGTAAACAATAAAAATTGCAAAAGATATCCTGGAATTATGCAGACCACATTTAAAAACGGACTGACACTCCGATTGTGGTCACTGTCGCCTGAGGATTGTCCCAATCGTAATCGTTCAGCAAATATCGTTCTTAGTTTTAAAAACAGCCCCCAGGTGCTGGTGCTGGACGATGCGATAACTCCAACGATAAACGCCATCCTAGACGATTTTAGAGCTATATATTAGATTACTCTTATCGTCAAAACATCTTATGCTTATGACACATTATTTCATGCAACACTATGGCCCCTGAAGGCTATTCTAAGATAAGTTTTTTGTCGTTCGTAGTTAATTCAACAGCCCCAAGGGTCCCGCTGAATAGTCTATGAGTATGAGTTCCCAACGTTAAGCCTATGGAGAAAAATACCAGGGTGAGATGATATACCTTCACCAATAAGACGGTACCGCTTTGTGGTCGGTGTCCAACACCGACCGAAGTTTTAGACAACTCGGTTTGGCTTTTGTTGGTAAAGCCCTGTTTCCATTGGTCGACCTAAAGGGTGTAGATTTTGTTAGTTCTCCTAATAGCCTATTTCCATTGGCCCTGGCGGATCTACAGCCAGGCACCACCAACGGACCTTTAGCACTGCTGAGGCAGAATGGAAATGGGAGAACTCCAAAAATCTACACCGTTTTCGTCGGCCAATGGAAAAGGGCCTTTAGCGTCAACAGGTTCTAAACTATATCCATGTCTCCCCAGCTTTATGTTGCCTCATACTGTACTTGTCCTTGTTACGTCTGTACTTTGTATGCCTGTACTGTTGTGTGTCTATGTTGTTGTCCTAGTTCAGTAGATGACAATATGTATAAACTCATACGATAATATTGTAATTGACTTCAATAGCCTAGTATGACTTTAACAAAGGCAGCGTCAAATGACCTGCGGACTTCCAACATATGAAACTGAAACTATGAACTACAAATGGAAAGCATATATTTGTGATCTACTTTTTCTGTTGTTATACACCTTTTTTTTCCTGTTTGACTTGTACTGGAAGAACGCCTTATGGCGAATGTACCACGTCTTTCTATGAATAAAAAAATAATAATAAATACCGCTGCTGGAGGGTCCGTAGCCGTCTACAGGCTTTATCCTACCTCTAATAAAAAACGCCATAGGCTTAACATGGGATTTGTTTATGTTACGGGTGTGACATAAAGTGTTGTTTATGCCACTACTTTCTAATACTGAAAAAATATGGAAACAGGGTAGGATAAAATCTAGACGCCACTCGTTTGAGTTTGAGCTTATTTATGCCACTCATTTTGTTAGCTCCGTAATGTCACTCGTCTTCGACTCGTAAAATTATGGAGCCAACAAAATGCGTGGAATAAATAAACTCAGACTCAAACTCGTGACGTCTCTTTATACCACATCATCCCTGGGTCTCTATGGCATACAGAAAAGGGTCTACATATAATAATTCCCCCGTATACACTAAAAGAATGTACTATACATAGGATATAGACCATGAAGAACGGACTACAATACTCGTAGGGGTATGGAGAACGAATTCCCAATGTGAAGCCTATGGGACAAAAATACCAGGGGTGAGATTAAATACCTACATCATCCTTGGGTCTCTATGGCATACAGAAAAGGGTCTAAATATACGATCTTGGATTATCAAACGGGCCCTTGCGGAAACAAACGTGTGTATCTGTACATTCTTGTGGCTGACGGTCGCGGGGTGTGTTCGGGGGACACTTCCCGCCCCGTCCCGATCCGTCAGTGGTGAGTTCTGATCCTTGTCGGGGATGGCGAGTTGAGGGGAGTGTACTGAGACGAGATCCGATTACCTGTACACTGTAATTAACAGGTAAACTCGACCCGGACGGGTGTGTCGCCATGCGGGCCCCTGTGTGGGTGTGTGGCGGGGTGGGGGGGGGGGGGGGGGATTTACTGACCTTAAAGCCGGAGACACACCAAGCGAGAAACGCAGCAAGTTCCGTAATCGCCAACACAAAATGGCCTATGTGTGAGCTATTATTTCATATTTCACCTGATTTTTGCTTCCAAGATGCTAAATTATAGGCAGGAGATATTCCTTTGAAATAATATCTCATATACACGCGTGTGGGCGATTCTGGAGATCGCTGCCTTCACTCGTTTGGTGTGTCCCCGGTATAAAGCCGGAGACACACCAAGCGAGAAATGCAGCGATCTCCGGAATCGTCAACAAAAATTTGCGTGTATGTGAGATATTATTTCATAAGGATATTTACCATCGATAATTTAGCGTATCAGAAGCAATAATCAGGTGAAATATGAACTCACATACTGGCCATTTTGTGATGGCGATTCCGGAAATCGGTGACCGGTTTCAGATACAAGCGGCTATATACTCTAAGAGGTTGATGCATAGTTTTATTACCTACCGATTACGGAGTCTCCATAGGAAATGTATAGGGCACCTGGAATTAGCTACCCGGAGATTCTGGTATGTCAGAATCTCCTGCAGGAGATTCCGCAAAAAAAGTCCCTGCCAAAATGAGGCCAATTCATAATGTACTTCAAAATAAGTTTATTTAATGTTCATTCAATATTAATTAGTTATAATCAGTCACAATTATCTCATTTACCATCAGAAATTACTGTCATAAAAAGTTTTGCACACTAAAAACACAGAAAAATAGCGAACTATATAACAGTCGCATGTATACACTGAATTACCACCATGCTTGACAGTGCTGTGGCGCTATGGCGTAATCTGGAACCAAATGTACTTTTTAGGCGATATACATGTTTTTAATCTTGTTGGTGGGTAATAAATACACAATAACGACTGGTTTTGTTTACGAGTGCCCGCAATCTCCTCGTAGTTGACGACGTAATATCCTCGCTAATCGCTCGGATATTACTACACGTCAACTACTCGGAGATTACGGCCACTCGTACACAAAACCAGTCATTATTGTGTATATATCCGAGCGCATGCGAGGATATTGCACAGTATCAACTCTGAGGCGCATACAACAGCTTTTATCTGAAACTAGTCTATATTGTATTTATTATCCACCTTTATCCGACAAGTGGCGTACTAATATCAGTTCATTTAGGTACGCACTATTTTTTACATATCTATGCACTATTTTTTCATATGCGCTGGCTTTTGCAGCCCGGAGCATACAACACATCTTTATTCTCCGGGTATGTTGATACACACTCCCTATGTGTTTTCTATGGACACTTTGTATTAGTTGAATATATCGGTATTTTCCAGGTATGTTGATACACACTCCCTATGTGTTTTCTATGGACACCTTGTATTAGATGGATATATATCCTATGTTCCTGCTATATTGATACACACTCCCTATGTGTTTTCTATGGACACCTTGTATTCGATGGATAATAAAACCAAGTACTACTTAAGTACAACTCCAATCAGCGGGTGTCTGTACAGGGTTAAAGGTCAGCGAGTCACATGACCTCTGGTGGTCACGTGACAATGAACGCGCGGACCACCGCCGTCGTCCCTCCTCCAGCAATCACAATCTCCTCCCGTCAAGGACACCCGCGAAAAACTCCCCTGTCCCCCGCACTCCGCTATCCATCTTCCCCGGCCCAGCCTTGATTGACAGGCGGGTCGTATTTACGTCGACTTAAGCCCCGCCCCTTCCATTCATGGGCGCCGTTTTTGTGATTAAATTGAAAAGAGTGTTGTGTGGGGAACCTGTGTCGATGTCAGTGCTTTCAGCTCTAATGGTGGGGTGCGTACAGGTGTCCCGCGGCCACATGAAGACAAATTTCACGAGTTTTATATTTTCACGGGTCTTTGTTTTTCATATAATTCACCAAATCCGCCTCTATCCACATCACTAATGAAGCATCGCTTATGATACATATTCTATACTCACTTTTAAGTATCGGTAAATATCATTTTAAGTATTTTATTGAAAACTTGGTAATTTTGGTTGGTGATTAATTTTCGCGGGGTGTTTGACAATATTTAGGAGCGGGGGGCTACCCGGCTGACTTTACCAAGGAGGGCAGGGCAGAGACGGATTGGATTGTGAGCTCGACCAAATTGAATACTTGATGAACAAGGCAGGGGGTGAAATCAACTACTCGGTCTACAAGTGGTGAAACATTGAGTCAGAAGTCTTTATAAAAGGCAGGACACGTCAACTGAGACTGTGGGGGGTCTGTGGCGATGTCAATAGTCCTCATTTAAAAGTTAATTCTTCTTGCGCCATTTAGTGGTACACATGGCCTCTACGTTTATAAAATGTATATTTAGCATACATTTTGCTGATGACATTATTAAAGATTAACTCTAAAGACACTGAACCTGTGTAGGGTCAAATGACCTATTACTAGATAAGAAGGACAAGATTAATGTTAAATGAGACAAAAATACCTGCGATATATGTATTTGCTATGATTATGTTGCAAATGTACCTAATCTGTTTAGTTACTTGTTAGAACGGTCCAAGGAAGAACGCCCTCAAGATGGGCGATTGTATCAATCCCATTTACCTGAATAAAAAATAAATAAATAAATAAAAAATAAAATAAAATGGCCTCTATATATAAGTGGTGTAGTTGTATCATAGTACAGTATAGAGGTTATCGTTATAGGCCTATCAGCTGTGGATAAGGTTGGGACTATGATATATCAATACAGTAAAACCCAGCTTAAGCGAAACTCTACTTTCCAGGCCAAAGTGACTGTTAAAGTTTGATTCATGTTACCTACGTCACGAGGTGTTTGTCTGAAGTGGGATTCACACGATGAGATTAATGTATCTCACAGGATATTTGTCTGAGATAAATCTTGCTGAGATTCTGTACTGGAACACAATCTCCTCGCCTGAATTGTATGGTTCCATAGAACATGAAATCAAGCAGAGATATCATAGCTTTTCCAGAGTAAAAGTGACACCAAATGCTATTCGCACATCGAGGGTTAGACACATTATAAATTGGTATATTGCTGAGGTCAGGTATATATATTCACACTATACATATTTCCCATAAACAAAATAGTGGGAGTCCTATATATGTTACGAGGATTAAGACGATTTCACAATTTTACGATATGTATTTGGGACATAACCACTAATTCTTCCACAAATTATTAAATCATTTAATCTATTATATGACTGCACTCATATGATATTTAAAATTGGTAGCATGAAAAAGTGGCGCCATCAGTCTAGGCCTGTCCATCGCTTTCACGCAGGACGTTAGGGCCCACCACCTTAAAGTCGGGACGTTAGGGCCCAACCTACACCGGGAGTCTCAGTCGCTCCTCGGCCGCACCGCGATGCCGCGGTCACACCTGTGGCCCCGGGAGTGAGAAACAGACGTTAGGGTCCACTTAATTTTGCATAATTGGTTAATGTTTGACTACTGGAGAATCCCTAATCCTAACCCTGACCCTGACCCTAACTCTCTCCCTAACCCTTTCCCTATCCCTAACCCTAACTCTATCCCTAACCCTAACCCTAACCCTTACCCTAACCCTTACCCTAACCCTAACCCTATCCCTAACCCTAACCCTAACCCTAACCCTAACCCTAACCCTAACCCTAACCCTATCCCTAACCCTAACCCTAACCCTAACCCTAACCCTATCCCTAACCCTAACCCTAACCCTAACCCTAACCCTATCCCTTACCCTAACCCTAATCCTAACCCTATCCCTACCCTGTGTGGCATTACGGAAATAATATAGTTTAAAGATTTTCTTATACTTTTTTTTTATTTTTAAAGATTTGACAAATATGGATATTTCAGTGATGTAAGTCGATCTTATGATCGTTGGGCCGCCAGGTTGGCTTTAGGCGGGCCCTAACGTCCCGATGAGTGGGCCCTAACGTCCCGACTTTCGGGTGGTGGGCCCTAACGTCTACATACCCACATAATCATACGCCAGGTTTCCACAGTTCTCCCTTAAACAGAGACAATAATCGACGGTTTTGTGGACAGGCGACCGTTTACCGCGAATGCTTGACGCGGCGTAATACACGAGCTATCAATAGGGACTATTTTCTTTCCTCCATAGCACAAAGGGACTATGTTCCCGTATACAATGGTTTTGAGGCCGTATACAATGGTTTTGGTATATATGACAGTTTTTGAACAATGGGTAGAGCTTCACTATGAAAGTCCCCATACATTTTCAATGGGGACTTCGTATACGATGTATAATAAATACATAAACATTCCGTTACGCATTAAATAGAAACAAAAGCTTAAATATATTTCCAGGTGAACCTATATTCTATATCTACAAGCTATCGATCATAAGTTCAGGTAAACATGCGATACTTTTGAACATATTATCAGAAGAAAAAGTGTCGAGGCACCACCGAGGTTCGAACTCGGGCTCCTGGATTCAAAGTCCAATGTGCTAACCACTACACCATGGCGCCGCCGATGAAATCTGGGTCGCATTCATTCACCCGTATGATATATGATTATACTCCACAATAATCGCCTTATGACTGGTAGGCGCACTAAACCATTGAAATATATAACGAAGGAAATTTATAAAAGGTAGTGTATAATATTGTGTCTGTATTGCGTCCTATGACCTTGAAATGACCTCGTGACCTTAAAAGGAGGGCGTCAATGCCTTTGACACCTGTAGGGCTGAGGCTTTCACCCATGGGACATGCCCAAGGACGAGACCTACACAATACTGACTGGTTTCAGATACAAGCGGTCATATGCTCCGAGTGGTTGACCCGTGGTAATATCCGAGCGCATGCAAGGATATTGCGCAGAGGCAACTCCGAGGAGTATACGACCGCTTTTATCCGAATCCAGACTAAATTGTATTTATCATCCACCTTTTCCTGACAGGTGCGGTATCCAAACTTGTTCAATTTAGGTATGCGCTATTTTTTCATACACAGTATGCGCCGGGTTTTACAGCATACAAAATATCTGTATGCTCCGGGTATGCTGATACATGCTGCCCATGTGTTTTCGATGGACACTTTGTATTTAGTGGAAAATAAAACACAGTCCGAAACAAGTACGGACTTGCGTTTTATCGTATACCTGTGTGCGAATATCTATCAAATACTGCCCGCTGCTAGGGGTGCAGTAATAATAATGTTCCTGCCCCGCTTTGACTGTGACTTGATAAGTCTTCAAAATGCCGTTCTTGACCATTAATTCACAAAATTTTAGAATCACCTGGTGGCGCCACCGTGAATAGTAGGATATGCCTTTAGAGGCATATCGGACAATTTGGCGTGAAAATTAAAACCCATGTCATTTTTTTCGAAAATTGAATACAATGACCTCTATGTATTGTAGATCACATATCTTAATTTTAAAATCGGGGATCACCGTGCTAGATTTTTAGTTAGAGATCAATATTATGATCATTTTATATTAGAATATGTAGACATTCTAAAATGTTGTTTTTCACATAGTAAAACCCATGTAATTCTCCTCAAAACCTCACAGAATATAGTATAGGTATAGTACTGCATTGTACCTATTTAGGTTTTAAAAATCATAGGTCATCGTCTTTGCTTTTGAAAGAATTGAAGAAAACCATATTTTTCAGTACATATCCTATGTAAATCAAACAAATGAAAAAGGGTCTATTTTATCTATTGGGTTAGGTCAAACTAGACAAAACTTTTGCTCTTTTGAGTTTCGATCATGACACAAATTACCAATTTCAATGGATGAATGGGAATATTTGAAAATTACCAGGTGGCGCCAACGTGAATTGTAGGATATGCCTTTAAAGTGTATGACAGAAAGTAGCCGTTTTGGGCGGGCACTCACTGCGTTACACATCCTCGCTGTGTGAAAATGTTGAGAAATTCTGTGTCGTAGTGTGTCGCAACACTTGTTGAAGTGTGTCGGAAACTCAGTGGGATCCCAGTATTGAGCTCCCAACACACTAAGACAAGCGTTCCGATACACCTCGACACAGAATTTATCAACATGCTCTCACACCAACGATTTAGGAATTTAGTTTCGTATTCTGATATTCTACAAAATCGAGTTTTTTTTAATCCTGAAAAGGTCATGATGCAGTAATTTTGTTTTATAGCTATGTCAGAGCCATATGTGAGCCATATGGCAAGCAGTTTTATCCATATCTCTATCAGGAAAATATATGGGATAGGCCCTATTGGATCTATCTAAAAGTGGTGGGGGGGGGGGGGGGTTGAGAGACACTAGGAACTACTTGGGGCCTTATGCATGTGCCACTATGTACTCTCCCAAATAACATTGAGGGGTACCTTAATAATTTCCCTCTTTAAAGTTACTCGTTGTTGTATAAAGCACATAGCCTACACTTCTTCCCCGGATATGCGCTAGGGGGTGTCCCCAGGAGTTCCAGTGCACCCCGTGAGGTGGCACCACCGGTTGGGGTAGTGCCGCATAAAACCATAATCTTTTAATCATAGGGCAGATAGGTAATGCTCCCTGGGCTCCGCCATTTTGCCCCCCGAGTCCATGTTTTTCACTGTTGGAGGTGAGAAAGTACAGTAAAACCCCGCTTAAGGGTCCATTTTCCGGTCCGAGCAGAGTGTCCCTTTGAGCGGGTTGTCCCCTTAATAAGGGTTGGAATAAACTAAATGAAAATATATGTTCCGAGATAATTGTTCCCTTTCGCGGGGTGCCCCCTTTAGCGAGGTGTCACAAAAACGGAGTTTTACTGTAGATCTATGATCTTTAGTATCCGAGGTACCAATGTTAGTGAGGCTGCCGTGTTGTAAATTGCATGTTTACCCTCATTATCGCTCACACTAAATAGTGTCAGAGCGTTCTAACGTTGATACTCTGAGTGGTAAGTGTCAGGAGTGCCCACATAAACATGTGCAGCAGACCGGAACGAGCCTGGTCATCTCCTATTGGTTGTTGGTTTAACCGCCAATCATAGCGCAAAGTGCACAATCCAAGCCTGCAGCAACTGTCCCTTTGTATTTATATAGAACCTCCTGACCATGCTGTACAAGCTACAAAACTAGATGGCAGTTTATGGTTTATACGGAATAAAGCGTTTACGCCGTGTTCTGTACAAACCGTAAATTGTTATCGAGTTTTGTGGCTTGTACAGACATGGTAGGTCGTTCTATATTTACTATATACTCGAAATGATCAAAATAATTATTAATTTAATTCAGCCTAACAATTAATATTTTAGTCAACGCGTATGGGGAAGTGTTCCGTATTTTCCCATACGGAACACTGTTCCGTACGGTATTTTTTCGTTATATGGCGAAACGGTGCGTATTTACAGTATAATCGGCATGGGTATAAAGTAATGTATATAAACTCCCCCAGTCTGTCTGTCAATAAATCAGTCTAGTCTTCTAGCTCACAGTTGTCCCTTGTACTCATGTGTTCTAAATTCTGACTCCTGTACTCTGAAGTTCTAGACCCGTTTAATAATCTAGGATCGTACATATGGATCCTTTTCTGTATGCCACAGAGACCCATGGACAATGTGGGTTTAACTTTATTATCTCACCCCGGTATTTTTCTCCATAGGCTTAACATTAGGAACTCGTACTCCACGGCCATGAGGTTCGTGAACCCAATACTCAATGGCTAATTGGGTGATTCATTTCATCAATAATTAATGTTATACGGGGTGAGATACAATCAGAAACCCACTCGATGAAAATAACTTGGTCTATACTCCACCTCATTTGACCACAGAGTAATTCACTCAGCTTCGCTTCGTGAATTACTCTGCAGTCAAACTCGGTGGAGTACCGACCAAACTATTTTCATCTCGTGGGTTTCCTTCTAATTCAGCACTTATGGACGACCTAATGGGCGGCTAAGACTGTCTTAGCGAACAGACTTATACATTATCCTACATAAAAAAACGCCATAGGCTTAACATGGAATTTGTTTATTTCACAGGCGTGACATAAAGTGTTGTTTATGCCACTACTTTCTGAAACTGAAAAAATATGGAAATAGGGTAGGATAAAATCTAGACGTGACTCGTTTGAGTGTGAGCTTATTTATGCCACTCATTTTGTTGGCTCCGTAATATCACTCGTCTTCGACTCGTGAAATTATGGAGCCAAAAAAATGCATGGCATAAATAAACTCACACTCAAACTCGTGACGTCACTTCATATTATTAAACGATATCCCTTGTATGAGGTACCGAAAAGATCATGTACGATCCTAGATCATTGAATAGGCCCCTTGCCAGTTTGGGTGCTAAGACTTTACAATAGGTTTTAGTATTCTGTGTCACATATATCTTTACATTCATTGGAAACTTGAATAAGAGAGAACCCATATATGACAAACAGACATGAGAATGTAATATCACATCCTTGAGGAAATATCTATATTTGAGTGGCATGAGACAATTGTATCATCAAGCTCTTTATGAGATTTTATATTTGAGTGGCGTTAGACAACTGTATTCCCATACCCTTTGGAAGATGTCTCTATTTAAGTGGCATGAGACAACTGTCCTTTAGGAGATTCTTATTTGAGTGGAGTTAGATAACTGTATCATCTTGCTCTTAAGGAGATTCTATATCTGAGTGGCATCAGACAACTATATCATCATGCTCTTATAGAGGTTCTCTCTTTGAGTGTTGTGAGACAACTGTATCATCTTGCTCTTACTGAGACTTTGAGTGGCATGACACAACTATTTCATCTATTTTTAGGAGATTCTATATTTAAGTGCATGGGGCCAACTGTATCATCTTGCTCTTTAGGAGAGCTCTCTCTCCCTCTCCCTCTCCCTCTCCCCCTCTCCCTCTCCCTCTCCCTCTCCCCCCCTCTCTCTCTCTCTCTCTCTCTCTCTCTCTCTCTCTGGGTAGCGTGAGACAAGTCTAACATTAGGCCATTGCTCTGTGTGTGTGCTCTTACAGGAGTGCCCAAGTTTCTCACCAGACTTTTCTATAATTGATAGTTTCAGCAACAGCCAACTTCTATTATTTAGTTCCGCTGGCCCTTGTTTCCAGACCGTGCCAGCCATTCCACCACCTCACACTATCCTCTCAGTACTAGCCATGCTTTTTATGTCGGCTATTCTCCCTGCTCTAGAGGCACGTTTCTATTGGCTGACGAAAACGGCGGAGATTTCTTTAGTTACCCAAAAAGTCTGTCGGTGGTGCCACTGAAGGCCTTTTTCCATTGGCTGACAAACACGGTGTAGATTTTCTGTGTTCTCCTAAAGTATCAATACTACTTCGTGTCAGTAGTGCTAAGGTCCGTCGGTAGTTCCTGACTGTATATTGATGATGGCCAATGGAAATAGGCTATTAGAAGAACACAAAAAATCTGCACCGTGCCTTGACTGTGCGTTGGTATAGAAAAATCAGCGAGGGTAGTAGATTTCACTCAGTGACCAAGTATTCACTCAGTGGTGTGTGCTGCCACATTGTACAATCTAACCACAAAAAAAACATGTGTCATTTCATGAGCTGGGTCGTTTCCATTGACCGATTTTGGGTCAGCAGGGCCAAAAGTCCGTCGGTTGTTCCTGACTGTAGATCGGTGATCGGTGATGGGAAATTGGCCAATGGAAACGGGCCTTAAATAACCGTGAAGGTAGTATATGCTCTGTCTGGGAGACACACTCACTCTCTTGGCGAGGAATCTTGAAGGTCATTAGTGACAGTCACCCATTTCCCTGTTTCTGAGGAGGATTTCAAAGACACCGCTGAATGGGTGATTACCGAGACGTTGTGAGTTGGAAATGTTTGGTGTCTGGAGCATGCGGGCCTCCGTGTGCCATGTGACTGCGTTTCGGGTGCCAAGAGTTCCTCTAGCACTAACGTGGTATGGGCACATGTTGGGTTTACAATACATTTTTGTAGTTTCCCAGGGTTCGTACATAGACAGCCCTAAAAAATTCCAGGCTTTTTCCAGGCTCAAATATTTCTTTTCCAGGCACATAACAATGTGAATCAATGCCATCTTGCTAGTGAATGAAATATCAAGACAAACAATCAAAACCTTGCTATATTATTAGCAAAAAGGATTTTTGGAACTATTTAATCCAAGTTGCTGAAATTTCATAGGCAGTCAGGTACCGCAGTTAAGAAAAGCTATTAACGTCCAGAATTTCATAGTCTACAAAAATTGTTTGTCCGCAAAACTAAATTTTCCAGGCTCTTCCAGGTTTTTCCAGGCTCTCTGTGAGAATTCCAGGCTTTTCCAGGCCTGGAAAACCCAAAAGCATAATTCCAGACTTTTCCAGGTTTTCAAGGCTCTGTACGAACCCTGGTTTCCTCATTATTATGCAATATCAGGAAATCACATACCTAAATACCTATGAGCGAACAACCTATGATTACCTAACGCTGCTGGAGGGTGGAATAACTTTCGTTTACTGCCAAGGTTGACGTTTACTGCCCAGGTTCAAAGACCGGAACATAGCTTTCCTCTATCATATTTCACTTTGATAGGAAGGGAAATTTTGTGTCTTTATTGAAGTTCTGTGATAGATATCAATAACAGTAAATAAATAAACAGTGATTGTATGAAGATACATACACAATATTAACTGGTTTCAGATACAAGCGGCCGTAGGCTCCGAGGAGCTGTCGCCCAGTAATATCCGAGCGCATACGAGGATATTGCGTAGAGTCAACTTCGTACCTGAGACGGGTGTACTTCACGCCTTTCCCCTAGTCTAAAGCAGGATTTACACATAGAGACGTAATGTACCTTAGACGGGTGTACTTCACACCTTCCCCCTAGTCTGAAGCGGGATTAACACGACGGGATTCCTGTACCTCACATGGTGTTTGTCTAAGACAAATCCCGTTGAGATTCTGTACTTAGCACAATTTCTTCGTCTAAATTGTAGGGTTCCATTTCCCTGAGACATATTTCCCCCTGTAATTGTTGGCGACATTTACCTCTCAAAAGGAACAGAATCTCATGAGATTTTGGACCCTGTGGGATACATGTATGAACCATTTTATGTGAATTCCATTTCAGACAATTCTCCTTTGGTACAAAGGTCTCATGGCAAAGCACGTTTACCAGTCTCAAGGAAAAATGGTGTTTTTGATTCACATGGCAGGACACTCCTGGTGCATAGTCTCAGACATAGTCACAGTGAACATGTAATAGTGTTTTAGCTTATAGTTCTATACATAAGACTTTACTCCTATAGACCATCAGAGTAAGGCCAGCCGTGAAGTCAGCTATTATTGCCATAGAGCTTGGATAATGATTGGGACCGCGCTACAAGGAGCCATGTGACGGGACATCCTCTATGCTGGAACTACTGCAACCAATGGGACTTGGATGTGCAATACTGTGAACTACAGTCAGTGTTATATATTGTGCCATATAGGATTGACAAAGTACTGCTGTGTATGTGTGCTGGATATTCATAGTTACTGCATCACTGGATATTGTACCTTGATGTGGATTATATCAATATCTCCCCAGTTTATATTTTTCATTGGATCTTATCTTATGCTCTACATTAAACATCTAAAAGCTCCATCTTTTAGTTATTCCTGTAACCGGGAACATTACATATAGCTAGGTTACAAACACTCACCCTGGGACTCAAGTACCATTGAGGTAAATAGTGTGAACAACATGTGCCCCTGCCTGCTGGACTCCTACCGGCTAGGTTAGGTACTAAGTCGGCGACTAGGCAGTGCGTCTATTTGACTCACCAAAATGCCTATGTAAATCTTAAAAGTATATATAATCAAAACCTTATGGAATTCTGTACCTTGCTAGGGTTAATTGTCGGTGACAATTGCAGGGGGAATTTGTATCAGAGAAATAGAACTCTACAATTCAGATTATGAGATTGTGTTCCAGTAGAGAATTTCAGCAGGATTTGTCTTAGACAAACACCCTGTGAGGTACATGAATCCCATCGTGTGAATCCCACTTCACAATTCAGATTAGGAGATTGTGTTCCAGTAGAGATTTCTCAGCAGGATTTGTCTTAGACAAACACCCTCTGAGGCACATGAATCCCATCCTGTGAATTCCACTTAACCTATTCGCTGGTACTTTCCCTCACTCGGTATTTTTGGCACGGTTATCCATCGAAAAGTGGGAGATGGTTTTCTGAACACGTTTGATCCCACTGAGTAAACAAAGGTTGTCAGAAGTGAAGATCGAAAAAGAGCATTGAGCAATAGTAGCAATAGTCAGAAATGGCGAGAAATGGGCGATATATTTGGCAATTAAAAGGAAGGTATTTGCCACCACTGTTGTAGAGACCCACAATTATAAGTACTAGGAGGAAATAGTATGTTCATCATTGATGAATGAGCATGCCATTGTGAATGAATAACAATTGAAAGGTTTGGGTTAGGCCACTAAAAAAAAAAATTGTTTCTCATCACCAAGCCATGAAAAATATGACGAGGGCGCTTTTTTTTTTTTTTTTTTTGCTATATCAAAGATGGCAGACATACAGTAAAACCCCGCATAAGCGGACACCCTCCGATCCGGGCCAAAGTGGCTGCTTACGTGGGGTGTCTGCTTACGCGGGGTTGGCTATACATTTAATGCATCCCTGACATCAGGAGCTTTAATTTGATACTAAATACACATGCCTTTCATAATTGTTTTCAAGGTTCATCTATTTAAAAAAAAAAAAAAAATCTTCTAAAATCGTTTTGAGAGTGTTACTTTAATATCTATAAATACATAGTGGCCATCCATTACCTATTGGGGATGAACAAGATACTTACAAGGAAGATATTGCCACCGCCATTGTAGAGACAGACAAACATAAGTATTAAGGCATCACAGAGTTGCAAACCGCCTTAGTAAATATCTCATCCCTGGCATTTCATTTCATCAAAAGAATTTAACCTCCAATTTTACTCTAAACCACAAGTAAAATTCCCCACAGCTATTCCAAACCAGGTGCCTCTGTAGTATTCAAACCGCGGCACTCTGGGCTGATCACTCATCTACCTCTATTATCGCCCACTCCCGAGTGAGCGATAATAGGGGTAGTTGAAATGATGACCAGGCCGCAGTCTCTGATCCCTCAGGTAGAGCCGCCTAGAACACAGGTGTGCGGGGTTAGGTGTGTGTGGCGTGATTACAGGTGACTAATTAAAGCGTTAATTAGAGGGCTGGTGATGAAGGGACGGTCCGCAGTCACCGCCCCTTTCATCTTCTCCATGGGTCCCCGTTCACGCCAAAAGACTACACACGTGAGGGCAGCACACTGGGCGATGTGGAGGTGTGGGGGACGAGGTCTAGCGCACTCTCCCAGCAGAGATCCTGACTTCCTGCGGTGGCTTGTATCTCTGCCCCGACCTGCCTGTTTGGGCCCAAATCTGGCCCCTAAGCCAATTTTTGAAATATCCTTAATTCTGAGGGCTTTTGCGGATATTTTGTGTTCCACATGTAAATAGAGATGAACATATTTATATGGTAAATGAAAAAAATTCGCATTTCTGTTATTATTTATTTGAAACCAGACACAGTCTCTGGGATTACTTTCTACAGTGAAAAGCACCTAATGTGTTGCAGGGTTTGGTTTTGTCAACAACGCCCATGTGCTCCTCTGAAAGGGCAGTCTATTCAACTGTGGATTCCCATTGTAAAATGGTTTAAGTCTGAAAGAGAAGCTGCTGGATTGTCTGTGATGCTCCTTTAACAATTCCCATATTTCCATTCTCATGATATGTGAGTCGTTTGACTCGTATAACTTTTTACAGTTGCCTTGTTTTAAATCTGAAATGTTCTCTGGTCTCCCCTGTCTTTAGTACACATGGATACCCAGGGAATAGGCTTTGGGTTGGGGCAGAGACTAAGCCAGCGCTAGCACCACGAAAGATCTGGGGGGAGAGTGGGTCTAGCGGTGTTCTTCCACATCACAGGGCTTTACAAGCCGTTACATGTTCCCCTCTGTGTCGGCTTTTAGCCGGAGGAATGTGAGCTATAAGTAGGCTTTTAGATTTTAATTAGCCTCAGCCAGACCATATAATGAGTCTTAATAAAATTTTAATCAGGATACTCCATAGAAACGAAATTATGGGTTCTAACGTGATGTTATTCAAAATATCCCATTGAGTTCCGACACCAATATTATTGGAGATATCAGAAATGTTACACAATATTGTTGTTTTGGAAACCATATAGAAAATTAATTATGAGTTTCAATATGATATCAATTATATTGCCCCTCATTAAAATTGAAATATTGCCATTTATTTTAAATTATGTATTCATTATGTACTCCTCTGTTGCCAATTTCTGTTAATTATTACCAATTTCGGTTGTAAAATGGTATGATTAAAGTGTAAAGTCTTACCATGATTGATATATATTAACAGTCAGACAATGTGATTCCTGTACCATTTGTGCACATACATCTTTGCTGGCAAACGGTGAATTGCGAACTATACCGCAAATCAATATCAATCTCATGATACTACTTGTCTTGGAGTTCCTGCGAGTTTCAAGAAGGCAATAGCCAGCTGTTAGCGTAGTAGGTAAAGTATTCACCCCTGATCTCAATTCAGGGGTGAAGAGCTGCCCTATGTGAATAGGCGAGACACTTTGCAGTTTGGGAACCAGCGAGGAAGACTGAACAAAATGGCTGGACTTGGGAACCAGCCTAGCTCTACTGTAAAACTACCTCTGAATACACAGTTATAAGACAATAGACAGCTGTTTTGAAGGTTGGCAAAGACAAAAGGTTGTATATTTATCGATTCGATTTGTTTTCCAGACATGTCAGAGTGTGCGCAGTATGAAATAACAACCCCGGTGGAGGGCTCTATGGCAGAGGAACCCGGCCCTGTATGGGACAGGGCCGGGTACACTGGCTGTTAGCGTAGATCCATGGCTGATGGTAAACGGTAGGCCTATAACTCTCACCTGAGGGATTTCATACACAATAATGACTGGTTTTGTGTACGAGTGGCCGTAATCTCCGAGTAGTTGACGCGTAGAAATATCCGAGGGATTAGCGAGGATATTACGTTGTCAACTATGAGGAGATTACGGTCACTCATATACAAAACCAGTCGTTATTGTATTTATTACCCACCTTCAAGATTAATAACAAATCTATAGAAATAAATATGTTTCTGCAAGACATTTAGTTCCAAACACCACAGCACTGTCAAGCCTAGCAGTAATTTGATGTAGACTAACACCAATAATATAGTTCGCCATTTCCCCATATTTTAGCGTGAAAAGTATGCTATGACAGTGATTTCTGATGGTAAATGAGATTATTATGACTGATTTTAAATAATTGATATTGAATGAACTTTCCAAAAACTTATTTTGAAGTACATGATAATTTGAACTCATTATGGATGGGACTTTTTTTCCCTGACATGTCAGAATCTCCAGGTAGTTGATTCCAGGTGCTCTATACATTTCCTATGGAGACTTCGTACTTGGTGGGTAATAAATCACTCTGCTCGCTAGTGACCATTTTATTCGTCATCTCCTATGAGATTAACACTATTCGTATTCTCCTCAGTAGCGATCTCGGAACTCAATGCACTTTTAAAGCCTGCCCCCACCTACCACGATTCTGATCCAGATTGGCCTTATGACGGCCTTCCTAACACCGTTCCGATTGTAGCGTGAGGTCTGGCAAAATCGTGGTAGGTGGAACAGGTTTCTGCGATTCTGTCTACGACAGCTCACGATAGGCTGCAATGAAAATGCCAATCGTAGAGGTCCCGATAATTTCCAACATGTTGGAAATTTCGTAGCCTGTCTTAGGGTATCATTGCCTATCGGGAAGCTATCGTGACCATAGTTTATGTTGTTGGTCCTCCCGAGGCGTTGCCACGCTCTACGATTTCAAACTGTTGGACCTATCGGGGACCTCCCGATAGGTCACGATTTCCCCATTTCAAATCGTAGCGATCGGGAAGCATGTCGTGGCCTATCGTGGTAGGTTGGGGTCCCCTCTAAATAACAGGTTCGTATCAGGACGTTAGAGCCCAGGGGGTCGTTGAATAAACTGCGAACGACAAAAAAGTATCTTGGAATTGTCTTTGAGACCATAGTGTTGTATAAATTAATGTGTTGTAAGCATAAGATGTTTTGACAATAAGAGTAACCTAAAGGTCCTACAAGGTGTTGCATATAATTATGTTCATTTAGAAAATATCTTCTGTTTTGTCATACAACACTGAATGTAATTATCCTAAAATTACTATTAAAAAAAAAGAAGAAAAAAAAAGAAGACACAAATGACGCAGTTTCCGCAAATATGATGTGTATAGGTAATGATTTGCCATGTATGCATAGTTCAATTATATATCCCGATCTTATGATAGGTAGGCTCTAGGTAGGTCCTAGGTGGACCCTAACGTCCCGATGAGTGGGCCCTAACTTCCCGACTTTCGGGTGGTGGGCCCTAACGTCTACATTCCTAGGCAAGCTTTTAAGAAGCTATGCATGACTGGAGTATAATATCAACGGTAATTCACCCCACAGTGGTTTCTAGGCTTGGCGCCTGTCAATTCTCCCCAAACAGATAAACTCACCTCTTCACCAGGGGCGCTGCGGTAGCCTCACCTCATTTGCATAATCCTCTGAGAGTGGCCACTACGCATGCGTCGCGGTACCATGTGACATTCCCCTCTGAATAAGGCTCACAAACACAACATGGCTGCCCAGACGGGAGAACCAAAGCCAGGTGGTTTTATTTTCTGTAAAATCATGAATATATCAGCGGTAAGATGGCATATTAATGTCCTGGCATGGGTGTGTTTAGTTTATCGGGCTTTTCGGATTTGCATATTAATAGTGTTATATAGAGTTGCAACAAAGTGTCATGCTGGGAGAGTGACAGTGCGGTAGTGTTCTATTCACAACGTTATTCTATATGTTGAGATGGTGTTTATCTATACTGTCAGAACTAGTTTTATCACCAGTCTATATTTTAGTTTAAAGTAATTTAAATCGATGTTTTTAAAATGTCAAATATACGAGATGTATATTCATGTCAGATTATCTGGTAAAAGAAATATATTTCCCTTTCACGTGAGTCATAGTCCAATCGCAGGAGTGGGGTAATATTTCCTATCTTACTTTTAGATGCGTAGAGAGCAGGGACAGTTGGGGGCTTGGTGGTGTTTAGAATATAATATATTATTGACTATTCTTTATTAACACAAAAGAAATACATTGTGTTTCGCACATGGTTTCTGCAAGGCAGGTTTTCAGATGATGCTGTACTAAAGAAGAAGCCAACAAGTTGTGGTCAAAGTCGTCGTTCTCCACAAGTTTGATGCGGAGTGATATGAACGAAGCGACAGCTGAGTGAATATCACGTAGCATTCAAACGAGTTGGTGAAAGATTTCTTTGACCAAAACGAGTTGTTTTCTGTATTTATCTCACCCCTATACACACTATAAGAATGGACAACACACAGGATATAGACCATGGAGAACGGACTCCAATACTTGAAGGGGCATGGAGAACGAAATCTCAATTCTAAGCCTA
Source organism: Alentia gelatinosa (assembly GCA_950022655.1). NCBI lineage: Eukaryota > Metazoa > Annelida > Polychaeta > Phyllodocida > Polynoidae > Alentia > Alentia gelatinosa. The sequence continues at coordinate 9,188,008 of OX465589.1, forward strand.
CGGACATTTATTCCAGGGGTGAGATAAAGTGCATTCTACATAAACAAGACTGAATTATACAACACATCTTCAATTGATTAAAACCGGAACACATGGATTGGTATGAAATATGATTAGAAACTCACAATAATCATCAAATATGAAGAACATAATCTTTTACAAAATATCAATGAATTATTCACTCTAAATGTGTTCCCCAGTCCATGTAAACAGCTTAACCTTGTGGCAGGGTACTGTCATCTTTCTCACTCTACATCGACTATTTATGGTCACGTATTTGTTTGTCTTGTATATATAATTGGACACATGAGCCGAAAGCCCTCTTTGAATATTAGTAAACAGAGACATACTATAAAGGGGTGGTTCCACCTACATGATGGATTTGCTGTGGTATATCTTGGTATATCTTGTAATATCTTACAATGTTGCGATGTGTCGTACCTCTGTTGTCGCAAAAGGTAGCCGTGCGATGTCGGGTGTAGGTTTTGGTGCTCCACCACCCCCACACCTCAAGACACATCGCGAGGAATAGGCACGCGATTATTCAAACCTAGTCCGACTTAGCAAGACACCCAAATCGTGGCTAATCTTGCTAGATCTTGTGTGTTGGTGGAATCACCACTTAACTTTGCAATCGATATCATGAGACTACTAACTTTAACCATTCACCCAGAGAGTGAGACCTGAAGGAAATCATTGAATAATCTTGTTAAAATGCAGTGTCAATGCTCCGGTAGATTATATGTATACAGAATCTATTGTAGAGACACTTGCAAGGCAGCGTCAAGCGTGGTTGCTTACATTGATGTACAAATCGTTAAGAGGGGAAGAGATGCTGGATGATCGTGTTAGAGGAACTAGAAGTGATAATAAGATCTGGGACCTGTTTCGGTAGTTTCATGACATTAGGCCTAGACAGACAGCAACAGCGGCACCAACAGTGCTAGAAACAGGGGAAATATGTTGTCTTTTCAAATCGCATGTCACAGTTGATGTCAAATATCAGCAGATCAGACCGGCCAATTTTCTTCATATTTGGAACGATCATAGGTTATATGTATCCCTTACTCATTCTAAAGTTTCATTGCTTAATTCCTACAGAAAGTGAGGGAAATTGTCTAATACTTTTGAAGCCGGACACACTGTGTTTGGGGTCTGTCTTGTCCTAGCCGCAACTTGTGTTGATCTGTCCGTATGATGTCACAGACGCCATCTAGACATGTAACAAAACTACTGAAACAGGTCCCTGGTTCAAAGAGAGATGCTTCAGGAGCAATACATAGTGTAAGTTACAGTAGAACCTTGCCTAACGGACACCCCGCGTCAGCGGACACTTTTGCTTGGAAAGGAAATTTTCCCCTCTATTAGATGTTTATTTTAGCCCTGTGTAAGCCGTCACCCCGCGTAAGCGGACACCCCGCGTAAGCGGACAGTTATTTCGGTACAAAAAGGCCTAAAACCCCGTGTAAGCGGACACCTCCGACGGACACCCTACCAAAAATAGATAAATCTGTCTTTTTTTTCAGTGTTTATTAGTATATTCATAGAAAATACATTTTGTAATTCAAGGTTTAATAACTTCGGACCCAATTAAGACATCAGAAAGTGGATTTCAGATCTATTATCGCCTCTGCCTACCCTACTTATCTGTATATAGCACATTTATATTGGGCTGGAGGAAACTTGAAAACCCCGCGTAAGCGGTCACCCCGCGTAAGCGAACACCCCGCGTAAGCGGACACTTTGGCCCGGAACGGAGGGTGTCCGCTTACGCGGGGTTTTACTGTACTTCTGTATCGATCGTGTCATTAAGTTGTGGAAAAGGCTATCTACTTATCTGTAACTTGCAGAGACAATACTCAAAATTCATGGCAGAATTACAACCCTATACTTAACACAGAACGTATTAAGCTGGACTCTCATTTGTGAACTAGTAACAACGCTTCTCCTCATCTCACCCATCTTCTCATACACGCTTCTGTTTATGGAGGAAAGACAGCAATAAAGCAAAGAAGAAAATGAACGATGGGGGAAAAATGAAGGAAAGATAAAAAGAAGGGATCAAATTGATTTGATGAAAACGAGTGGAGAAGTTGATGAATGGACACAGACTTGAATCGACAGTAACATCTCAGTCTAATGAGGTTATCCAGTCAGAGGGGTGAAAAAATCTGAATTAAAACTGAAATGGGATCCTCCTACTACGATTTGAGTAGGTCAGAGGACCAGTGAGAGTCATTTGTAAAAAAGACTTTGTATACTTGACTGGATCTGATTCTGTCAGCATTCGATCTACGACGTGAGATGTATGAGAGCGATGTGATGGCTGATTGCAGGACTTTAGGGCCCACCACCCAAAAGCCGGGACGTTAGGGCCCAGCTGAGACTGGTGGTGAGAAAGGTATGTAGACATTAGGGCCCACTACCCAAAAGTCAGGACGTTAGGGCCCAGCTGAGACTGGCGGTGAGAAAGGTATTTAGACATTAGGGCCCACCACCCAAAAGCCGGGACGTTAGGGCCCAGCTGAGACTGGTGGTGAGAAAGGTATGTAGACATTAGGGCCCGCCACCCAAAAGCCGGGACGTTAGGGCCCAGCTGAGACTGGCGGTGAGAAAGATATGTAGACATTAGGGCCCGCCACCCAAAAGCCGGGACGTTAGGGCCCAGCTGAGACTGGCGGTGAGAAAGGTATGTAGACATTAGGGCCCGCCACCCAAAAGCCGGGACGTTAGGGCCCAGCTGAGACTGGCGGTGAGAAAGGTATGTAGACATTAGGGCCCACCACCCAAAAGCCGGGACTTTAGAGCCCAGCTGAGACTGGTGGTGAGAAAGGTATGTAGACATTAGGGCCCACCACCCAAAAGTCAGGACGTTAGGGCCCAGGTGAGACTGGCGGTGAGAAAGCGACAGTTGCACCTTGGCCGCAACGCGATGCCGCATTCACACCTGTGGTGCCGGGAGCGTAAGATAGCATAAATGAACGTTATGGCCCACCTAATTTTGCTGAATTGGTTAATGTTGATTAGCTTGTTAAGGCTAAAACAGAAATGACAAGGTTTTGCAAATTTCATGAAAAAAAAAAGTGATGATTCGACATGTATGTATATTTCAATGATACATGTGTCGATATTATGATAGGTGGGCCGGTTTATCGTTCTTAGTTTTAAAAACACCTCCCAGGGGCCCCGTTGAATAATCTAGGCTTGTACATAAAGACCCTTTTCTGAACCTTGTTCAGAGATATTGTAGTCAGAAGAATGAGGTGAATATTTCCAATCAAAACAACGAGGAATAAATGTAATTCAGAGGCACTTACTATGTCTTATTATTATTTTATATCTGAAAATCATTAAAAACACCATTTTACAAATGGCTATTTTGGGAATGAGAATGATCACGTGGTACAGAGGGGCGTATGGATATTATTTCGTCACTCAGTTACGAAAGGAATCCGTACTTCTGGTCAATAAAAGTGAGACATTCGCACATGGGTATATATAATGATGATAAATTTTACAGCAGACTTTCTGATATCTTAATCAGATAAAACAATTTATCAAATTTTTCATGATCATGGAGACCTACGGCCCGGCACATGGGGTTGCCAGGATCTAGTATTAATACACACCTATCGCCGAACATCCATGAAACTCTACCCGCTGCTAGGGGTGTGATAAAATAATGTTCGGGCACACTGAGACGTAGTAGATGTTCGGGCTCACTGTGCCCGTATTGTGCTTCTCACGTATATAAAATGTCATTTCTCGTGTTTATTAGGTGTATAATTAGTAGAAACTGAACGAGAGTTAGAATTGACAATGTCTATGCCACTCTGGTCGGGTCTGCTCCTCACTACACTCGGCTACGCCTCGTGTAGTAATACGCGACCTTCCCGTCGTGGCATAAACATTGACAAGTCTAACTCGAGTTCGGTTTCGTATTTATCCTACCTCGTCTATGCTTTTGTATTACTAAAAGATAAATATTGAGTCAATGACCAACAGAACTTTTTTTTCATAGTAGCTGACATCCTGCTCTCTGATTGGTCAATATTGTTATTACTCTAGTGGCATAAAAAACACTTTATGTCACGGCCTGCCACATAAAATTTCCCTATGTTAAGTCTATGGCGGTTTTTTATTAGGGGTAGGATAATGATAAGAAACATATTTTGTGAGCCGGTAGGGATTCCGTTCTCGTTTTTATTTTCGTTTTTATTTTAAGGGACAAAAGACCTCGAACAGCAATAGCTACGGGCTCACTAAGTACGTTTCCTGTTAAATTGCGTTATGACAAAATTCTCTGGACTGGAGAAATCACTTTGTTGTAACCAAGGTCTATAACGACCGAGTTTTGAATAAACATTAGAACTTTGTGGAAACCCTCTGAAGTGCTTCATAAACACATTGCTCTCAATCAAATGGTGAGATGTAAGACGATAAAGAACATAAATCTTAAACTTATGTTGGTTTTTTTTATTCAATAACTGATTTAAGTAGTAACTACAAAGAGGAGATGAGGCCTTTTGAAGTAGGGTGGGAGGGTATCTCAACATTCTTACCTTTTTTTAACTTTTATTTTTTTTAGCAAAATGTCACTTCACTCGGTAAAATTAGTTTGTTTTATCCGAGTTTGCATATAAATACTTTGATGTAACCGTGCTTTTGTACTATAGAAACGTATATGAATAAAACGGGACCACATCAATTATTTCTCTGTAACCGAGTGTTACTACTGAGTTTGTTATAACGAACGAGTATAGAGAAATACTCTTTATCTCACCCCTGGAATAAATGTCCATAGGTTTAACATTGGGAACTCGTTCTCCATGCCCCTACGAGTATTGCAGTCCGTTCCCCATAGTTAACATCCTGTGTGTCGTCCATTCTTTTAGTGTGTACAGAGGTGAGATAAATACAGAAAGCAACTCGTTTTGGTCTAAGTGATAGTTCTACAACTCGTTTGAATACTATGTGATATTCACTCGGCTGTCACCTCGTTCATTTCACACCGTATCAAAACTTGTGAAGAACGACGATTTTTACCAAAACTTGTTTCTTCTTTAATATTCGTTGTTATAACGGAGTTTTAATGTACTGCATTACAGTAAGAGTATTATACGGAAACTGGCTTACTGTCTTCGTACGTCAAAAATGCACTGCAAAATTATTGATCAAATAATACCATAAAACTGGATGAGTTTTAATCTTGGCCACTGTATGCCTCGACTGTAGTTTGGCAAAGTGACTTCATGAGGCGAAGCCGAGTGAAGTCTGCAGCCCAAACTCCAGGAGTGGAATGCGGTGGCCAAGATTAAAACAAATAAGGTTTTGATTTTATCCTACCTCGTCTCCTCGATTTCGGAATATTACGTGATAACAATTCTGTATGCCACTAGTGGCAAATAAAACTCCGTATGCTGGTCAGCATGGCATACGGAAACTCAATGTTAAGCCTATGGGATTTTATATTAGCTAATTAGGGGTAGGATAAACCCTGATGCCGAAAGGCAGAGGGGATGTATCTGATCAATAATCTTATCAAGTACCTTGACGTACTAAGAGAGTAAGCCAATTTCCGTATTCTTATATACATGTACCTAAAAGTGGCGAAATTTCAGCTTATAACGTGATGTCTTACACCGTACACCATAGTGTGACGTTCGGCCATAAATACGGCATGGGTAGTAGCGAGCAGTCCTATGTGTAGTTTACAATAATATAGAGAGACATAGTTAGTGTGACTGAATGGAATCTGTTCAGAGATATTTTGATCAGAAATACTCACCGAGTTCGAAGAACGAGGTTAGTATTAATGACCAAAATATCATATACATAGAAATTTTTGAAAATGCCATTCTACAACTCACTAAATAGTAGAATGAGTGGTCACGGGGTACGGAAGGACGTATGGATATTCTTTCGTCACTCAGTGACGAACAGAATTTGTACTCCTGGTCAGTAAAAGTGGGACTTTCGCCTATAGGTATCTAGTAATAAGTTTATCATACTAAGGGTTGCCATACAGTGACGAGTTTTCAAAATACTCTGAAAAAGATAGGCTGTACCTCAATTTGGGTCTACATCTTTCTTTGGACTCCACTTTGGTTGTCGTTACTATAATTAGTTGTACTAATTTAATCACAATTTATATCTTTCAATAAATCATTATTTAAATCACTTACTAAAGCATCAATTACCAGCGGCGAATGCGAGCCATGCTCCCACCTCTACCTGTAATTTAACCCTTTTAGGAGTACGTCAAGCAGCTAACGACTTCTAAGGTTCACGAAGATGAGCTACCCTTGATGTGTTGGAGAATGTACGTGGAAATGTAATAAAGTCTCTACAATTGCAACAGGGGTATTTGACACATGAATGTCAAGGGTTATTTTCTTTATCACCTTAGGTTCTGTAGAATGTGATCGTTTTTCTCTTGGGATATATATATATATATATATATATATATATATATATATATATATATATATATATATATATATATATATATATATAGTAAAACCCCGCCTAACGGACACCCCGCGTAAGCGATCACCCCGCATTAACGGACACATTTCCTCGGAACGGATTCCTCTATTAGATGTGTATTTTAACCTCGTATAAGCAGAAATCCCGAGTTACCGGACACTTTGGCCCGGAACGAAGGGTGTCCGCTTACGCGGGGTTCTACTGTATATACACATATATATATATTTATCTCACCAGATATTTTTTCTCCATAGACTTAACATTGGAAACTCGTATCTAACACCCATTAGATATTTAGGAAATATATCCAATGTCACACATGGTAGCCCATTAGTCAATATTAAGGGTGAGATAAATTCAGAAACCCATTCAAGTTTAGGGTCAGAGTTCGATCCCATCTCACCTTCGCCTTGTGAATTACTACGTGATTCAAACTCGATGAGATACGAGCTCAGACCCTAAACTTTCATGGGTTTCCTCTATAATACCATATATATGTATACCATATATATATACCATATATATATACACCATATATATATAACATATATATATATGTGTGGATTTCAATGTGTCTTTTGTGTATTTTTAAATTGTTTCGTTCATTTGAAACCAAGCTCGATTACAATGTTGGACACGTTTTTGTGTGTTTGATATAATCTTCACTGGGGTGTATGTAGCAAGGCACTCAGTGGATACTCCAAACGGTATCTTTATTTCCTCCATTATGGGAAGGCCTACCTGAAGGAAACCCGCGGGGCACAAAGGGTTAAAGTGAATGGAAGAAGACATAATCAAACAAATATGCTTCTGCTATTGTGTTCACTAGAGTACCGTAAGTGCGCATGTCAGTCATAGTCTAGCCTCGCCACTGTGACTAATTCACGGGGGGAGAGTGTAAGATGTGGCGGCCAGACTAACCCAGCCTCGCTTTGATCTCCAAACATCAAAGTCTCCGCCTGGGGGCGCCACCGAAATATGACCTTGGCCGCGGTTTCAAGGACGTTGGAACGCGATCCCCATCATTCAGTGGGGCATCACTTCCGCCGAGAGCGGCATTTCCGGTTGTTTACCAACAAACAGATCCATAGCAGAGGGTCGGTAAGGGGACATTTTTTCAGACATTTTTCTGGTTTCTGAAGTATTTGTCCCTCCGCCCCTTCAAGCTTCATAAACTGGCCACGAGGAAAAAGATCAAACACACTCCGATCCCCCTCTCCAAGCACAGCTAGGGTTCAGCATAGGTCTACACTGTGAGGGGTTACCACAGTAGACATCTGTGTGGAGACTGCGGGAGAACTTATTGCCGTCTCTTGTGAATGTAGCTTGAATGTTAGAGGTTCGAAGTTTCTCTGAAATGTCGTCTGCTATATGCAGACTTTTTTAGTTTTTTTAAATTGCTATATGCAGACGTCATCGGAAAGTGAAACATTATCGAATGCCGTCCTCTTCTTGGAAACATTCCACTAAATGTATGTCACTAATACTAAAGTGCTTGTTCCACCAACACACTAGATATAGCGAAATTAGTCATGATTTGGTTGTCTTGCTAAATCTTGCTAGGTTTTGAATAATCGTGTGCATATTTGCCGCAATGCATCTTGAGGTGTCACGGTGGTGGAGCACCAAAATATACACACAACATCGCATGCTACGTAGCACAACAACTGGGGTTCGACACATCGCAACACTGTAAGATAAACCAAGATATACTACGGCAAATCCATCATGTTGGTGGAACCAGCCCTTAAATCTAGCTAGGTTTTCAAAAATCGTGTGCATATTTGCCGCAATGCATCTCGAGGTGTCACGGTGGTGGAGCACTAAAGTAAGCACACAACATCATGAAAAATTACACATATCATCACATGCGACGTATTGCGACAAAGGAGGTAAGACATATCGTGACACTGTAAGATAAAATAAGATATACCATGGCAAATCCATTGTGTTGGTGGAACCAGCCCTTTATTAATGAAGCCATAATGGAGAGAACAAAAAGAGTATCATGTTATTTCATCTAGATTCAAGCATTCACCCTCTCTTGGGCGTTCTTCCATGCGTCGTCTTGGAACACATATGTATACAGGGGGACAGAACGGGACATTACAGGACATAGACAGGCAGAACAACCAGTTCTTTGGTGGTTCCAGGTTCCAGGTTCTAACACAATGAGCTGGTATCATTGTACAGTATGATTACATATCACGCATTAGGTGTTTACTGGGTATTTTACCTGGGTGTTTCTTATCCATTTAAGGTCATATGACTCTTTATTGTCCGGCAGTGGCAGGTATATCAATGAGAAAAAACTTTAAAATAAAGATGGCAGTTTAAACAGTACGGTGTACGGGAAAAGGGTCGGTGAGCTTGTATTTAGTACAGCATACAAACATGATTTATGTATCCATGGGCATGAACCCACTTATTAGGCCAGGCCATTCTTCTAGTGCATTGTGGGATTGCACTGAGTTGATACCTTACCAATAATATGTGTTATTCAATTCCCAAATCCAAATAGGTGGCGTCTGCTAAACTAGTTGGTTTTAGAATCAAACACTTGAGGAGATATCATGTTGTCTTGTGTCAAGATAGTAGATCTCTGGGATGGATAAAAAACATAAAGGATTTAGTTACATTACTAGTACCTGAACTTGACTACTTGGAGGACCCCTGGAGAGAAGTAGCAGTACTAAATTCTAGCCCTGTCAATTATCAATGAACCACTTTGACAAGTTTAATCTTGAAAGGCCGACTTTAATTTATGTTGTATTATAATTCTTTTTATACCAGTGTCAATAAGTTATTGGGGGATCTCGTTAGGGAGAGAGGCTTGATTTACAAAGTTCAAGGTCGCTCTAAATCACCCGTGACCTGTCCTATTATTTGTTTGGAACCAGTCTATCATAAAGCGTGCACAAAGCGACTTGTTGGTGAGACGCTAAGAGCATGGCTATTATGGGATGGACGCCTAAAACAATCTCACACTCTCCTAACATAGGTATTACCGCTGTGATTGAGGCCAGTCAAGTACAGTACAATATATTCATGTACGTTGGTGTCAACGTAGAATGATGTGTGAACGGATATACAGCTATATTCGCTCGTTGGCGTTATATAAATAATACCTTGTCATTTGGAGGAATCTACGTGGTATTATAGGAAGGTACTTTTCAAATATACTCTTTATGATAATGGAACTCTAGCTGGGGAAAACTATGAAGTGGGATTCACACGGTGGTATTCATGTATCTCACAGGTATGTTTGTCTAAGAGAAATCATGCTAAGATTTTCCACTGGAATACAATCTCCTCGTCTGAATTATATGGTTCCATTTTCCTGAGACAAGTTATTTTCCCAGCAATTGTCGCTGACAATTACCCCAAATCCGGTATAGAATCTCATGAGATTCTGATTTTAAACAGGGGCATTTTGTTGAGACAAATTGACCCACTGCTGAGTCACCGACTAAGTACCTAACCTAGCCAATAGGAGGCTAGCAAGCAGGGTCACATGTTTGTACACCCTCACCTCAAGGGTACTTGAGCCCCAGGGTGAGTGTTCACTGGGACTATGTCTGATATGAGTCTTTGTACCAGGTATGTCCTTCTATGTGAATCCAATTCGCCATTTTCCTTGAGGCTGGCCCAAGCACCTTTCCATGAGAATTTTGTACCAAAGGAGAATTGTCTGAGTCTAGGAGAAAGGTGTGAAGTAAACCCGTCTCTGGTACATTAGTCTCTACTCTACCCAGGAAGAAAATCTTTTTTAGGACCGGTTTCCCATTTCTTTGTTCAGCAATTTCTCATCTGAGCCTTTTTTCATAAGATATTCTAAGGGTCAGGGATGTCAGTTGGGGTCAGAAAATACAAGGAACTATTTCCCATGACAATTTGTGGTTTAAACCTTACATATATACACCAAAAACGCCAGAAATGTATTAGATATATGAGATACAAGTAATGTTATTATTACTACAGATATGCTTCTAAGAGGAGTCTGTGAGTAGGCAGAGTTTTGAATAAGGGTTTGTTACTGATGTGAGTAATATACCAGTTGTATCTCTCTACTCTGTGTTGTCTTATGCTCATTTTACACAAGGAAAGGGATTTCGCATTTCAGAAATTAAAACACGGATTTCCGCGGAAACAAGGAAAACTGACATCCCTGAAGGGTAACCCGTATTGAACAATGATCTGAAAATTGAATATTCTAACCTAACCTAGCCTAATTAACATTTCTTAAATTCAGTCTTCATTGTCGAATTTTCGTATGAGTACTTGAACCTAAATGACTTATAATGTTAATCAAGTCTGTTCAAGCTACCTGGGGGGAGCAATAAATGTGAGTCAGAGTCTAAAGAATTTAACAGAATTCGTAGGTTTATGTCTAAATATTATGAGAATATATCTATTGAATACCTCAAGCTTATTTTGAGCATGATATATTGCTGCAAATCGACATTTGTTGACTTTATGTACCTCGTAACATGCTTGAGTGAGTCTACATCATGTATCTAGCCTTTATGAGTACAGATCAATTATAAGTGCATTCACAATGACAAACCTAGGTTATTTATGTGTGTAGTCACCATATTAAACTTACCTCATGGACGTTTATATTTACAGTATTAGTACGTTATTTATGTTTGTCCTATCCCTCATATACATCTCCATAGACTTAATATCGTGTGACTAAATGCCGCGGTTTTGCCGTGAAATATTTATATGCCACTGGTGAAATATGAGGTTAAAAACATGTGACAGTGTAGGATAAAATCTAAACATAACTCAATTTTATATAATTGTTTACATGCCATTCATTGTCCTCTGCTACAGATATCACTCAGCTCCACTTCGTGATATCATTCCAGAAAGACAACTCACACCATACAAACAATCGTATGAAATCTTGTGATGTTTCATGATACTATAGTCACCATATTAAACGTACCGCATATATACAGCATAAGACCCAGATTATGACTTATGATGATTTATGACGATTATGATTATGACAAAGTCTGACTTTTTAGCATGTAGCAATGCGGAATTGTCAAAATTGGATTGTAAATTATATGAGCACCCCTCCTGCCATGTGCGACAGACAGGAACAAGACCAGTCATCCCTCATTGGTTGTTGCTTCAAAAGCCAATCACAGCACTGGGTTTGTAAGCTCACCCTGTACCAAGATGCCACCTGCTGTCTGTATATAAGTTAAAGAACCTGTCATTAAAATCTGTTAAGTTCTGACTCATAGTAGTACCTAGTACATCTGTGTTTTGAGTTCTTACTCCCTTACTCTTAAGGTCTACACCTAGCTAGTCTAGTGCTCTAGGCTTTACAAATGGTTGTAATGTGTCTGTAGCCCACATAGGCCCTCTAGACATTACTAAACTGCCTTATATCGCCCCGGATAAGTACAGGATCCACTCCCGACTGGCTGGCCGCACCTCGGCTGCCTGTCTTCTGATGAACAATCATTTTCTGATTTCTATCCAGAAAAAAAGAATATAATTTGAAATGTTTATGTAGAAATAACTGAAATTTCCATATCTGGCAACGGATTTCCAATTTGAAGATTTATAAAAACCATTAAACTGCAATAACAACGACGGCAACCAGCGAACACCAGATCCTGTAAACAGGCTGAATTATGCACCCCTCTCATAAAGTCTCACACTCTCTAAGTGGTATTCTGTATTCTCATTATGTTCTATGGAAGAAGAATTCTTAACAAACTAGGCTTAGAGCCTTGAGAATCCACTATTCCTATTATCTCAATGATGCCACCTAGCAGGAATACTGTGTGCCAGTGGATTCTCAAGGCTGTAGGCCTAGTTTGTTAAGAATTCTTCTCGCATAGAGCGTAGTGAGAACCTTGTACAGACTGCCACTTAGAGACTGTGAGATCTTATGAGAGGGGTGCACATGGGATACCCCAATAGGGTCTATTGCTACAAAAATAAACTTATATATTGCAGGTTTTTACTTCCACTGAGAACATGTTCACTTATTATCATTCCAGGTCAAATATGAAGCAGACCAACGACATATTAGGTCTCGCCATCCCGACCGAGCCTAACCTGGACCCGAACACAGTGTGTAAGACGTACCCGGACCTGACGCCTGCGCAGTACGACCTGTGCTCGCGTCTGCCTGACGTCACGGCGTCCGCCATTCAGGGCATCCAGATCTCCATCCACGAGTGTCAGCACCAGTTTAAACGGCACCGGTGGAACTGCTCGTCACTGGAGAGGAAGAACAAGAACCCGCATTCCAGCCCGCTCCTGTCGCAAGGTAAGGGTAAGCATTGGCAGTCTTCTCTACCGTGTTCTGTGTGCAGTAAGGGTGAGGATGGCTGCATTATCTCACCCCTGGAATAAATGCCCATAGGCTTAACATCGGGAACTCGTTCTCCATGCCCCTACCAGTATTGCAGTCCGTTCTCCATGGTCTATATCCTGTGTGTCGTCCATTATTTTAGTGTGTAAAGGGGTGAGATAAATACAACTCGTTTTGGTCAAAGAAGTCATTCTCCAACTCATTTGAGTGCTATGTGATATTCACTCGGCTGTCGCCTCGTTCATATCACTCCGCATCAAACTCGTGGAGAACGACGACTTTGACCAGAACTAGTTGGTTTCTTCTTTAGTATGCACTGTTTGAATTCTGTGTTTCTTGGGGATTTTTTTTTATAAAAATTTATTTTTCGTTTTTTTTTATCTCACCCCTGGAATAAATGCCCATAGGCTTAACATTGGGAACTCGTTCTCCATGCCCCTACGAGTATTGCGGTCCGTTCTCCATGGTCTATATTCTGTGTGTCATCCATTCTTCTAATGTGTATAGGGGTGAGATAAATACAGAAAGCAACTCGTTTTGGTCAAAGAAGTCATTTTGCAACTCGTTTGAATGCTACATGATATTCACTCCACATCAAACTCGTGGAGAACGAGACTTTGACCAAAACTTGTTGGTTTCTTCTTTAATCATCCATCCTATATATTGCCCTCATTGAATTCTTTTTTAATTAATTTTTTTTTAATTGCCTTTTATTGATATCCTTGCATTTTTTGTACGGAGTTCTCTTTGCTTTGTAGATCACAATCAGTGACAATAACAGTGGTAATCATCTGTCGGCCGGAAAATACATAACTATGATCGTTAAAAATACCAATTAAAGAGGCATTTGACTTCAATCCTGTGTCGGACTGGTTTTCTTGACTCAGAAATCCACGACCAATTATACAAAACCTGTCAGATGCCTTTACTGTGGTATATGGATAAAAATCTGTGGTATAAGGCCTCAAAACCATGGTATACTGGAAAATCTTTGTGCAATAGACCAAAGTAATAGTCCTTATTGTTATACTCTTTAATATGGCAATGACTGGGTTTGATTTAGTCGAAAAGATGGATAATAAATGCAACAAACGATGGTTTTGTGATGAGACGGATCTGTAAACCACTCGAGGTTGATGTCGTAATACACTCGCTAGTGCTCCTGTATTACTACGCATCAACCTCTCGTGGTTTACGGTCGCCTGTCCAAAAGACATCGTTTATTGTTTATTTAATCATTCTTTTGCTTGGCACGATGGGATTCATGTACCTCACAGGGTGTTTGTCTGAGACAAAACCTGCTGAAATTCTGTACTCTAACACAATTTCTTTGCCTAAATTGTAGGGTTCGATTTCCATGAGCCATGTTTTTTTTCTCCTGTAATTGTTAGCGAATTTTCCCCCTAAAAAGGAACAGAATCTCATGAGATTTTGAACTCTATGAAATACATGAATCCCATCGTGTGAATTCTACTTTAGTATCACGAATTCCCGTATGGGTGGCCTCACTCCCCAATCAGATTTTATACTATAACTCTCAATACATTAATAGTTACAGAATAAGTAGAGTACGTGTTCAGCGTTCCTAGAAGCAAACAGCCAATAACATTCAGCGCCAATAGTCACGCGACAGGCAGGCCGCCAGGCGGCGCAGATGTATATCCGGTTTGGGGGCAGCCTCTTTCCGCCGGTGGTCCCCAGGGTAGCCACAAGGGGGCGCTAGTGGTCAAATTGGTGTTGATTTTGGGCGATAATAGGGGAATGAGAAACGTCGGGATTGTTGGGATGACTTCCACATCCGGGGACTAGAATGGCGATGATGATTAACAGGAACGGACCGAACTCTCTAGCTGTGAAATAGATATGGGAACGGGATTTTCTGAAATTGTATATTGGTGCTGTGCTTGGTCAATATCACGCATATGTGATGACTAAGAAAGTTTTCCAAAGATTAAGAGGATAAAAATCTTGATTTCTATAAGTTTAGTTTTCCTGATAGTTTATGGTGGATCTTGAATGTGATCTCTATTCACACCAGGTTTATTTCTAAAATAAACAGAAAAAATCGTTAGTCATGTACTAAAAGGTATATCATTATAATACCTATCGTAGACCATCTATAAAATATATCCAGCTGCTAGGGGTGCAGTATGAATAACGTTCGGGCGCAGTGACCCCATAGTGAATATTTGGGCGCACTGTGCCTGTAGTGTGCTTCGTAACTACATATAACGTCGTTTCTTTTATGATATTTAGGTATATGATAATAAGAAAACGTAGTGACTGAATCCATAGGGGTGCAATTCTCGGACTTTTGTCCCCTAAAATATTTCCCTCCGCCTCCGGCGTCGGGACGTACGGTATGGGAAAAAGACCTCGAACGGCCAATCCTACGTGTTCAGTAACCACGTTTTCTCTTAACTATATATGCTTTCCGTCAAAAGAAACGATAATATAACACAGACACGTTGTGGGAGTTGTGGATTCTGTGTTGAGACTCTTCGCATTTTTTAAAGCTCTGAATCAAATTAGTGAAATTGTGTTACTAGGAATAGGCATATTTGGATTATTTGTGAACTGATGCTCTTGTTTAATTTGACTGTTTATTTTCTGTTTTGACCAACACGGTAAGCATCATATGTTTATTTAGTCCTCTCATTTATCCTCTTACTTATACCATGAATATACTTCCAGAATATCATCTCTTTACACACTCTGTATTGACTCATAAGTGTTAAGCGGCTCTTGTGTTAAGACTTTCTACTATTTTTCTCGGAATTATCATAAGGAAATTCTTCGGATGAAAATAACTTGGTCCGTACTCCAATGAGGTGGAGTGCGGGTGGAGTACAGACTAAGTTCTTTCCATCGAGTGGGCTCAGAACTGATTTTATCTCACCCCGTA
Organism: Alentia gelatinosa; assembly: GCA_950022655.1. Lineage (NCBI taxonomy): Eukaryota > Metazoa > Annelida > Polychaeta > Phyllodocida > Polynoidae > Alentia > Alentia gelatinosa. Next base: position 9,203,748 of record OX465589.1, read on the forward strand.
TACATGACCAGGAACATTATTAATCGATAGAATAACTCACCCAATTGGCCATTGAGTACTGGGTACAATACCTTCACGGCCGTGGAGTATGAGTTCCTAACGTTAAGCCTATGGAGAAAAATACCAGGGTGAGATAATCAATAGTATCACATTTATTTCCATGTAGGTGCACATCTGGGATTAATTCTATTTTTAAAGAATGTTATATGCTAATCTCATTCATTGAGAGTTATGCAGAACCATCTTTAATTCAACATGAGTTAACGACTTTCTTCATCTTCAAACAACTATTCATTTTCCAAGTTTAGCATAAACCTTGAAAAAATACTTATCTGAATCATCTTCAGATTTTAGGTGAATAATTAGTCTGGTCACTGATAACTTTTTCTCGTATTTAATGCTTCTTTTTTTTTTTGGACTTTTTTAGTTACGTTTTCTCTCTCCAGTCTCTTACCACTGAGTTCTCTCGTTTCTAAGGGTTTCGGGAGACGGCGTTCGCGTACGCAGTGTCGTCTGCTGGCGTCATGACGCAGGTTGCGCGCGCATGCAGTCTGGGCAAGCTGGCTTCCTGCGGATGTCAGCCATCTTTGGACGTGGCCACCAACACGTGGATGTGGAAAGGCTGCAACCACAACGTGGATTACGGTAACGACTTCGCCCGTAAGTTCCTCGACTCCAAAGAGAAAGCCAAAGACTTACAGTCACAGATTAACCTTCACAACAACCGCGCAGGCCGATTGGTAAGTCTTACGAATATATGGGGGCCGTTTAATAATCTCGGGTCGTACATGAACTCCCTTTTCTGTACCTCGCACAAGGGTTATCGTTTAATAATAATTAAGTTTGTTTTCTCAGACAGTCTTAGCCGTCCATAAGGTTACCCATAAGTGTTGAATAAAGAAGTACAGAAAAGGGTCTACATATACGATCCGAGATTATTCAACGGGCCCATGGTATTTTTATTTAATTTTTTAAGAAATTTTCAGAAAATAAAGCCTAGTATATGACATCAGATGTAGGTCAATATTTTCATAAATTACCCTTTTGCTGATATGTGTTTCGGCCCAACCTGGCCTTTTCATAATTATGTATTCAATTATTCATGGATGTACAGTCACAGTCAAGTGCTGATTCCACCGACACACAAGATATAGCGAGATTAGTCACGATTTGGTTGTCTTGCTAAATCTTGCTATGTTTTGAATAATCGCGTGAATATTTGTCCCGATGTGTCTTGAGGTGTCGCGGTGGTGGAGCACCAAAACATACACACGACATCGCGCCCTATGTATCGCGACATAGGAGGTATGAAATATCGCGACACTGTAAGATATAACAAGATATACCAAGATATACCACAGCAAATCCATCATGTAGGTGGAACCACCCCTTTAACAAGCTCTTCATATTTTAGTCCAAAACAACCATATCATATTGTACTGTATTGTTGCAGGAAAGTCTGATAAATTATTTTATCAAATGGTTTAACACATTAGGATTACAAGGCATACTGCAGGGGAATCAAGTTCTCAGATGCAAAGGTTTAGAGTGAAGTAGAAGTGTAATGAATGATACCATATCAATTCCTTGAATGGTACCCTATAGATTCTTACATGATTTAATTGTAGATCTCATTTCTGAAAGAATTGAGGCTTTTCATGAGGTTTCCTAAATCCAAAGGCACATTCTGTGTTGTATATCGATAGGAGTTGTTTTTATATAAAGCTCTATTTTTTGTACTAGGTAATGGGTAAGATATCATATTCTTCATTTAAACATAATATATTATAGAAAATATAATATTCTGCTACACACAGGAATGCCTCATGATGACAGGGCCTACTTTAAACAACAATGCATCATGACGTCCTACTTAACGCAACAATTCTTCATGAGGTCATGATATATTTTCAAGATATATAATGACCTCATGAGGAATTATTGTAGAGGCCATGCATAACGTATGTACGCACAGAGGGGGGGGGGGGAGTGGGGGTAAACATTTTGGAAAATTTGCGTAGGCTCCTTCTTTGTTCTCTTGCGTACAAGATTGAGAATGGGGGTTAGGGTCAAACATTAAACAAATTCTGCGTACGGACTCTATGGACTTCTTTAAACATAGCCTAATACATCACTATCTTCTGCCAAACCTTATACATGTAAATAAATGCAATGAAAACGTGGTTAAAACCAGGGCCTGGTCGCTGGTCGAGTTCTGCGCAGTAATATGCTGAGAAGAAGTAGTTCTGGCAGGCCGACCAAGCCGACGCCGGCGTCTCTAAATGGCGGGGTACTACTTCCGGTTCCGAGTAGGAGTGCGCAGAATCGTCCTCGTCAGGAGTAAACTCTGAAGACTGCATTTAGAGTTTCCCCAGATCATTCCTCAACTCGCTTCGAGATTAGTGTAAGCAGGAAAGAGACTTATACCACAGCAAGCTTCGCCTGACAGACACCCCACGTTAACGGACACCTCTGGGGCATTTTAAATGTAGTCTATTGAGATATTATCGTAAAACTGGATGAGTTTTAATCTTGGCCACCGTATGCCACGACTGGAGTTTGGCAAAGTGACTCCATGAGGCGAAGCCGAGTGAAGTCCAGAGCCAAAACTCCAGGAGTGGCATACGGTGGCCAAGATTAAAACGAATCAGGTTTTGATTTTATCCTACCCAGTCTCCTCGATTTGGGAATATTATGTATTAACAATTCTGTATGCCACTAGTGGCATATAAATCTCTGTATGGCAGTCAGCATGGCATACAGAAACTCAATGTTAAACCTATGGGATTTTATATTAGGGGTAGGATAAATCATGCTGTCCGACTGCATATACGGATGGACCCTGATAGAGGCGAACGTAATGATTTCTTTGTAAATCAAATGAAATAGAGAGAATACTCAATAGTAATTTGCCCAAAATGGCCGCCAGTGTAGAGGGGTTAATATTCAAAAGAGGCCATCCATAACGTACGTACGCAGAATTTCTTAAATTTTCTGACCCCCCCCCCCCCTCTTCTCGATCTTGCACGCAATAGAATAAAGAAGGAGCATACGCAAAATTTCCAAATTTTTTTACCCCCCGACTCCCCCTCAGTGCGTACGTACTTTATGGATGGCCCAAAACGGACTAGTTACATGTCTAATCGTAGGATATGAAAATGGAGAGAAATACTTGTATATCTCCTTGCATTGACCTGGTCCTTTATTGGGACAATTCACAGCGACCAGTTTGACATTTCACAAGTGGTCGCTAAAATAGCTTCACGGGAGGTGAGGGAACGTGACAGATGACAGTTCGTAGTTTACCACCTTTAAATGACTCTTGTCTGTAACATGGGTACATGAGATTTAGACAAGAGCTTTGTTGTTTTCACACAAAAAAGGACAACGATTTCCAGGTATACCATAGGGAGCCAAAGTGAACCCGTTGCAACCACAGATAGCCGGTTACAAAATACTATTTCCGGGTATAGGCGCTCAGTACTTTGACTATGTAGGTTCGAGATTATATGTCTCATTCACCAATCTTTTAGATCCAAATTTTTAATAAACTTAACAACTGTCATCGTAGTTTCGAAACAGAGTTATATAGAGATGATAGTAGTAAACTACACTTCAAAAGTAACAAAAGAGACCGAAAACGAAAGTCTAGCCTCAAACCCCCATAGGTTAAGCACTAAGCCTCGTTCTTGCAGGCCACCGGAAATGGTGATTCGTAAACGGGTATCTGTGGTTTCAGCGGGTTCACTTTGGCTCCCTATAAGACTGCATGGGACATATATTAATTATCTAAGAAAAGACACGCTTTTACCGCAAACTTCAATATAATTTTATCATATCAATGTATCTTGAATAGGTTTTCAAATCTTTTTCACCTGTGCTGAGTTATGTATGTGAAGCTTGCAAATTGTACAGGAGAAACATGCCAACACCAATTTTTTAAACATATGATAAATATAGAATATATGCAATATGTATATGATTCAAGCAAGGGTGAACCGAGCAAGAAACGCAACGATTTCCGGAACCGCCAACAAAATTTGGCGTCTAAATGATCTATTATTTCATATTTTAATTGATTGTTGCTTCTAAAATTATCGGTTGGAGATATTACTATGAAATTATGTTTCGCCTACACGCCATTTTTTTTGTCCGCGATTCCGGAGATTGCCTTAATTGACTCGCTTGGTGTGTCATGTACACGTATATATACACAATATTGACTGGTTTCAGATACAAGTGGTCGTATGCTCCGAGGAGTTGACGCATAGTAATATCCGAGCTCATACAAGGATATTGCACAGGGGCAACTCCGAGGAGTATACAACGGCTTTTTATCTGAAACCAGTCTATATTGTATTTATCATATTAGTTCATTTAGGTGCGCACATTTTTTCCTATGCAATATTTTTCCGTATTCGCCGGATTTTGCAGCCCGGAGCATACAATTTTTCTGTACGCTCCGGGCATGGTAATATACACTCCCTATGTGCTTTCTATGGACACTTGTATTAGTTGGATATATATCTGTATGTTCCCGGTATGGTGGTACACACTGACTGTGTGTTTTCTATGGACTTTTTGTATTAAGTGGATATATCTGTATACTTCGGGTAAGGTGATACACACTCCCTGTGTGTTTTCTATGGACACTTTGTATTAAGTGGATATATCTGTATGCTCCGGGTATAGTGATACACACTCCCTATGTATTTTCTATGGACACTTTGTATTATGATAAACTTACATATGTACACTTATATATGGGCGCTGGCGAGTTCACGTGGCGTGGTTTGGCGTTGCAGTATACTGAGGAGGGCAGTGAGCGGGTATGAGAGTGGGCGGGGCAGCTGTAGAGTGGTGGAGTGGCGGGGTGGAGTTGATGGGGTGAAGAAACACCTTTCACCCATTACCTCCCCATACCGCGGCGAATGCGCTCCGACGTGCCCAGAGACCGGCACCGCCTTTGATCACCCACCGGCGCTGCCTGCCCCGACGTGCCGGGAGGAGTGGGCGCCGGGCCCGGTGTCTGGGCTGCCGTGTGCGCCGTGTCCCGCCCCCGGCCGCCCGGCCCGCCGCCCTCCGCCCGCCGTCCCCAGCTCGCCGCCCGCCGCCCGCCACTCTGCCCGCCGACCACCGTAGACCGCCCGTCTATGGAACTCGTCGCCCCCGCCCGCCGTACGCCGTACGCCGTACGCCGGATGCCGCCCGCCGTACACCGCCTGCCGCCGGCTGCCCGCAGCCCGCCGTACGCCGCCCGCCGTACACCGCCTGCCGCCCGCCGCCCGCCGTACGCCGTACGCCGCCCGCCGTACACCGCCTGCCGCCCGCCGCCCCCGGCCCGCCATGCACCGTCCGCCGCTTGCCCGCCGCTCTGCCCGCCGCCCGCCGTACACCGCCTGCCGCTCGCTGCATGCCGCCCGCCGCCCGACGTACGCCGTCCGCCGTCCGCCGTACACCGCCCAACCCTCACCGGGCGATAATTGGGGATGACAGGCCGGTCCCTGATCCCCGCCCCTCCGCCACGCGCCCACATTACAGACCCGCCAACAAATGTGCTACGGTTACCGGCCCGGGGCAGGGGTGAAATTGACGGAGGAGGAGATGTGGGGGTGAGGGTGTGGAGGAGGTGTGGGGGTGAGGGTGTGGAAGAGGTGTGGGGGTGAAGGTGTGGGGGTGAGGGTGTGGAAGAGATGTGGGGGTGAGGGTGTGGAGGAGGTGCGGGGAGATGGTGTGGGGAAGATGTGGGGGTGAGGGTGTGGAGGAGGTGTGTGGGGATATTGTGTAGGGGCTGAGGGTGTAGGGGGTGAGGGTGTGGGGGTGAGGGTGTAGGGGCTGAGGGTGTAGGGGGTGAGGGTGTAGGGATTGAGGGTGTAGGGGGTGAGGGTATAGGGGGTGAGGGTGTAGGGGGTGAGAGTGTAGGGGCTGAAGGTGTAGGGGCTGAGGGTGTGGGGGCTGATGGTGTAGGGGCTGATGGTGTAGGGGCTGATGGTGTAGGGGCTGATGGTGTAGGGGCTGATGGTGTAGGGGCTTAGGGTGTAGAGGCTGAAGGTGTAGGGGCTGGAGGTGTAGGGGGTGAGAAAGACTGGCTCCAGTCCCTGCATCCTATGGCTACCCTCCTCTCTGATTCATGGGCCAGTCAGAGAAGGATACATACTATAATGAACTTTATTCTGATTGTGTTTTAAATCATGTAATGAATGTTCATAATCAAAGACTTGAGCAGGTCTAGGGGTGATGGTGTAGGGGTGATGGTGTGAGGGTGATGGTGTGGTGGTGTTGGGGTGAGGGTGTAGGGGTGATGGTGTGGAGGTGGTGGTGTAGGGGTGATGGTGTGGAGGTGGTGTTGTTGGGATGATGGTGTAGGGGTGATGGTGTGAGGGGTGAGGGTGTAGGGGTGATGGTATGGGGGGAGATGGTGTAAGGGGTGATGGTGTGGAGGTGAGGGTGATGGTGTGGGGGTGTGGAGGTGGACTTTCACGTTGGTAATAGAGCGGAGGGAATTCTGAGAAGTGTGGATTATCTTCAGCTGGGGAATCAGCAATAGAGGAGAGGGAATTCTCGGAAGGGGGAATTCTACCACGGACTAAGATGACATATATATGTAGGTTCGCGATTCGACTGATCGTTATGAGGATGGGCTTCAGGTTGGGATCAACCACGGAGCAGAGGGAATTGTGGGGAGCTTGGATTCTCTACAGATGGGGCATCAGTGATAGAGAGGGAATTCCCGGAAGTGGGGATTTCTACTAATTCTCATAAAAAGGGGCGTGTTTAGCAAGGAAGCCTGGCCAATGTGCACTCACATATTAGGCCAGGTAACTGCCACCATTTTTCTGGTGCATTGCGGGATTGCATTCAGCTGGCAAAATCTGTAAGTTTTTAGAGAAATATTATAATGATTTATCTTTGATCTTTAGAAACGTCGGCATTACTTTATTCATCGTAAAGAAGTGTAAATAAGTCATTTTGGAAATCTCGTGATGGAGAGAGGTTGTGCTGGTTTTTCCCTCTGCTGTGAATCACCGGGGAACCAGCGTAAGTTCATACGTTGCTCTTGCTGGGCGTTACCTGTCCCATTGTGGGAAGGGTGAATTCCTACGGATCCTGTGAGAATGTGTGCCAGCTAGTCCCAACACATTGATGAAATGAGTCCGGAACATTATCCATCAACAGTTGGCTGATGGTGCTTATGAGATTCATCATCACAATGTGTGACAAGTCATGGTTTTTATCTCACTCCAGATATTTTTTCTTCATAGACTTAACATTGGGAACTTGTATCTAACACCCATTAGATATTTAGGAAATATATCAAATCGGGGATAATGTCACCAATGTTATCCCATTAGTCAATATTAAGGGTGAGATAAATTCAGAAACCCATTCAAGTTTAGGGTCAGAGCTTGATCCCATCTCATTTGAATCACATGGCAATTCACCCGGCTTCCCCTTGTGAATTACTACGTGATTCAAACTCGATGGGATACGAGCTCAGACCCTAAACTTTCATGGGTTTCCTCTATAGTCTATACCTCATGTGTAATGGTTACCAACTGGGGGACAAGGGTGAAATTGATGGGGCACAGGGAGGGGGGGGGGGTGAGTGTGGAGTGTATTTAATGTGTACTTATCCCTTTTTAAAAGCGTGCTTGCAGTCACTATACACATTGCCTAAAGGTTAGAGTGGTCACATATGGATTTCCATAGTACTGCAAAAAATATATACCTTCATTATCGGCATGCTATTCACTGTGATACTGCGAAAGGAGCAGAGTGCCAGTGTCTCAGGGCCTTAGAGGCATGCCCAGTTGACCATGACCAATCACTCAAGACCTTTCACTCATGATGTTGGCCTTGACCTAGTGACAGTGTGTGGCCATCCAGACTCATCAATAGTGCATGGGCACCCAGCAGTGGCCTTGACACAGTGACATGGCACAGCCACCCACAACAGCACAGGAGGGATTGTTTTGTTTGTTTGATTTGATTTTACGTCCAGTCAACCATTATAGGTCCTTTCCAGACTTTCTCAAGGTTCTTTTACACCACTAGGGTGGTGATCGAATCTATGTGATGAAGTCAGGTAGAAATCCCACCCCTACACATTTACCGAGGTGACAGTTCCTTTACTTCCCACACCACATAGACATGGTATGAGAAGGATGGCCTTTGTTATAGCAGTAAATCTACCACTGCTGGGGGTGGGACTCGAACCCACAAAGTCTTACAACCTTGGGGTTACAAGTCCGGTGCTCTAACCACTGAGCTAACTCCCCACTCCCACACAGGAGAGATGCACATGGACCATCCTTGACTAGGATGGGGCAAGGGCAGATCACCACAGGCATGCACATGGCATTTAGGACAGGGACCTTGATGCTGTACCAACCTTGACATTGGAAGCATTGCAACTAATACACTGTAATTCATTCAACCTTGATGTTGTAATGTATTCAACCTTGGGACTTCCTTTATAAGCCAGTAGTAGCCTTAATTCTGGGTTTTTTTATCTGAGTTGGTGAGAAGTGTGTATCATTTCAATTACAGATCATTCTGTGAAGGGCAAGATAAGTATATTAGTAACTTACCTGGTGATAAGGATCACCATAGACTTATCGTAAATAATGTGTATACAAGAGAATTAAATTTGATCAGAAGATCAGTTTATTTTATACTATGTGGATAGTTTATTTAGTATAACAATGGTTGTGAGGGTTAGTAGATATAGGGGTTGGGTTTAGGGTAAGGTGGTGGATTGAATGATTGTGGTATGATAGGTTAGTGTATGTTTACTGTGATGTAATATGGTATTCAATGGAAGAACGCTGCACTGCGCGGCGAATTGCATATCGTCATTTTTGTTTGATCAAATAAAAAATAAATAAATAAAAAAAAGGGCTGGTACAGCCATGGAGTATTTTACCATTTATACGATATACCACAGTTATGGTATCTGGCAGGTTTTATACAATGGGTTTACTGAGTCCCCATACATTTTCAATGGGGGCTTTGTATACGATGGATAATAAAAGTCCGTCCAACATTGCAATATCTTAATTTCCCTTAACTTCATTCAGCTGAACACATTATGCTTCGTGTGAGTAACTCAAAGTTGGTTGTGACTATGAAGGAAACTGCTCACTTTAACTCTCCTCCCCACGGAATGCCCGCAGCCAGCCGCACACAAAAACAGCCTCTAGAAGAAGAAGGCCTCACTGGTGAGAATGTTTCCGCGAATTTGTAGTGCTTTGTAACTAGCACAGTTTACAGATGATTAATGCTGGCTGTGAGGCGGAGCGGAGGGGGAACCGTCTGGAGAAGGTGAAGTATGGTGGGCTACGGAGGCCGTCTGCGTTACTGAGTATGTATTGTAAACCTCAGGCGAGTTACTGGATCCATATCTCTTATACAAAAGATTTAACACTAGGCAGCAATAATAGTTAGAGTTTTATGAATACTTAAAACAGGGCTGTGTAGAGGGCAGATCACTGTGAAGTATGGTGAGTTGTGGAGGCCGTCTGCGTCCCTGAGTATGCCTTGTAAAGCTCAGCCAGTTACTGGATCAATATCTCTTCTACAATGGATTTAACACTAGACGGCAATTATAGTCATGGTTTTAATAATACTTAAAACAGGGAGGTGTAGTTGGCAGATCACTGTGAAGTATGGTGAGCTACGGAGGCTGTCTGCTATGCCGAGTATGTCTTGTAAAGCACAGGCCTGTTACTGGATCCATATTTCTTCTATACAAAGGATTTAACACTGGACAGCAATAATAGTCAGAGTTTTAAGAATACTTAAAACAGGGCGGTGTAGCAAGCAGATTATGGTTAAGTATGGTGAGCTGCGGAGGCTGTCTGCTTTACTGAGTACGCCTTGTAAACCGCACGCCAGTTACTGGATCCATATCTCTTCTATACAAAGGATTTAACACTAGATGGCAATAATAGTCATGGTTTTAACCCTTTCTGGCAGGGCAATGCCATATGGCATTCCCCTGGCCATGGCAGGACAATGCCATATGGCATTCCCCTGGCCAGGGCCGGACAATGCCATATGGCATTCACATATGGAATTGATGAACCACTCTGTATTTGTTCCTTTGTAACTTTTTGAAAAATTATCGCAGAATCATAAAAATTATATGAGATATTATGCTAAATGTCGCCAGTATGTCTTTGAAATATCGGAAAGTTCTAATAAAAAATAAAGATTAACTCGAAATATTAAATTTGTAATTTCTCTTAATAATATTGACTGCAAAAGCCGGCCATACAAAGGCCACAATTGGGTCTGGTGCCTGCTGTAGTATGGGTACATGGTGAATGATGTGTGGCTCTTGAAGGGTTAAGAATACTTAAAACAGTGCGGTGTAGTTGGCAGATCACTCTAAAGTATGGTGAGCTGCAAAGGCTGTCTGCGTCACTGAGTTTGCCTTGTAAACCTCAGCCAGTTACTGGATCAATATCTCTTCTACAATGGATTTAACACTAGATGGCAATAATAGTAAGAGTTTTAAGAATACTTGAAAGTGTAGTTGGGAGGTCACTGTGAAGTATGGTGAGCTGCGGAGGCTGTCCGCTGTGCTAGGTATGTCTTGTAAACCACACTCATCAGTGAGTGAGCAACTTTGAACTTTCAGTGATTCCCCGCTGATTTGCAGTTGCAAGGAAAACCAGCACAACTCTCTCCCTTTTGAGGTTCCCAAAGAACTTACAAGTACTTTTTTGTAATGTACGATGAACAAAATAAAGTAATATCAACCTTTCAAAAGATAAAATAACAGATTTCGCCACGCCCTCTAGCGGGTAAACCAGCGTAAAATGGCAAGCATTACCCATAATGCAAAAAAAATGGCGGGCGCGGGTGAGTGAACACATAGGCCAGGCTTCCAGGCTACCAATACATCAGGTGGATGTTATTGCATCCCTCTCATAAGATCTCTCTAAGTGGTATTCTGTACTCTCACTACACTCTCTAGGAGAATAATTCTTAACGAACTCGGCTTAGAGCCTTGAGAATCCACTGGCCTGCCTCCCGTGCTAAAGACGTACATCAATGTAGCCCAAAGATTCCCATAATCTTAATGATGCCACCTAGCGGGAATACTGTATGCCAGTGGATTCTGAAGGCCCTAAGCCTAGTTCGTTAAGAATTCTTCTCCCATAGAGCGTAGTGAGAACCTTGTACAGAGCCTGTGAGATCTTATGAGAGGGGTGGTTATTGGGTCTACCTGGTGGTCTATCGAGGAAGCTCAGAAGTGACTGAAATGTCGTCTGCTCCTGCATCACGTGACTGCGTCACGTGACTGCGTCTGGCGTCTTGCCCGGGACGCTCTTCCTTCTCTCTGCGTTTCTCAGCAGTTTCCCACAGCCCTTCATATGACCATTACTGACTTGTTGCTATAAACACTTCCATAATAACTGGCCGTTTAACACCTGGTTAGCGATGTTCGCCAAGGTTTCAAGTAGAATGAATACCGTCTGAACATGGTGGGAGATTGAGTTATGGCCATTTTGTAGCTCTGACGTCATTGTAACCGCACTTGCTGCAGCTTTCCCACAGGAGGGAATTCCCAAGGCATTCCCGGGAATACGCATGAATGTACTGAGGCACAGTGGGTGTTTTAGTGGACAGACCCATCAAAACAGGCATAACTCAGAGAGAAAGGTATGCTGACGTTTTGCAAAGTAATGCTCACCAAACACCCCGCACCTACTGCATATAAGACTGCTGACTGCATTGACGGCAGAATCGTCTATTGAACGCCTCTGCTAAAGGTATCAGGGATCAGAATACAATCGGAAACGTCCATTTCTTTGTGATCAATGAGTGGAGGGGTGTTGATTCAGGGGGTCAAAATAGGGAATATTACAATATTGCATGTTTATAGGTTAGTATAGTTCAAATAAGACATTTCTTGAGTTCAAAGGCGAATGTGGGGAACTAGTTGCTTTTAGAGGGATTGATTTTGAATTGAATGAGGAGGGGGGCGCTAGACATAAGAAGGGGGAAAAGGGGACTAGCTCGAAGATATTGGATTACTCAACAGATGTCTTTAGACAAAACCGGCTTAATTCATGATATATTTTATGCATTAGTGAATAAGCATTATACCAGGAAGACCCATTTCTTGATGCCTTTTTTCTTGTATTGGATGTGTTTGAATTCCAATACAGTGCAAACTTGGTATAGTGGACACCTGGAAACGTACACAGCTGACTAGAGCTGACTAAACAGCTGGTTTAGGTCCCAGAAGTGTCCACTATTTCAGGATCCTATTGTACGTGGAAATGTGTTCAGAGCAGAAGCTTCAGATGTTCATCCTAATGCTGGGGATACTGGGGCCCGTTTTATTTTCAACTCTCGTTGGGGACAACAGGCCCGACGATGGAGACCTCAATGGACGACCTATCGGGCGAGAGTTCGTCATTCGCGTTCATAGCCTCGTTCGAGGGGTCCCGAGGACAAAACCAGCTTGAAAGACACTTTGGAGGAGACTTGAACGAGGGTTCGTAATGGTTGCAAGGGGTGCCACATAGTGGTATTTTTTTAAACTAATTTCATCGTTTATGAATATATATATGTGAATTTAACTAAATAGCTCAGTCATTCTCCATCTAACACCTCCAGTTTTTATCTAAATCATAATAAGCATATTTCCGCTGGTTTAAATCAATAAAATTTTATTTGCTATTTTGTATCACCCACGATACCTCTAGGGGTGTCGCCCGCCAGGAGAAGTGAAGTAGACTATGGACGAGGTCCCCCGGCCCGACGATGTATAATAGAACGCAACTGGACGAGAGCTCAACTCTCCTTCCCCACGATAATTTGAATAATCAAACCCAAACGAGCTTTCCTCGGACCCTATTCTCTCGTTGGGGTAGACAATAAAACGAATCCCTGGGGGCAATTTAATAAACTACGAGCGACAAAAAAGTATCCCATAGTTGCCTGTGGGGCCATAGTGTTGCATAAAATAATGTGCCGTAAACAAACGATATGTTGACAATAAGAGTAACCTATACCTCTTACAAGGTGTTACAGAAATGTTCATTTATAAAATATCTTCTCTTTTGGCATACAAAACTGAATGTAAAAAAATCGTCCAAGAAGTCTTTTATCGTTGGAGTTATCGTATCGTCTAGACCAGCACCAGAAACGAACGAACTTTATTCAACAGCCCCCAGTGGACTGGTCACTATGTCCATGATATTAGTAAGTTGAGAATCAACAGGTTCTAGCCAGTTTAAGAACGGGGAATACCCCAGGTTTGGGAACTGATTGAACCTGAGAAGCCATCCTTTCCAGCAATTGCTTAAAAAAAACCCTGAAAATTACGAGTCTACAAACTTTATTAACGATCATGTAACCGGACTCTGAAAACATATCCAGTGAGTCTTGACCAGGATGTAAAGATCTGACACGCTCTCCACGCACATGTTCCAGAAGGAGGTGGAGAGTGGAGTTTGACAGACTCAGTTGGCGTCTCAGACCGACAAGGAGAGTGATAGTCTCCTAACCAGCATCACGTGGTGCGCTAGTTGGCGATGTGGCCACCAGATGGCAGCCCGTTACTGCTCAGTGGTGCGTACGACGGGCGGATGCCCGGATGGTGATGCATTGTCCTACCTCTAGACTGGCTCCAGTCCCTGCATCCTATGGCTACCCTCCTCGCTGGGATACTGGCTCCAGTCCCTGGATCCTATGGCTACCCTCCTCGCTGGGATACAGGCTCCAGTCCCTGCATCCTATGGCTACCCTCCTCGCTGGGATACAGGCTCCAGTCCCTGCATCCTACGGCTTCCCTCCTCGCTGGGATACTGGCTCCAGTCCCTGCATCCTATGGCTACCCTCCTCGCTGGGATACAGGCTCCAGTCCCTGGATCCTATGGCTATACCCTCCTCGCTGGGATACAGGCTCCAGTCCCTGCATCCTACAGGTCCCGGTGTGCGCTTGTTACCGACGTTATATGGTGATAGAACCTTGAACCGTAACCCGAAATTATTGCAGTTTAACGGTTTTTATAAATCTTCAAATGGGAAATCGGATGACAGAAATGGAAATTTGAGCTATTTCTACAAATAAATCCGAAATTATATTCAGGTTCTTCAAATATAAATGGGAAAAACTGTGGTTCATGTAATTGTGGTGTGCCCAGCCACTCGCGAGCGGAACTTGTATTTACCATGGGCGATGATAGGGAGACTAGTAACCTCTGGAGCGCGTATGGCTACCCTCCCCTCTGGGATATAGGCTCCAGTCCCTGCATCCTATGGCTTCCCTCCTCGCTGGGATATAGGCTCCAGTCCCTGCATCCTATGGCTACCCTCCTCGCTGGGATACAGGCTCCAGTCCCTGCATCCTATGGCTACCCTCCTCGCTGGGATACAGGCTCCAGTCCCTGCATCCTATGGCTACCCTCCTCGCTGGGATACAGGCTCCAGTCCCTGCATCCTATGGCTACCCTCCTCGCTGGGATACAGGCTCCAGTCCCTGCATCCTACAGGTCCCGGTGTGCGCTTGTTACCGACGTTATATGGTGATAGAATCTTGAACCGTAACCCGAAATTATTGCAGTTTAACGGTTTTTATAAATCTTCAAATGGGAAATCCGATGACAGAAATGGAAATTTGAGCTATTTCTACAAATAAATCCGAAATTATATTCAGGTTCTTCAAATATAAATGGGAAAAACTGTGGTTCATGTAATTGTGGTGTGCTCAGCCACTCGCGAGCGGAACTTGTATTTACCATGGGCGATGATAGGGAGACTAGTAACCTCTGGAGCGCGTATGGCTACCCTCCCCTCTGGGATACAGGCTCCAGTCCCTGCATCCTATGGCTTCCCTCCTCGCTGGGATATAGGCTCCAGTCCCTGCACCCTACGGCTTCCCTCCTCGCTGGGATACAGGCTGCAGTCCCTGCATCCTATGGCTTCCCTCCTCGCTGGGATACAGGCTCCAGTCCCTGCATCCTATAGACCCTATTGAGGTATCCCAGAATTCAGTCTGTTTACAGGTCCCGGTGTGCACTTGTTACCGACGTTGTATGGTGAGAGAACCTTGAACCGTAACCCGAAATTATTGCAGTTTAACGGCTACCTCCTCACTGGGATACAGGCTCCAGGCCCTGCTTCCTATGGCTACCCTCCTCGCTGGGATACAGGCTCCAGTCCCTGCATCCTACGGCGACCCTCCTCACTGGAATACAGGCTCCAGTCCCTGCATCCTATGGCTACCCTCCTCGCTGGGATACAGGGACTGGTACAATCGGTAATGGTGTTAGATTTCTGGCGCTGTTTAGCTTCAGTATTCCCAACACTCTCCATACAGATATCCTGGCTACTGGTCAGGATATCTGCTGGGAGATTGATACCCTCCTACTTTGATTCATGGGCCAGTCAGAGAAGGCTACATACTATAATGAACTTTATTCTGATTGTGTTTAATCATTTAATGAATGTTCATAATCAAAGACTTGAGCAAGTCTATCCTACCTCCAGCGTTAGAGAGTGGGACTCCGCACGTCAGCACTGTGGAGCTCTCCGGTAAAGGAGGTGACGGATATTAACTCCGTCTTGTGTCAGAGAGAAAAACTAATAATGGGCGGAGCTTTAGAAAACGAAAAGCAAGTGAGTTATGAGTTGGAGAGAATCAATCATCAAGAGTGTACATGTGTCGCCATTTTACAGTGCAAGAACCATTTCTCTCTCGCACTACGCAGTACAAGGCTCATAGAGTGATTCATGTCTAGTCTGTTTACCTATCTTCATATTTCGTACATGGTTATATGTATGTAAAATGTTTTTGTGACTACCAAAAAAAAAATTCTCTGTAGAACCATGTATATCAGGCTCCAGTTCTTGAAGTAAGTCTGGGGAATTATCTCCATTCAGACTGGACTTGGTCTTGTCTCTCTAATAAGAAAGAAATTGATGAGTATTTGGTAGATATCCCCGTTCGCTATTGAGTTTGGAGTGCGCATTAATATGAACGAGGCAATAGCCGAGTGAATATTCTGAAACCCTCCAAACGAGATGGCAAATGGGGACTCGAACGCAACCCAAATATGTTTCTGCTTTTACCTTAGCCTGGAATTATTTATCTGTTTATTACCCATTGAGTATGAGTTACCATACTCGCAAGCCTGTTGGGTATGAGTTCCTAAGGTTGGGCATATGGACGTTCATACCAGGCTAAGATCAATGGATGTTCCGAACAAGTATTCATCTTCTCTATGATTGGTGTCTGATGGATTAAGCAATGATGTGAATCCACACTTTTATAGTCCATTCTGAGTACCAGAATGTTTTTGTATATCTGAGATCACTATAGCATACCTTACATTACTTAAAGAGGGACAGAGCAGGAACTGGTAATTCCTCTATTTATGCTGTTTAAAGCTATTAAATGTTTAAGAATTTGCTGTCGTTTCCAACCTAAATGTCACCCCAGTTTATCTCACCCCTGGTATTATTGTCCCATAGGCTTAACATTGGAAACTCATTCTCCATGCCCCTAGGAGTATATCAGTCCGTTCCCCATGGTCTATATCCTGTGTCTCATCCATTCTTTTATTGTGTACAGAGATAGATACAGGAAGCAACTCGTTTTGGTCTAAGAAGTCCTGAATGCTCCATGATATTCACTCGGCTGTTGCCTCGTTCATATCAATCCACATCAAACTCGTGGAGAACAAAAACCTTGACCAAAACTTGTTGGTTTCTTCTTTAGATCCTCATTCTAATTGAATTGATATATCAAGGAGTTGATCTAAACCATTCCCAGGCTGCCTTAACCTTAACCTTGTATCACTGTTTGAGTGATTGAGGCTTGGGAGAGGCAGGAGGAGAGGGGGGGGGGGGTTCCTGGGGGGATAGCCCCCAACACAAGCACGCTCTGCCTCAGACGCATAGAGTGACAACGCTCGCAGCGCACCCTAGGTGGTCCTGACTCAAACTATTTGTATCACTGTCAGAGCCCCCTTGAGGGGAGATCCGTCATTAGACCACACCAGTGGGCGATAATCGGGGACCCCATGCTCCGACATGGCTGGGTAGGTTCTGCATTCCCGCCTCACATCAAGGAGAGCTCTACTTTCTTACCCCTCATATAAGTTTATAAAGCGCTCCCTGGTGTTCAGTGGGAGAGATGTAGTCCATCATATTGTTAGTGTAAGTTCACAACTTGTTGCTTGTTATCGTTTATTTTAATCCCGAGTTTTATATACCTGGGGGTTTTATATGCTGAATAGACAGGAATATTATGATAGGATATGTTTAGATCATTAAGACAAACTTTTAAAATACATTTTGATAGAGGAAACATTTCTCTTTAAATTGCATGGATTTCTTATGGTTCATGGGCTTTTCATCTGCTGAATAGAAAGAAATATTACATAGGAAATGTTCTGATCATTAAGGCACACTTTTGAAATACACTAATACAAGAATAAAATTCATTGATAGAAGGAACACTTCTCGTTGAATTGTAAAGATTTCTTACGGTTCATGTTACTGACTTTATTCTGTCAGTGAATAAAGAGTATCAACCTGAGTCAAACTACCCTACCCGCGGATTCCGATCGGATATGGTCTGGATAGAGGTAATACTGAAAATAGAACCTCCAAAAGGGTACCTGCTATGGAATAGAGGGAAACGGAAATGTTCCGGTGAGCAAAAGTTCAAAGTTACGAGGTAAGGCTTGGAAATATTACTGCCCAAGGCGTCAGCCACGGGCAGTAATTGGTAGAAAGTAGGTGGTAAAATTTAGTGCAATCTTTGAGGATGTATTTTTTTTATTTAGTGAAGAAAATGAATCAATATACGATCGCCCTCAGAAGTGGATGTTTTTCTTTGCATTTCTCCAACGACATAGAAATAACTAGGATCTCTTGATAAGCTGCTTATCAAGAATTCATCTGTTGTTGTATATCAGGTCATTTTACTCTGAATTATAGAACTGATATCTTGATTATAAGATATGTTGCCAATAGGTTGACTGTTTTTAGTGTAATCAAATTCGAAAAATGAAAAATAAGCACAGCTATCGAGGGTTACGCTGATGAACATACAGGGTCATGTTGAGGGTATAAAACCTAGCTGGGTGGTCTGAGGTAAGATAGACTGCTCTCTCCTATTGTACCTCTCTGTGGGAGGTTAACAGAGCAGTAGAGAGGGTTGATCCTTCACTGTGATGCCATATCTACACTCAACAACACTCCACACGGCAATACTTGACAGAAAGCCAGAGACACACTTACACAGGCATACTTAACACTTACAGATACTTAAAATCTTTTGAACTGTTATCTTGCCTATTTGTAAGAGTTTATTGCTGGATAGTCCGAGTTGTCCCTACCAGAAGAAAAGTAGGCATCTCAATGAATGACTGGCTGTCAAGTTACAACATCCAAGTGAATATCACGGAGCTTTGAAATGAGTTGGAGAACAACAACTTTGAACAAAATGAGTTGTTTTCTGCAATTATCTCAACCCTGTGTGCACTAAAAGGATGGGAGTTGCACAGGATATAGACCATGGAGAACGGACTGCAATACTAGTAGGGGTATGGAGAACGAGTTCTCAATGTTAGGACGAAAATACCAGGGGCGAGATAAAGTTCCTTGTTAATACAACCGAGGCATAAAATATATCATTCATATTCATACATAATATACATGCTGTTGTTGTATAGTCTGAGAATCCACCACTGAGGTATGATAAGGCAATATTTTTATTGCAGGCTGTGCGTAGGAACACAGCACCATGTGTAAGTGTCACGGCATGTCCGGCAGCTGTGAGTTCAAATGTATTATCTCACCCCAGATATTTTTTCTCCATAGACTTAACATTGGAAACTCGTATCTAACACCCATTAGATATTTAGGAAAAATATCCAATGGGGGATAATGTCACAAATGTTAGCCCATTAGTCAATATTAAGGGTGAGATAAATTCAGAAACCCATTCAAGTTTAGGGTCAGAGCTCGATCCCATCTCATTTGAATCACATAGCAATTCACGCAGCTTCGCCTTGTGAATTACTACGTGATTCAAACTCGATGGGATACGAGCTCAGACCCTAAACTTTCATGGGTTTCCTCTATAATATTTATAGGACATATTCATATATACATAGTATTATTTTATCGTCTTAAAACTGAGGTATGATAAGTCAATATTTATTATTGCAGGCTGTGCGTAGAAACACACGCACCATGTGTAAGTGTCACGGCATGTCCGACAGCTGTGAGTTCAAATGTAATATTTATAGGACATATTAGAATGTACATAGTATTATTGTATCGTCTTAGAACTGAGGTATGATAAATCTAAATTGTTATTGCAGGCTGTGCATAGAAACACACGCACCATGTGTAAGTGTCACGGCATGTCATATTTGAAGGATGTATTCATACATACATGGTATTGTGGTATAGTATTAGAACTGAGGTATAATAAATCAATATTGTTAATGCAGGTTGTGCGTAGAAACACACGCACCATGGCCCTATTGAGGTATTCCGTAATCCAGTCTGTTTACAAGATCCGGTGTTCACTGATTGCCGACGTTGTATGGTAACGCACAGTTATCGCAGTTTAACGTTTTTTTATAAATATTCAAATAGGAAACCCGATATCAGAAATGGAAATTTCAGCTATTTCTACTTACAGATCCGAAACAATATTCATGTTCTCCAAATATAAATGGGCAAACTATAGTTCATATGGTCGTGGTCTGCCCACCCAGCCGCGAGCGGAACTTGTTTTTACCCTGGGCGATAATAGGGAGTTTAGTAACCTCTGGAGGGCGTATGTTAAATTTGAAGGATGTATTCATACGTACATGGTATTATTGTATAGCCTTAAAACTGAGGTATGATAAACCTATACTGTCATTGCAGGCTGTGCGTAGGAATACACGCACCATGTGTAAGTGTCACGGCATGTCCGGCAGCTGTGAGCTCAAGACGTGCTGGAAAGCAGCACCACCGTTCCGGCAAGTAGGCGACATCCTGAAGAAGAAGTACGACCATGCTACCAAGGTACAGGTACAGCCACTTTGGTGTCAGTTCGCGCACGCCCGCAGGTTGTTTGGTTACACATTTTATCTATTCATACTTCCTCTCTCTCTCTCTCATGTAGATCACACATATATGCACAGAGGAAACCTAGGAGAGTATCATTAGATCTCACATATATGCACAGAGGAAACCTAGAAGAGTATCATTAGATCTCACATATATGCACAGAGGAAACCTAGAAGAGTATCATTAGATCTCACATATGTACCCCCGCGTTAGCTAACACCCACCTTTCCGGGCCACGGGGCCCGCTTACGCGGAGTAGTCACTTACATGGGGTTAAAATAAACATCAAATATGGGGAACCATTCCGACCAACAGTGCCCCAGTCACACTGGCGTAAAAAACGGTGTTTCTTCTACATATTTTAAAGGATGCAATTTCCGCGTATTTAGTACATATTTCCAACGGATTCACATTCGAGTATGTTTCTTGTATGCTTCTCTACGCTTCTCTACGCATCTTGACTTATATGCGCGTTCTTTTACGAAAAAAAAATGCGTAGAGAAAAGTTTAAAATTGTTAAAACCTATTCTGACACCGCATATTTGGTACGTTTCTTCTACGTTTGTGTACGCATTCCGACTTTCATTTACGTATCTCCGCGTTTTCCCGCGCATCGCCGCACATTTGTCAATTTCAAAATGCGTAGAAGAACGTAGAGGTGCGTACACGGGAAAACGGCGTTTTTTACGCCAGTGTGACTGGGGCATAATAAAACGCGGCGTTTCCGCTTATGTGGGGTGTCTGTTAGGCGGGGTTCTACTTTATTATTCTGGTTTTTGCTTCTGACTGAATACTTCAGATGTGTTTAAATTTCAACACAGTGAAGGTTTAGTTTAGTTGGAACCCAGACTCGTGCATAGCTCACTACAGCAGGCCTCTGTAGGTCGGTAGTCTTAGTAGATACACAAGGTTCTACCTACTTTAATTATATGGAGACTACATAAATACATAATATCAACTGGTTTCAGATATAAGTGGCCGTGATCTCCGAGGACTAGACGCGTAGTAATATCCGAGTGAATTCGAGGATATATTTCGAGTCTAGTCTAAACTATCAAAGAAAAGACTAAACGAACGCCGATCTTTTCAAGAACTTTTTTCTGTAATCTACCGGGGATTACAAGAACCCGTAATCTTCGCCTTGTGAATTACACGGTCCCTATAGGTGTAGTATGGAGACCCCGTAATTGGTGGATAATAGAAACATTTCTCGCTCTTCCTGGTTTCCTCTCTGAGTGTTATGTTTTTTTCTTGTCCCCACTTGCTTATCTTGAAGCTCAATATTCACTGTCTCTAATAATTCAATTCATAAATCTAATACCAAATTCTCCATTAAAATAATATAATCAAGTGATAAATTAAAGCGATAACCTTTCATCTAATCAACACTAAAAAATACATTTTCATACATTTTCCTCGATTGCAAGTCCCCATTGAATAGTGCATGATATCTGCAGATTTCGCTGCAGATCTAGCAGCAGGTAGGTAATTCAATATAGTGCCCAATAGCTAGCAATATTTGTAGCTAGCAAAAGCCAGAGGCTGTGGCATGACCACCGACTGGTGATTTATTTGGTGAGCACTCAGGGAATGCTTCTTCACATTTATTTGATGCATATAAACGTTCCGATATGAAATGAGATTGCTGGATGCACAAATAGATTGTTCAATGCACTTAGAGGTTTCTAAATGCACAGAGAGGCTACTAAATGCATGAGTACTTTTGATTCGACTGGCAATAACTAGGGAACTGCTCATTTAGGTTTATCTAATACACATTATACATGCACAAACAGGAGATTGCTAAATGCACAGCTTTCTGGTTTTTCATCAAGGAGTATTCTCACTTATCTGCATGTATCTCACAGGATCATGATTTAAAGCACACACACATATCCTCGTGTTGTTGAATTAGCAAATGGATGGAGCTGCTTTTGTTGAATTATTTTTGTTAGATGTGATTGATATCCAAATAATAGATAAATCTACATATATTTCATATTGTTAGTTTTAGTTTGAATAAAGAGTCAAATGAAGAATCTTCAGTCACTCTTTCGATAGCTATTTGAAAGAGGAGAGACAACTGCAAATATCCTAATTACTCCTAGATAGTTTGTTTGTGTCTTTTTTTTCTTTTTTTTAAAAGATTTATTCAACAAAAATAACTATTCACTCTTATATCACAATCGTCAGAGGATCTGCTTCATGCTGGGAGACCGCACTGGTACAGCATTTACAGCCAAACTTTTTAACCCTTTAAGGGCAAATGATATCTTGAGGCATCAACCAGCCCAGGGCGAATGATGCTATTTCTCAAAGATATACAAAATCATTTTTAACAAGGAAATAATGGAGCAATATTAGTAACATTTTCACAGAATGTAGGTATAACACCATAATTAGTATTTCTATTCAGAAGAAATAAAATATTTAGGATATTGTATCGTATCACATAATTAAACACTTGCATTATGGGTTTTAAATACTGTATGCCCGTCCCCTAGCGGTATAAAATGCCGCCAGCCCCCGTCGCATAGCCGCAGGCACCCGTCCTTAATTAGTAAACTAATACAATGACTGAAATACAGGAAACGATATTCCATCGATCCAGCTTCCTGGTCCAATTTCTAAAGTCTTAAATAACGTTTTTTTACATCAGGTTGTAATGTAGAGATCTCATCGTACGTCACCCATGTTGCGGCATCAGGCCCCCGGCCTACACCACCCAGGCCACTACACACCAGAGCTTAGACTTGCTCAAATATTTGATTATGAACTTTCAGTGAATTATTAGAATAAATCAACATGAAATGCATTACACCATGTAAGCTTCCTCTAGCTGGCCCAGGAATCAATCTGTGAGGTGTAGGGTAGGCTGGGGGGGGGGGGGGGGGGTAAGGGAGCGGTGGCAGCAGGGGTGGGACGTAGGACACAGTGACTGAGGCCAGTCTAACCAGAGCTCTATAGGGGACAGAGCCATTGTTAGTTCATGAAGCAGTCACTAGGTGGTCGGGGGACAAAACCTGTATTCTGGCTCTTTGTTCTTACCAAATTCAACTGCCTTTCAACGTTTTACCATGGTTCCCTTGACTCTCTACACCCGTCCCAAAGCAGGATGACATAATGATTAATCCCAAGACAAGATATTTTCACATGGAACATTTTATTTAAATATGTGAGCAAGGCTAGAGTTGTGACACTTCCCAATTATCACTCACTTCTTTTCCACCTCCATGAGGGAAGAACACCTACTTTTTCACCTCCTTTAGTGAAGAACACCTACTTTGGGGGCGTCATGGCGGCGCCCATGGATCATAGGCTATATCCCGTTTATACATGTAGTCCTTTTTAGATGCATTCTCATAGAAATCTAACTAAACAATTACTAAAACCCAGAATCAATACTCCTACTACCGGCCACTAGAAAGACAAATATGCCAAAGAAACCTCATAAACTCCATTTTGTCTCATTTTCTTTACTACAGGTGGATAACACAAACTCCGCTAGGGGGCGCCTTAAGCCCGTGCGCCGGAAGCGGAAACGGCCGCTGCGCACGGATCTCGTCTACTTCGAGAGGTCGCCGAACTTCTGCGAGAAGGAGGCGGAAGTGGACTCGCTGGGGACGCAGGGTCGGTTCTGTAACAAGTCGAGCACGGGCATCGACAACTGTGAGACGCTGTGCTGCGGACGCGGCTACAACACGCTGCGAGTGACGCGCACCGAACGCTGTAACTGCCGCTTCCACTGGTGTTGTTACGTCATCTGCAAAAAGTGCACTATTACTGACTGGGTGACAGTCTGCAAGTGATGCTCCTAAAGTGCTGATTCCACCAACACACAAGATATAGCGAGATTAGTCACGATTTGGGTGTCTTGCTAAATCTTGCTAGGTTTTGAATAATCGCCTGCATATTTGCCACAATGCATCTTGAGGTGTCGCGGTGGTTTGAGCACCAAAGTATACACATGATTTCGTGAAAAAGTAAGCATTGCGTGCGACATATCGCAACAAAGGAGGTACGATATATCATGACACCGTAAGATATAACGAGATATACCACGGCAAATCTATTGTGTTGGTGGAAGCAGCCCTTAACCCAGCTTGACCCTGTGACATAATGCTGTGACGTACCACTGTGACATAATGCTGTGACGATATACTGTGACATATGACGTGGGGCATGTGTAAATGTCATCAATCGTCATTGCTGACATGCCCACCATGTGGGGGATACAGTATCAAGGATACAAGTGGCAGTTTTGGTAAAAGCAAAATATACCATTCTCAAAAACACTGACTGTGTTCTGACGATGTACTTATGGATGATATGCAGAGTACACTGTCATGTGAGGAACATGTGCACATCAATTATGTCTATCTATCAAGCCATCTTTAGCCATGTGTTGTCATAAATGACCTTTTATGCCGCTCCTTCATCATCGGGATGTGAATGATGCCATGGCAGGTAACATGCCTCCTTTCCTGTCATCAGCAAAATGAACTATAGGCCTACCAGTAGAGATATAAACTGTGACTTATATCAATGTCGATAATGTGACTACCATATCAGGCACCATAAAGAGCAACATTTGTGATGTGTAATTCATGGCTGTATGCTTCCAATGTTATGGTCATCCTGAGAGATTATCATGAAACATCATAAAGTTTCATATGATTGGTTATACGGCATGAGTTGTTTCTGCGGAATGATATCATGAAGCAGAGCTGAGTGATATCTGTAGCGGAAGACAATGAACATGCTACAAAGTCATCATCAGCGGTAGAATCAAGAGGTTGACATGATGGACAATGATTTATGCCATGCTACGAAGTTATCCTCAGCTGTGAGTATGTCAACATGAAGGATGTTGACTGATAAGTGCCATGCATATGTTGCCATCAAATGTCAATAGTGTAGGCCAACAAGAGGGACGATGGTTTATGCCACACTTATAAAGTCATCATTAGATGTTGATGGAGTAAGCCAACATGAGGAACAATCGTTTATGTTATGCGTATAAAGTTTTCATCAGATGTCGATGGAATAGGCCAATATGAGGGACGATGGTTTATGCCACACTTTTAAAGTCTTCATCATATCGATGGAATAGGCAAATATGAGGGACGATAGTTTATGCCAAGCTTATAAAGTCTTCAATAGATGTCGATGGAATAGACCAACATGATAGACAATGGTTTATGCCCTGCCTACAAAGTCATCATTAGCTGTGAATGGAGAAGGTCAACATGAGAGCTGATGATTTCTGCCACACATATAAAGTCATGATGAGATGTCAGTGGAGTAAGCCAACATATGAGAGACGATGGTTTATGCCATACATCATCAATCATCATTTATAGATGGAGTAGGTCAATATCAAGGAGACTCGTTTATTTTATGCCTACAAAGTCATCAGCGGCTGTGGATGGAGTAGATCAACATGGGGGACTATGGTTTCCGCCATCATGAGATTGATACCCAAGGGTTCATGAGGCCATCGTCAGCGGAGTGTTGACAACAAGAGCCATCCTCCCACATTGCTTCTTGGTGAACCTACATAGTACCAGCAGGACAACATTCAATAATTGCCTATCAAGCCATCATAAACCATGTTTGGATCATGTGGTAATGGGTGCACTACACCTTGACGAGAGATATGTTCATACGATTACATCATCTGCGAGTTGTAGACAATGTGACCAAGGCTTGTGACATGTTCCATCGACAAATTTTTCCAACCAGGATGAGTAATCCGAGAAAAAATTAGCACACATATTGTGACCAAGGTGAACTTGCTGACCCTGACATCTGACATCCTGAAAGCAAAAACTCAATTGGCAATTTCAGGCAATGTCGGAGTGTGTTCACACCCACAAAAACGAGGATCTATATCATGATGGCCTATGATCATATGTGACAAGTATAACTGTGTTATTCTGTATAGATATAGCAATAGACCATATCAATGCGTTGGGATGTGGTTGATGGGCCATTTCTTCAAAATCAAAAACATGAGGTAGTGACTGGTGCCCTGTATGGTCTTTCAGAGCGATCCTAAGACATATCCCATTCTTCAAGCACAGGAGGTACTGAATGGCAATAGCATATAAGATAATACCTGCTTGGAGAATGTTAATATATCTAGAATCTTAGAGACACGACTTTCAGTGGCGTGCCCCTGACACTATTGCTTGTAAAAGTAACAGAACCAATCAGAAGGAAGACCAGAAAACAAGGATACTCAATAAAGACAATTGTGGATTATGGTCATAGAACTGGTGATAAAAGAGGTCACTTACGTATATGGCAAAGCTAAGGTAGAATGTAAAATGGGACTCAATTAGGTAAAAGACCCAAATTTGACGTCCCCAATTGAAGTGAAGGTGTGATTTAAAGAAGTATATGTTTGATACCGTTTTTCTTTGTGTAACATTATAGTCCATTGTTGTTTTGTCTCTAGAAATTGGTAAAAAAGTAAAGTTTGAATTTAAAAGTCTCTGCACGTGAAACATGCGTAATGTATTCTTCCTTTTAAGAACCATATTAATTTATATAAAGGTAGTGTATTAGGATATATGTTCTATGCACTGTGGAATATTCGAAGGAACCAGTGCAAATTTCATTTGGTCTTTATTCTGCCAAACATACTAAGGCAATAACATTTTGCATCTGTATATAAATTGGTAAATTACATGGGCTGAAAATAGGACAATTATGTACGATAGAATTAATCCCTGTGTTTCAATTTTGTTTTACTGTTCCGTGTCATAAGGGATTTGTTTTAAAAACAAATGCGGGTAGGTATCGCAGTGCCTTCTCTGTCTCCACTCAGAACTAAATTTGACACTGCCAGCTACCATCTGGTTTCATGGAAATATTGCAGTTTCCCATGGACACCAATAGTTAAGCACTTACCTTCTTTAGGTGAGGACCGGAAAAATTACTCCCCAATTTTTTAGAATTTCTCATTTGTATATGTTCCCAACTATCAGAATCCAGAATTATTTGAAGATAGCAATAGAACATCAGTGTCATCTAGCCATGAAGTCAAAATATTGCAGTTTCCCATAAATGCAAATAGTTAAGCACTTACCTTCTTCAAATGGCCTTCCCATCACAGTTATCACCATGACATGCCTTTTTTGCATTTTCTATTTGCTGATATATGAAAGTTATATTATCCAGAGTTATTTGCAAAGATCAATAGAATTTAGAAATTACCCAACTACGAGCATTTGTCTTTAAATCTTGATGGTATTCGTGATGATGAGGAGACATTCTCCTTACAGTGATATCTAAACTGAACTTGTGCAATCAGATCACACTAAAAAAAACTCTGCAGGAGGATAATTTGCAGATTGAAGAATCCAGGACAGTGGTCTTACTTGATTAGTATGTTTAGAAATTTATCATGTTATACATGTTTTCGGATGCCTAAGAATTTCTGTTCTTCTTCATGGCAATGGTATGTTTGAAATCAACCTGAATTACATACTTTCATTAGTCAATAAATATGATGTCAACAGTTGACTTCTTGCTTTATAAATGACTGGTCCTTGCATGCTAACTGCTTTATTCGAAATGAATAACTAACCACTACATTTTGTGTGAGTTCAATGTGAAATGTTTTGCCACTGCTGAGTTACATCATCTGAGACAGTATCCTAGAGTGACAAATCATCAAAGTTAATATCTGACTTGAAACCTTAAAAATGTCTGAGTCTTTTGATACCTGCTCATACATTACAGCCATTACAGGCATTTCTATAACACTGAGAGTTGTGCTTCTATATACATACTAAATATTTGAGAAAAAGGGGGAAACTTTTCCATCACTGAGTCCCATTATCTGGGAGTGACCCAGAGTGGTAAATAATCAAAATTAGCACCTGATTTGAAAGACTTTAAAACACCCGAGTCTTACTATCTGTACACCATGTATGACAGTGTTAACCACCTTTCTAGAAAACTTTGAATTGTGCTGCTATCTTTATTCTAAGTGTCCTAAATAATGGGACACTCTTTTGAGGGAGGAGAACCTGCTCCTATAGGGGACAGAGCCATTGTTAGTTCACGAAGCAGTCACCAGGTGGTCGGAGGACAAACCTGTATTCTGGCTCTTTGTTCTTACAGAATTCAACTGCCTTTCAATATTTTACCATGGTTCCCTTGACTCTCTACACCCATCCCATAGCAGGATGACATAATGATTAAACCTAAGACATGATATTTTCCATATGGAACACTTTATAAATATGTGAGCAAGGCTAAAGTTGTGACATTTCCCAATTATCACTCACTTCTTTTCCACCTCCTTTAGTGAAGAACACCTACTTTTTCACCTCCAATAGCGAAGAACACCTACTCGGGGGGCGTCATGGCGGCCCCCATGGATCATAGGCTATATGCTGTATACGTCACCTAGAGGTTAGAATGTTCACACAGGCTTTCAGCTTGTTGCAAAAAAAACCTCAACATTCATGTACCAACTATAAAGGTCTGGTACAATAGTCAGCTGTCCAATATCCCAGCCTGACCATATCCCCTGCCCCACTACTGACTTGGTTCCTAAAAGTAGAACTTTCTGTTTATAGTCTTTTGGAGAAGACTATGTCAATCGTGCAATTAAATGATAAACACTTAGTTATGGATACTGTAATCTGCTACTAGAAACTATTAGATGACAATAATGACTAGATATGGTTTTTACATTTTCAAATCTGATGTAACAGTCCTAATTTCGCTATATTCAGACGGTCGTATCTGATGGGACAGACTTGACTACACAGTATTCAGACCCACTTTGTACAGACCTGACAAACCATTGTACAGACCTGACAAACCAGTTTGACTCCTGTCAACCCTGTCACCAAGCCCTGCACCTGAGACATGACCATATCTTCATGAAGACAGACAGAGATTCAGATGTAAACAGATGAATAAACTGCAAGGGAAAGAGACAGATTGAGAGTTAGACATACATACATGCAGACAGGGAGAGTGACATAGAGGGACAGATGAGTGTGATATACAAACTAGCAGATGGTGACAGAGACAGAAGGGAGACTCACACAGGGACAGGTAAACATTATACAGACAGGAATAGTGCCAGGGTGCCAGGAAATAGACATACACTAACAGACAGGGACAGATGAAGGTTTAGGTATAACATTCTGGGCCTGAAGCCACTCTACTTTACAGTCATGCCATAATAGCCCTCACCCCTTCCCTACCAGAACCACCCCCTATCTACTTTACTGACCAGCTAGCTGCACTCAAGACCCTGTTTCTTCTGGCTCACTGCTCTGATACCACCTGACAATGCATGTACATTTTAAAACTGATGGGACAAACCTGACTTTACTATCCATTGTATACAATCTCCTCATTGAAAATGTATGGGGTCTCAGTAAACCATGACCCCAATATATGAAACCTTTCAGTTACCATAACTGTGGTATACAGACTCGAATTTGTCTCAAAGCCATGGTATATGGGGAAATAGTCCCTTTAGCTATAGAGTTATACCCTTATACCCTTAGGTATGGCAATGAATATATGTTATATCTGATGGGACAGACATATCCATATAGCATTTAAACCACATTTATTCAAACGACAGGGAAAGAGACCCATACATAATTAGCTCCTCCAGATTGTGTTGACATACAGACCAGTAGACAGACAATGAATAACAGACCCAGAATTTTGAGAGACAAGCAGAGACAAACAACCACAGACCCAGTAAGGAGGTATGGGGTTGGTGGAAGGGTAGGCATATGACTCAGTCTACTTCAACCCAGTTACTCCATATTATCACCACCACACACACACTTCTTCCTCTATTGACCAGGTTATTGAATTGATCACACTCAGACCCATATAGGACTAAAAGACATTTTTAATGCATTAGGATACACTGATCTTAATACCAGAAATTAATCTCATTTAGTAATCAGTTTCCCCTTGTTTACACATATAAATTTCTATATCTTGATTAACAGCTTACGAATCGATTCTATGAGTTTATAGAAACATCATTGAAATTTGATTCTCGGTCAAGTACAACTGGATCAAATACATAATTTCTTAGGATATTATTTTACTTCTATTTGATGAAGTAATCAAGATGTACCGTCCTTCCCCATTATATATGTTAATAACATTAGCTCCTAGTTAGAGCGTGCTTGCACATGCTAAATACATCATCTAGAGGTTAGAGTGGTCACAGTGAACTTCAAGTGTGCTTCCGGAAAACTATCTCTTTACTATCTGCATGCTGTTCACTGTGATAGTGAGAACAGAGCAGAAATCCATTGTCTCAGGGTCTTAGAGCTGTGCCCAGCTGACCATGACCAATCACTCAAGACCAAACTACCTCAAGACCCACTGGTGCTTGATCTGTTTGGATCCTGGACAGGCAGTTGCAGAAATAGCAAGTTGACTGGGTACAAGTGGGTTACAGAAAACTATCCATAGACTGAATCTAACCCAAACCTTTTAATTGTTATTCATTATAATTGCACGCTTATTCATCTGTGATGAACATCCTATTTGCTCCTAGTTTCCATTGGTGGCAGCATCTTAAAGTACTTTAGTACACACCTCAAGCCACAAGGTGGCAATGCCGTCTGTGTTGCACAAAGAAGTCCCACCCTCCCACTGTTACCTATAGGCTGCTTCTAGTCAATATAGATTGGTTCCCTGTCCAAATGAAATAAGGGACTGGTAACTACTTCTTACACAATACTATAAAGACCTTGAACTGACAGGCCGCCTCTCTTGGCTCTACATAGACTTGGACAAGTCTTTTTCTTCTCTTTTTTTTATTATGTCATAGATCCAAACATTATATTTGGTTTTCAATCCAGGCTAGATCACAACCAAAATATGTCAATTTAAAAGTGTTACAATCAAATTCAGGTTAAAAGAGTTATGAATCAAATAATCACACCATTACATTATCATCCCATACATAAATCCAGGCTGTAAGAAATTGTATTATTTCCTAATAATAGCGATTTACTACCTCTAGTGCTTTTTTAAAAAAGAAATACTGCTGCTGAATGATTGACAGAAATCCTGTTGTACTGGATGTAAGGAAGATAGAATTGCAGGCCTAATACAAGTCCAGATAAAATAAATGAAATAAAAAGAAAAAAATACAAGGACTGACGCTAGTCTAGGCTATGCAGTCTCAGTCTGCCGATGTGGCACTCTCCCAGTAGATCTTTTGTGGAAATGGAGTACAGGATCTCTGATAGGAGAGTGCAAGAAATGGAAGTCTTACCCATAGTGCACCATAAAAATGGAACCCATTAGTTGGCCAATAATGTGACTTGGCCAGGCTTCCAGGCTCCCAGTTAATAGAGTATAATGCTAAATGATCAAAGTCAGTTACACTGGTCACCAGAGCTAACCTTTACATGTTAGTCACAGCTCAGAGCAGACAGGGGTCGGTCACGCTGGAAGCCTGCACATTTCCCATGACCCATAAGATTAGTACTAATCGCAGAATAGCAGAATATGGAAAGTTGTTCTCTCATATTTTCATTAAATGCTAGTTAAATCTATCCTTTTTCCAGCCACCGCTCTAAGATATCAGATTCATGTTTAGTTTTCCATAATATAGCAACACCTCCTTTTGTATAGGGAGCGAAAGTGAACACGCTGAAACTACAGATACCCCACCATTTACAAAACACCATTTCCGGATATAGGTGCTCAGTACTAAGACTTTACAGGTTAAACGAGACTTACCTTGGTTAAGGTGAAGTTTGTCCTGAAGTCTATGTTGTTGTAGGTCGTCAGCTTGATCAACAGAGATACGGCGGTCGCCAGGTACCAGCAATGTTCAACATATAATGGAGCACTGGTAAACTACCCTACATTAACAGTTACTCAGGGTAGGGACCAACAGTCATGGGTGGGACTGTTGATCAATCTGATGACCTACAACAACATAGACTTCACAGTCTAGAGACTGTGAAGGAGACCACTTCTTCATTAAATTTAACACAGTGTTCACATCCCAAGTATGCTGATATCTTGCCTTAGGAGGTTTAGCGTTGTAAAACCCTTTTAACAGTCTAACCACCATGTTGTGGTTTCCTACAGTCTTGCCATCTATCTTATCTGTATAATTTGAAAGTGCACTCCTTGCTGTATTCACAGAAGAATAACTGAAACCTTTCTTGTGCAACATAGTTAGAAACTCCATAACTTGAAAAACCGAAGGCTTGTTCGGTTTAACCTTATTTTCTACACAAAAAATAGTCCATTTTTTCAAATACACATTGTATTGTTTCTTTGTGGAATTCCTCCAAGACAACATATACATTTCCACAACTCCTGTACTTAAACCCTGCACTTTTAGTGCTCTGTCTAGATCACCCATGCCACAAGGTGAAGGGGCCACCAGTCTCCTGTTACTGGGTTTTTTAGCTTGACTTTTCCCAAGTCCAGGCTCTTCCTGGCTGTTCTCTTCAGGAGGCCTGCCCAAGGTTGGGCATCCTATGACGGCGCGACCAGGATGCCCTCTGCCCCGTCCTTCCTGGCTTTTTGAAGGACTCTGAGCGTCAACCTGAATGGTGGAAAAGCATAGAAGCCATTAGTTCATTTGATTGAGAAAGCATCAATGTATGTGGCACCTGGATCTGGATGCCAACTACAGTATGTGGATAATTTGTTTGTCAGCCTGGATGCAAACAAATCTACATGACATTGACCCAAATGTTTAGTGATAAACTGAAAAGTTTCATCCGGGATTTCCCATTCTGGTTTTGATTTAGTTCTAGACTCCTCATCTGCCTCTACATTATTTGCCCCTGGAATATGTGCAGCTAATATCCACAGATCCTGTTTTTCACAGATGTCCCAAATGTCTTTTGCAATCTCATCACACCCTACACTCCTAGAACCTCCTTTATGGTTCAAGTATGCTACTGTCATGGTGTTGTCTGACAGGCACCTAATAGTAGTGTGAGTCAATGATTTTGCAAAGCATTGAAGGCCAAATGCTACTGCTAGAGTTTCTTTTACATTTATGTGTAACTCTTTCTCCTCTAAGGACCATTCTCCTTTAGCTGTCTGTCCATCATCCCAGACTGCACCCCACCCTGTGTTTGATGCGTCTGTGGTTAGTGTATACTGGGGTGAAAATACCTGGATACTCTTGTGTCCTTTGTTAATATTTTTCACCCACCAGTGAATGTCATCCCAACCATCCTTGGATATGGACATGAACCTCTCATAGTCCCCCCCCCTTTTTTCAGAGCCTTTATCTTGTCTCTCTCTAGCCTCCTGTAGTGAGCTTCACCATACTCAACGCCTTTTGCGTAGTCTACCATGAGTCCTACAAGAGAAGCTACTTCTCTTATTTTTACTCTCATTCCAGAACCCAAAGTGTTGACTTGAGATTTCAATTTTTCAATTTTTGACTCAGTGGGGGAGACTGTCATGTGGTCTGTGTCTATCACATATCCCAAAAAAGTGAGCTTTTTTTGTTGGTATTATGACACTTTTGGTTTCATGTACTTTGAAACCCAATTTCACCAGAAGTTTCAGAAGGGCCTGAATAGTTTCTGTACATTTTTCAACTGTTTCTGCCATGATAAATGTGTCGTCAATGTATCCAAATACTGAATGACCCATTCTTTGGAGATGTGCGAACACCACTTTCAACACTCTTGTGAACAATCTTGGAGCCTGTGCCAAACCATTGGGAAGACAAGTATATTGAAAAATTTGTCCTTTCCACTCAAACCTGAGAAATTTTCTATCCTCTCTACAAATGGGAATGGAATAGTAGGCGTCTGACAAGTCTAGAGACCCCATGAAAACCCCTTCATGGACCATTTCAGTAGCTGTTTTCAAATTTTCCATTTTGAAGTGCTTGTATGTCACAGAATCATTCAAAACAGAAAGATCCAAAATCATTCTGAATTTACCATTTGTTTTGGGTCTCAAAAATACATTTGAGATATACTGGTCATCAGTTTCTGAACATTTTTCAATAATGCCTTTTGTCAGAAGTTCACCTATGACTAGATTCAAGTTCTTTCTAGACTCTTTTGACAGCATAAATGGTCTAGGTTTGTCATGTTGTACCGGCAATTCATCAAATTCAATTGAGGCACCAGAAATACTGTCAATAACATACCTGTCAGTTGTTATTTTTGACTATTCATTGACATGAAATTTTGTACCACCAGGTAAAAATACACCAAACTTTGGTAAATCAAGGGAATCACTCACCTGTGGTTTTTTCACAGTGACCCCTTCTTGTGAAAACCCTGTGACTTGGGTTTACTGTAGGGTTTGTCCTTGGGCTTGTCTTGCCTCCATTTTGACTTGTATTGCGGTTTCCTTCAAAGTCTTTTTTATAGGAGTCCCTCCTGTTTTGTTCAGAGTAGTCTAATCTCCTTCTTGTCATTTTGTCTGCCTGGCGAATCTCATCTTCTGCCTTTTTCATTGCTCCAGTAAGATCCTCTCCTCCCAACCACTCTGGTGTGGCAGGATTGTCTTCAGACAGTAGATTATTCCATTTCCTGTCTAAGTTCTGTTTTAGCAGGCTTCTTCTAGTCATAGTCGTTTCTGACATGTTTTTGGAGAGTAACAGATTTGTGTCCATGAGTCCTACATAAGCCTTTGACAGAGCACCTGTTTTTTCCCGTATTTCCAGATCTGCTGAAGATTTTGCCCAGTTTTTCAAGTCATAAACTGCCTGTGCTTGCTGTGCTACTGCCGCCATTGCCGCAACCACATTCTGCTGAGAGTCCGCAATATATTTGTCAACTTGGAGCGAGTCTTTCCCACAGACTCTGTTAAAGACTTTGTTTAACTTTGGAACTTTGAGCATTTTTGCATTCGCCGGTCTTGGATATTTATCCCGCAATTCTTTGACAGTGTCCTTCTGTAACTGTGGTCCCACTACCCTTGACAGTGAGCGCACAACCATATCAGATACTTCAGGACCAGTTCTATCCTCTGAATTTGTAATTGAGCATAAGTCAACATGGTATGAGTCTGCTGCATCTTCTAGCAAGTTTTCCTCAATATTCGGCATTTGTGCACAATCTAGTGCATCATCTGAGATCTCAGAGTCACATGAACTGACAGTACGTACTGAGCGAGCAACCGGCGCTGTCAAGCTGGCTGTCTCTCTCATCCAGAATTTAAGTCAGGAAGTCTCGAAAATGGTTCATTTGTCCTGCAGACATGTTCTGGAACCGTGGAGATTGCTGTATTGCCATATCTTCCACATTCTCACTCCCTTCTGAGAGTACTGGAGAACCACAGACCTCAGTGTTCTTTTCCTTTGACTGCCGCCGCAACAGTCGAGTCCTCTCCCCATGCGATTCCGCCATGTTGGAAATCGCCAAAAAACGAATCACACAGCTTATAACCGAAACGACGGCTATTTGTGCAATAAACTGGGAAAGGCTCCACTCGGCGAGCTAGAGCGTTTTGCATCTTTTTGGGAGGAAAAATATCGTAAATCCTGTATGTATTTGCTTGAAACTCGTAAAATGTTACGGAGCTTTTCAAACCACTGCCGGCTTGGATCCCGGAAATTGCCTATTGCTGGTACCTGGCGACCGCCGTATCTCTGTTGGTATCTGACTGACCAGCAACAAGCTATAGACTATGTAGGTTCAAGATTATATGTGTCATTCTCCAATCTTTTAGATACATATTTTTGATTAACTTAACAACTGTCATTGGAGCTTCAAGACAGAGTTATACACGATAGTAGTAAACTACACTTAAAAAGTAACTAATGAGACCAAAAACAAAAGTCTAGCCTCAAACCCCCATATGTTTAGCACTAAGCCTCATTCTTACTGGCCTCCGGAAATGGTGTTTAGTAAAGGGGTATCTGTGGTTTCAGCGGGTTTACTTTGGCTCCCTTTAAGTCGTAGAATTACCAGTCCCATGGAAGGCAGGGTGGATTATACTCGGTTTCCCAAGGTCTTTCTTGGAAGAGAATATAATAGTTAACCTATGGCCAGTCTGCTGTCATGAGAATTAATTTTCTGTACGGCATCCATATTTTCACTATGTTGGTTGAGGGGGGGGGGGGGGGAGGGGCTCTTTAACTGATCCGGCGTAAGTCCTATTTGTTCAGCTTTTGTTATTAATTACGGTTTCGGTGCAGGACCTGCACTCAACGCGGGGATCAACCGCCGTGAAATGGTCAGTGCTCCATCAAAAATTAGAACTTTAGAAGTTTACCTCCTAAGTCTCTCATCCAGAGATACTTTTTAGATTATCTTCATATTGATCTATAAATCAAAAACTAGTACGGTGACCCCCTATTTTTAAGTTAGATATGTGTTCCACAACACTTGGAGATCATCTTATTAAATTTTCAGGATATTGACATGGGTTTTAATTTTCAGGCCAAATTGTCCGACATGCCTTTAAGATAAGAAAACTGAGAAGTAAGAAGACTGTAGATTGTCCTGACCCCAACTGACATCCCTGATTATATTAGAGATAGGAGTTGAGTGTATAGTCAATATATAAGATGCTTGTCTTCAACGTACAACACGATGGATAGGGCACATGTTAATCTTAAAAATATATGAGAATGAAACAAGAAAAGATTTTGATCATTAAAAAAGACGATTATTAAATAGAGAGCCCATACTCGCACTCGATATTACAACACTCTACTTTGTCCCAATAGTCATAGTCTTGTAAAAATAAGAGACTTGCGACCACATCCACTTGAAGGATTAAAATATTGTGTTACATAGTCATTAGGCTAGACTGAGCAGTGCTTGAACGAGCGATTTTGAAATTATTCCCACCTCACCGGGCGTTAAAAAACAAGGCCCTATTTCATCAATGATTTCAAGTATGTTCTCAATATGACGGTAAAAAGATTTTGCTTCTAAGTGTGCTGGGGGTTCTGAACAATTGGCAGATTTTGTGTGACTTTGGGTGGGGTCGACAGGCAAAACTTCCTCATTTTCAGATAACTAGGCATGGAGAATCAAGATTTTGAAAATATTTCCACTTCACCAGGCCCTTAATAAGCTATTCCATCAACGACTCCAAGTACATGTATGTGCCTAAATAGAACAGTTAAAATTATGGTCCTACTCCTAGGTGTGATGACATTTTCTGGACCTGTGTCACATTGGTTGGGGGGTGCCATCAGAATTCCTTCATTTTCAGATAACCAATCATGGAAAATCAAGATTTTGAAATCATTTCCACCTAACCAAGCCTTAAACTATTTCATCAGTGATTCCAAGAATGTTCCCAGGTAGAACAGTTAAATTACATCCATTGGGTTGCTGAGTGTTGATTAACCCCTGGTAGCTATTGGCTGGTATCCGCCTGTGTCTTACGATCTCCGCCGAGCCCACTAGCGGATACCCCGGGAACCAGTGTATGGTAGCTAGAGCTGGTGTTATGTCCCCTGGCGGATAAGCGGGAAACATGTGTTTTACCCCTGAAATTAGTCAAACATAGCCGAGATATGTGAACCGTAGAACAAACATTGTTATAAGCCTCCTTTTTCATCCAGAGTATGGAGGCCAGGGGTGCTACGCTGGAACAGGGGCGGGTAATGTGACAGACTTCCAGCGTGGATCCTCTGAGATCGCAAACTGTTGTAGTTCGCATGAATATCGCCATGTGGCGCCACCTGCACGATCTGCGCCAGGATGGAGAATCCTTGTTGTTTGTGTAGAGAACACATCTCTCCTGCTGGATTTAAATTCAGAATCACCACTAAGATTAGGCGTGTGCGTGTTACCTATTTGGATGTGATACAGAAGTACCTGGGCGTTACTTTACCAGGAGATGAGAGGCATCATGTGTGTGGTGACTGTGGTCTTCATTTGACACAGCTTTATGCTGGGGAAGCGAAGGCTGCAGAGGCCAGAGCCAAACTCGGCCACCCCCCTCGACCCAGTGAGGTCCGAGAAGTCAAGGTGAGAGGGTGATGTTAATGTCATGCCTGTTTCCCTGCTTTTATCCCATCACTGAGACTTGTCACTAGCAGTACACCAAGCAGAGACAGTGCCGACAAGATCTAGGTGTAGTTGAAGATCGAGAGAATTGTTATCGTGAATGTTGTAGTCTTTATTACTAGAATTATATTAGATCTAGAATCATGCGAGAGGGGAGGGCCCAAGACTTTTCTATTTTAACTGGTTGTTTCACATTGAATTTATGGCAGTGCCTTCTAATTCTTCATCATAACAAGCATTATCAAAGGAAGGTTATGGGCTGACAGGAACCATGATATCTTTGTATGCTTTTATATATAATCGTTCTTGACATTTGTAACGAAAAGTGCAAAGTTGTTTATGGTTCTCGGCCATCTTTCTTACGTCATGTAAACCCACTTCTAAAATCAATAACATTGATACCATAACTGACCTATAGTTATTAATTGGACTCTTTTCTACTCCAAACATGCTATAGAAACTATTTAATAAGTCAGCCTACCGCTAACTATATCTTTTTAACAGTTTACATACGAGAACTCTTAGGAAAATACGAAAATCCTGTATTATCGCTCACTTGAAGTTGGCTTCATATTCAAGCGAAACACGTCTAGATCTAGATGATAGATCTTTGCAGGCAAAAAGGTACAAACTAAATATCATTCAGAAAGACAATGTAGTACCCCTCAACGAGGTATGTTTATGTCATAAATCAAAGCGTTGTCATTGGAAGATTCTGCATTGGTTTTGAGTACCAACACTGGACCGTAGCAACGTTTTGACGGAGGAGACGTAAACAATGAGTCAGACGCGGGGGTAAATAGCCCACCACCAGCAGCACTGCACAGACACGAACTCAGCCCTTGCTTCTCTAGGAGAATACGGCGAAGGTGCTTAACCAGACCGATGCTTCGCGCAAATATGCACGCGATTATTCAAAACTAGCAAGGCTTCGTCAAAACCAATGCAGAATCTTCCAATGACAACGCTTTGATTTATGACATAAATGAGGGATATCAACTTCAAGTGAGCGATAATAGTTTATGTTAGCCATAGGCTTAGCATTACGAACTCGTTCTCAACAGGCTTGCGAGAACGGTAACTCGTTCTCAACGGGTGATAAAGAGATGGATATTTCCAGGCTAAGATAAAATCAGAAACATATTCGTGCTTGGTCTGAGTCCCTGTTCACCATCTCGTTTGGAGTGCTTCAGAATATTCACTCGGTTATCGCCTCGTTCATATTACTGCGCACTCCAAACTCAATCGCGTACGAGGACACAGACCAAACACTCATCAGTTTCTTTCTTAGTATGTAAGCCTATATCTGTGCATTTAGATGAATGTAGGAAGATATGTATGGCCTGCATTCGTTTGTCCTTGTGACTTCACTAGGACATAGTTTCTCTTTGAAATTAAGGAGATATAATCCTTTAATACTTTATACAAATCCTAATCAATTTCAGTGTAAGCCTAATCCCCTATTTTTCTTTAAAAGATATGCGGAAGTGAGACAGGACATTTTGTGCATAATTAGGAGATTGGGTATGTTCTCAAATATTGGTGAATATTGAGGGTACATTTCTGAATTGACCTTTTTTAGACATCTGAAACATTGTCATAAAAGCATTTATATTTTTCTCATCCAGATGGAGCAACAAACTTGCGATGGTGTTTGTCAAAAAGTGCTACAGCGTTTGTGGGACTGTCAGCAACAAAAAGAGTTCTGTGATATTATATTGG
This sequence comes from Alentia gelatinosa, assembly GCA_950022655.1. Classification (NCBI taxonomy): domain Eukaryota; kingdom Metazoa; phylum Annelida; class Polychaeta; order Phyllodocida; family Polynoidae; genus Alentia; species Alentia gelatinosa. The sequence goes on from OX465589.1 coordinate 9,243,566, forward strand.
AGACAGAAGGAGGTGACAGAGTCTGGGCCCACAAAGTGATCATCGCGTCTGGCTCCCAAGTACTGCACAGCATGCTCGTGGATACACTCAACATTAAAGATGAAATTGATGGGATGCAGGTACTCCGACTGTCTACAGTAGGTCCAGAAAGTCTTAGAGACATGGTTAGGTTTATGTACATTGGTAATGTAGAAAGAATCAACATGGACACTGTCGAACTGTGGGAACGCTTTCAAATTAGTGACCCAATTCGACTATGTGATTCAAATCCAAATTTTGAAAGTCCTGACACTAAAGTAACATGCCCCGATATAAAGACTGAAGTGGAGTCTACCCCAACAGTTGTGGAAGAAGATGATGAGGATGACGATAATGACTTTGTGGAACAAAATGAGGAGGACAGTTCAACAGATGTGAAAAATGAGGAGCCAAAGTCAGCTGATTCGCACATGGAGAGTGAAAGCTCAGAGCATGAACCGCCCAAAAAGAGGAAAAGGAAATGTTCCTCTCCCAAACGTATGAAAAATCTTCAGTTGTCACCAAATGAAGATTTGTGTCATGATGAAACAAAATTAAAAGTTCAGCCAAGTCGAAGAAAAATAAACAAACCTAGATTAAAGAAGAAAGTTTCATCATATAATGAATTAGAAACAGAAAGTAATCACAGCGATAAGTGTGAAGCAACCAATGAAGAGACTAAGAAAACTTCCCTTAAAAAGCGACCCACTGCGACTAGGAAACCATTGGGTAGTGCATTATGTAAAACATGTAACATCCAATTTGATACAATGCAGCTGTATCGTGAGCACAGGAAGACTATGCACAAGAATCGCCACACATGTTTTGAGTGCGGGGCATCCTTTAAACGAGTCAACAAATTGAAGGACCATCGAGTGGCGAACCACTTCAAAGAGGGCCTCCCTCAACCTACCTGGCACTACTGTAAGGTAAGTCAAAGTAAAGTCAGTAATATAAAGATACATAGTTAGTGTGACTGAATAGAATCTGTACTGAGATATTTTGGTAAGAAATATTTACCGAGTTCAAAGAACTCGGTGAATCATTTCCTACGAAAATATTGAGGAACAGATGGAATTCAGGTACACTGACTATGTGTCCTTATCATCTTATACCTGTAAATCAATTTTTTTAAAACGCCATTTTACAGTGGTCACGTGGTACGGAAGGATGTATGAATATTATTTCGTCACTCAGTGACGAAAGGAATCCGTACTACTGGTCAGTACAAGTGAGACATTCGCCCGTAATTATGTAACAATGAGTGCTGGTCATAGTTCCATTATCTTGATACGACATCCACAATACACCTAGATAAAGAACAATAGACAAATTTAAACAAAATTAGACTCTTTAACGATTATGGACTCTGCTAGCGATGTCACATTACCATGTTCCAAACACATGGGCAATTCTATGTCCGGCCCCAATTCTGTGTAGTTCATCTAGGAATCGTGTTAAATGAATGTTTAGGATACGAGGCTGAAAAAGGACATGTTAAATGAAAATAACGGGTGACCTGTATCAAATACAGTAGAACCCTTTTCCATAGAAATCCTTGTATAACAGAAAATTAGTATACGCTGAGTCTCATTCACGCCAATAAAGTGCTGATACCACCAACACACAAGATGTAGCGAGATTAGACCCGATTTGGTTGTCTTGCTAAATTGGACTAGGTTTGAATAATCGCGTGCCTAATTGTCGCGATGTTTTGAGGTCTCCCAGTGGTGGAGCACCAAAACATAAACCCGATACCTCAAGGCTACATTTTGTGACATAGGAGATATGACATATCCCGACACTGTAAGATGTAAACAAGATACCCCAAGACATATCACAGCAAAAGCATTCTGTTGGTGGAATTAGCACTTAAAACAGTGGTCTGAACCTCCCCACAGACCCTCAGCCCCAGTCCATGGTCAACATTGATGTGTTTTCCACGTTTTCTCAGTCTCTCTGAGGCCACAAATCACACATGACATGTTTCCTCTCTTCTGTCCTGACGGCAGCTGACATGTGTGTGTTTTGATAATCAGGATGAAGGCCCTCAGCCCCAGTCCATGGTTAACATTGATGTATATTCCACGTTTTCTCAGTCTCTCTGAGGCCACAAATCACACATGACATGTTTCCTCACCTCTGTCCTGACGGCAGCTGACATGTGTGTATTTTGATAATCAGGATGAAGGCCCTCAGCCCCATTCCATGGTTAACATTGATGTATATTCCACGTTTTCTCAGTCTCTGAGGCCACACATCACACATGACATGTTTCCTCACTTCTGTCCTGACAGCAGCTGACATGTGTGTGTTTTGATAATCAGGATGAAGGCCCTCAGCCCCAGTCCATGGTTAACATTGATGTATATTCCACGTTTTCTCAGTCTCTCTGAGGCCACAAATCACACATGACATGTTTCCTCACCTCTGTCCTGACGGCAGCTGACATGTGTGTATTTTGATAATCAGGATGAAGGCCCTCAGCCCCATTCCATGGTTAACATTGATGTGTTTTCCACGTTTTCTCAGTCTCTCTGAGGCCACAAATCACACATTACATGTTTCCTCACTTCTGTCCTGACAGCAGCTGACATGCCTGTGTTTTGATAATCAGGATGAAGGCCCTCAGCCCCAGTCCATGGTTAACATTGATGTGTTTTCCACGTTTTCTCAGTCTCTCTGAGGCCACAAATCACACATGACATGTTTCCTCACCTCTGTCCTGACGGCAGCTGACATGTGTGTGTTTTGATAATCAGGATGAAGGCTGTAAGTACAAGACGCTGTACCCGGACGTGCTGGAGCTGCACTTCAAGGCGGCGCACACCGAGGAGAAGGCCATCTGCGAGACGTGCGGCGCCACCTTCACCAGGCCGTACGTACAATTAACCCTGTAAGGGCGGGGGCCTGTGGCAATATTATCCTACCCCTAATATAAAATCCCATAGGCTTAACACTGAGTTTCCGTATGCCACGCTGACTGGCATACAGAGTTTTATATGCCACTAGTGGCATACAGAATTGATATCACGTAATATTCCAAAATCGAGGAAATGAGGTAGGATAAAATCAGAACCTGATTCGTTTTAATCTTGGCCACCGCATGCCACTCCTGCAGTTTTGGCTCCGGATTTCACTTGGCTTCGCCTCATGAAGTCACTATGCCAAACTCCAGTCGTGGCATACGGTGGCCAAGATTAAAACTCATTCAGTTTTATGATAGTATGTGGTTAAGGGCAGTTACTAGTGCTAAGTATACCACCAAGGTGTGGGAAGTCTCAGGCCAATTGTAATAATTGATAACTTTAGGACGTGGTAGAACTTGTCAGAGATGTCAGTTTTCCATTTTTCCGTGGAAATCAACTTTTTCATATTCAGTATATGTAATTGCTTTCCCTTGCGTGTAACAAAGATAATATTGATTTAGCCTAATTTACTCCAATAAACCTTCACACAAACCCTCATCCCCATGCCATAGCCGACAAGTACATATTATCCAGGTTTTCCTGATCTCTCTGAGGCAGAAAATTCCTCTTGTAAAATATTTCCACTTTTTTCCCTGACCGCTGATTTGTAATCATTAATCTTATTTCATATTTCACCTAAAACCTTTACATTGGTGTGGTATCTATAGTATGTAAAAAATTCACGATTATTTATCAGATATTTCCTATTTTATTCCCTAAAAACGAAATTTTGCTAATTCAAGAAAAGGATGGCTTTTAGCATCACCCATCCCAGCACGGGTGATGCCATATGGCATCACTCACCATGAATGGGTTGATCATGAATAATGATGTGGACGAGGTAAGGGGTTTCTATTAGGTAGCTACCGCTTGAATGAGCTCGATGTTTGTTATCAGCTACGTCATTGCAACCATTTGATTGTGACGACCATAGTGACAGCAGCGTTATCGTGGCAATTTGCTTAGTGTCAGTTGTTGACTGAACTTTGTTGATTCGAGTCCCACTGCAGCCACTTTTTTCCTTCACCCCCAGCAGCAGTAGATTTACTGCTATATCAGAGGCCAATCCTTCTCATACCATGTCTATGTGGTATGAGAAGTAAAAGAACTCGCACCTCGGTAAATATGTAGATGTGAGGTCTATACCTACATTCATCATATAGATTTGTTCAAACCCAAAGTAAGTATAATTTAACAAATTGGATGTTAAACTACCCAAAGAAACAAACAAACAAAGTACCACAGATGTCAGTCTTAAATTTTTCCGTGGAAATCTACTTTTTCATATTCAGTATATGTAATTACTTTTCCTTCTGTCAAAAAAGATAGTATTGATTTAGCCTCATCCACGAAAATAAAACAGTGGTTTGAACCTTCCCACAGACCCTCAGCCCCATGCCATGGCCGACAAGGACATACTATCCAGGATTTCCTGGTCTCTCTGAGGCAGAAAATTCCACATGAAAGATATTTCCACTGACATCAATTGGCATTAACCACGATCAGTCCTACACCCTAACGGTTGTGTCATGCACAAGTCCTGAGCATAGTTTTGAAGTGACCTGCTAGAGGCCCGCACCCATATGCAAACGACTAGATGCTGTATGCACATTGCCAATATCACCCTGATACCCAGGGTTTCCTTGGCTATAGTGTTCTAACCCACAGTTAATCAGATGATATTGTTTTCTATATTTCCTGAATGAATTATGAAACTATGTACATTATTTCTCCTCGAAATTAGCCTTTTTTAATTACAACCATAAAAAATGCCTGGAGGCATCTTCAGGATCTGCCAGGGGAATGCCTCAGGACTGAAAGAGTCAATCATGAATAACATCATATTCACATCGTCATAGTTGAAGCACTGGACCAGTAAATACCAGGCTGTGGGTTGGAGTCCCACTTCAGCTATCTTTCTCCTTCATTCCCAGCACTGATAGACTTACTGATGAAACAAGACCAGTCCTTATCATACATTGTCTATGTAGTGTCTAAGTAAAATGTTTCTACTTCGCCACCAGTGGTAGATTTACTGCTCTATCAAAGGCCAATCGCCCTCATACTATGTCTATGTGGTGTGGGAACGAAAATAACTCTCACCTTGGTAAATGTTTAGGGGTGAGATTTCTAATTAAGTTCATCTCATAGATTCGATCACCATCAAATCCAAAGTAAGTCTAGGAGAGAACATATTGAATATTAAACTGCCCAAACAAACAAGAACTCTCACTTCGGTAAATGCAAAGCGGTGGGATTTATGTCTGACAGCATCTCATATATTTGATTACTACCATACTACTGTGGCATAAACTCCTTTTGGCATAAAACTAGTGAGAACAGCTGAACCTTGAGATAGTCCCTCTATAGCGCTCAGGGTCCCATTGGACGTTAAACAAACCAAACCAACAAAAAAAAGATAGGCATGGGTTTGTTCCTTAGGCTGATGAATAGAAATTGAAAAATGAATGCCTATTCAGAATTACAAATTAAAATCCCTTGTTTGTGTGAGTATTGGTGATTTTTGTTGCAATATTCATTGATCTAACGAGTTTTGATTGGTTTGTTGAAGGTACCAGCTGACGCTGCATATCCGGAGAGTTCATGGTGGAGACGGTCCCACGTACCGGTGTGAGGAATGTGAGATGACGTTTAGTCTGCCTTCTGAGCTCAAGGTGCGTACAACCTGTATGTGTGAGGTCAGTCGAAAGTGTAGATAAATGTGACAATACGTGTATGTGTGTAGTTAGTCTAAAGTGTAAACAAAGTGTGACAATACCCGTATGTGAGTAGTTAGTCTAAAGTGTAAACAAAGTGTGACAATACCTGTATGTGTGCAGTCAGTCGAAAGTGTAGATAAATTGTGACAATACCGGTATGTGTGAGGTCAGTCGAAAGTGTTGATAAATGTGACAATACGTGTATATGTGTGTGGTCAGTCAAAGGTGTAAACAAAGTGTGACAATACCTGTATGTGTGCAGTCAGTCGAAAGTGTAGAGAAATTGTGACAGTATCTGTATGTGTGTAGGCAGTAGTAGATCTAAACAAAGTGTGACAATACATGTATAGGACTAGTTAGTCTAAAGTGTAAACAAAGTATGACCATACAGACCTATATGTGTGAAGTCAGTCTAAGGTGTAAACAAAGTGTGACAGTATCTGTATGCGTGCAGTCACTCGAAAGTGTAGATAAATTGTGACAGTATCTGTATGTGTGTGGTCGGTTGAAATTATAAATAAAATTTTAGTTTTTGAAGACGTAGCTATGACACCTATGACACAAGCCGATTAAAAACATAAAAAGTGTAAATAAAGTGTCACAGTATCTGTATGAATATGGTCGGTTGAAAGTGTAAACAAAGTGTTTACTGCTATATCGTTCTCATACCATGTCTATGTGGTATAGGAACTAAAAGTACTCCCACCTCGGTAAATGTGTATAAGTGAGATTTATACCTAAATTCACCTCATAGATTTGATCACCTTCAACCCCAAAGTAAGTCTGATAGAACATATTGCACGTCAAATTACCCAAACAACCACCAAGTAAACAGAATTGTAACAATACCTGTATGGGCGTGTGGTAGGTTGAAGGTATAAACAAAGTATGAGAATACCTGTGAACATGAAGTCAGTCAAAAGTGTAAACAAGTGTGACAATACCTGTATGTGTGTAGTCAGTCAATGGTGTGAACAAGTGTGATGATTGAAGGTATAAACAAAGTGTGACAATACTCATATATGTGCAGTCAGTTGGAGGTGTAGAGAACGTATGACAATACCTGTATGTGTGAAGTCAGTTCAGGGTTAATACAAATTTGGATCATAGCAAATGTTTAATTGTAAAATAGCGTGTACAGCCTGTTGTGATACTAATATGCGTGTGATCAGAGGTAATTCTGTGAGCTACAGGTATGTTTGTAAATATTTATGTACTTATAGATGGTGTTTTACTGCTATTTCAGATCCACACAGACAGGGTGCACAAGAAGGCCAAGCGTTACCTGTGTGACCGGTGTCCCTTCATGGGGTTCGACAAGAACAATGTGGACGTGCACATGTTCAACAAACACCAGGTCCCGCTCCCCAACAGCCGCGCTGCGTAAGTCTTATTATCCTACCCCTAATAAAAAAGGTCCATAGGCATAACATAGGTAAATTTTATGCGGCATGCCATGACATGCGATTTATGCCTCTAGGGGCATAAAAAGATTGACCAATCAGTGACCAGATTGTGAGTTGCTCCGAAAAAAGTCCCGGTTGGACTCAAAAGTTCCAGTTGGACTGGTCGGTCATTCAATCGATATTTATATTTTAGTAATCCAAAAGCGTAGAGACAGGGTAGGATAAATACGAAACCGAACACGAGTGAGACTTGTCAGTATCTATGCCACTCTGGTCAGGTCTGTTCCTCACTATGCTCAGCTAACGCTTCGCGTAGTAATGCACGACCTTCCCGTCGTGACATAAACACTGACAAGTCTAACTCTCGTTCAGTTTCTACTAAGTCCTCAAGTCTGCATATTAATCAGTTACCATTATACTACTTGGGATAGTCACAGAAGAGTCTACCATGTTAAGATCTAATCAAGTAATTTTTTTATGAGATGACTTTTCTATAATCAGTGATGCAAAAATTCGGGTGAATTAGGATACCTGCAATTTCTTGACTTTTATCTATGATTATCAAAATTCAGCAATATTTACGAATCTGCTCATTCGTGGATTCCTGTGCGAGCGAAGATGGTCCACTCACAGGAATGGACCACTTAATCGGGTGGTCCACTATCGTGTTTTTTTGGTTAGTTTTTTATCCTTTGTATGGCTTTGTGATACCTTTTTTGGCTTTTATATATGATGCATGATGAGACACTTACTGGCGAAACCTTTATTCTTTTCTCTCTCTAGTAATCATCCAATAGCCATAGAAACTCTTAAAATCAGCTATGAACTCAATATTGGGGTTTTACGGTAAACATGTTGTTTGTAACAAACCTATCCAGGAGATCACTATGGCACTGACACTATGATGTCACAGTCAGAGCATGCTATGGTAACAGTATGGGTTTGGAATTAATTATTTCTTCATTCAAGGTAGCATCACAAGTGGGATTAGGTGAGATTTAAAGGCCCCAAAAAAATGATTTTTTTTTAACCAAGGACAGGTATACATATCAATTCCAACGAAAAGAAAAAAATCGCCAAATAAGATTTAAAAGCCACGTCATTTCCCTCATCAATAGATCTATACGGTTGTCTTTGTTTTGTATTTCAGGGCTGAATATGAAACTGACATGTGTATATTTACTTGATTTATGTTTATAATTGATATCGAGCCGCTGTTTTATTTCAGGTACTCTTGTCCCTATTGTGAGTACCAGAGTCCTGCCAAGTCTGTCATCAAAGCCCACATTGAGCGGCACGGTACGTTCTTCAACATGGTTTCAAACCATCATTTTTTTTTTTATTTTCAAGGTTACATACAAGAAAAACACTTGATGTTGACATTCACATGCCCAGAAATGTGCTTGGAGAGTGGGGAGCGGATCAAATGACCCGTAAAACGCATACAGATTAAGGCAGAAGAACAGCAATGTTAGGTGGAATATCAGACTTAGTAGAAACCGAACGAGAGTTAGACTTGACAATGTTTATGCCACGACGGGAAGGTCGCGTATTACTACACAAGGCGTAGCCGAGTGTAGTGAAGAGCAGACCTGACCAGAGTGGCATAGACATTGACAAGTCTAACTCGAGTTTGGTTTCGTATTTATCCTACCTCGTCTATGCTTTTGTATTACTAGAAGATAAATATTGAGTCAATGACCAACAGAACTTTTTTTTATAGTAGCTGACATCCTGCTCTCTGATTGGTCAATATTGTTATTACTCTAGTGGCATAAAAAACACTTTATGTCATGGCCTGCCACATAAAATTTCCCTATTTTAAGTCTATGGCGGTTTTTTATTAGGGGTAGGATAAAGCTATAACTTGGAATAACCTACCTGCAGTAGTTCGCCTCACCACCTCACTTAAAGAATTTAAGAAACTGACAAAAAAAGTAATGATGGAATCTGTACCAAACATTCCTTAAACTCTGTTTTACATACAATGCTAGCTAACATCATCGAAAAAAGAAACCGACGAAACAAAACAAAAAAGACCCCAAATAACCACTTGTGTATGACTATGAGACTATGGGAAATGTATACTCTTGTACGATTGCATTGTCTACACCGATTCTGTTATCTTATATACTGTTATGATATAATACTCAAACGGGTATAGGGAGCTGATGGAAACCAGCGAAACACTCGCTGAACAGCGTACCCTCTTTATATCACATGGATGAACTATTGAAGAAATGTATTACCAAAAGATCAAATAAAGAAAGTTGTCAAAAAAAAGAAGCCTACTCTATGTACTCACATCATAATCTTTTCCCTCTTTTTTTGCCTTTGACAGGAGAAAAGGACTACAAATGTGACCAGTGCGAAAGTGTGTTTCGCTGTAATCGGGATTTGAGAGGTCACCAAAGGATCAAACACAGTACCAGTAAGTAGTCCCTATCACAAAACATCTAGTACCAATCTAAAATACCGCAGGATAAAGTTTACCGCACTGATTGCATCTAATTGTATGCTGCGGTCATTGATGTACGTAAGCCTGACTTTCCTTTTTTCAGTAAATATTATATCCCAGAAGCGATATTATTATATTTGATACCCGACCTGCGGTTTCTAAAGTATATTTATAACGAGTAGAGCCTATAATGCCCCAGGGGCCCGTTGTATAATCTATGATCCTACATGAAAACTCTTTTCTGTACGCCAAGTACAGGGACGGTGTGGGTCAACTTTATTCAACACATATGGATGACCTTATAGATGGCTAAGACTGTCTTAGCGAACAGACCTAAATATTATCAAACGTTAACTCTTGTACAAGATACACAAAAGGGTCTTCATGTACGAGCCTAGATTATTAAACGGGCCCCTGGACAGCACTGATCAACACTAATCTCAGTGCACACACAGACTTCTCACAGGGTCTGCTTTATGTATTGAAGTACATGTATTATGTAAGGTGTTGGGTGACCACAAACCATGGACGAGTCAGAATTGGTTTTGACAATTTTAATAAATTTCCTTCGTTTTACAAACAGTTCATTGGTGGTTTGTTGTTTGTGATTGAGTAGCACCTTATGCCTACTAGTTTCGGCCTTCTGGCCTTCTTCAGGGCTAATGGCTAACTGAGTGAGGAAGTGTGAGGATCCCTCTTATAAATATACCTTTCCCTGATACTATTATGGGATAGACATAAAAAAATATATTAGGATGCATCTTGGGAGATGTCCTTGGTGGAGACAATTTTGCCCCTAGTGGCTGAGTTTTGAAACACCATGTAAGGTTAATATGTAGTTAGAGAGCCCCTATGTCGATACTGTCTATTGTTAATGGTCAAACATTTTGGGCCAATGATGTAGTTAATTAATACATTGATACATTGTTAGTATAATAACATTGGTTGAGGGATGACTGATTCCTCTTATTAGGCGACGGTTCATTTTTTCTACATTAAAGATCTTGGTGGGTAGTTACAGTCTGTAAAGGAACTGGTAAATGTTGGGTGACCTTTAAATAAAATTATAGTTACAGACTTACATGAAAGTACAGGTTGGTTAAATCTCAGTTACTAAATTGGAATAAAGTATTTGCATTTTGATTGATCTCTGAAAAAGAGGTTATATGTGAATGACAGTATGGTAATTCATTTGGTACAGAGTATAGTTTGTAGTTGGCATTTTTGGCACAGTACTAGTGTTCTTTTTGTAGTTTGCTGAAGTCTCTGGATAATGATGGGTCCATAGTATGGAGGATATCTCTAATACATGTATTATGTAAGTTCCTATAAGTGTAGCCTTTCATTCATTTATTGATATGTTTATATTGTGTAGAGCCTCGGGTTGTTCATCGCTGTCCCTACGAAGGTTGTAAATACGCCTCTAACTACGGCCCCACCCCGCTGAGAAGTCACATCAGCCGCATGCACGAAAACAAGGCAAGTAATATCTTAAAATTAAAAAAAAAAATTGGCATACAATTTTGATAGGATGCTTTCCAAGTGTTTTAGAAACCATAAATCCCTTTAAAACTGGGATCACCGTGCTAGTTTTTTAGTTAGAAATTAGTATCATATTGTAGTCCTAAAGTATAGACTCAAAAGTTGGATTTCACATTGCCATGTGATTTTCTTCAACGTTCATTGAGTGTAGTAAATGTGTAGTACCGGACTACAAATCTAACTACAAACCATAGGTCACCGTCCTTATTTTTTACTTCATTGAAAAAAATATTATTTTGTACATTTAGTATTTAAATCAACCACATATAAATTGGCTGAATTGGGCGAAATATTTCACTTTTACTGATCTGGCATCATGATAGTTACAAGGAACACATCATAGTCAATATTAACGTGAATAAGTGCCAAAATTGTGTCGATGTATATCTTTTGATCCCATCAATTATATCGTTCCATTGTATAACCTTGAAAGTTGCACCAGATTCAGACCCGTTAAACCAACCTTTATTATCGAATTCCAGGATTACAAACCATGGGCATGTGAGATCTGCCCCTATCGGACTAACGTCAAGGGTAACCTGCATCTTCATCTACGCAAAGTCCATAGCCTCCACCCACAGACATTGCAGCACCGCGTTCCCAAGCTGCAGACAGAAGTCACTGATACATCACCTCCGGCGAAAGAGGAGACACAAACAGTGCTCCCGAGTCTGACACCAGAGAACTTCCATAACATTCTTGCAGAAACGTACCCGAGCATGCCTGGTACTGAGACTATGTCGGCCCAAATTCCCCAGCATAATCCTAGACCCTGGACTGATATCAGGATGTCCCCCGGGTTATCCCCAGGGATACCCCCAGGTGTACCCCTAGGTGCACCCCAAGTAATGCCTCCAGTAGTACAACAAGTAGCACCAACAGGGGTACACAGTGGTGGTCTATTTATAGAAGGACTTCCTCAAAACTAAACCGGTTCCATTTTAATCTCCAAGAGGTGCTTTCCTTTCAACTACCCAATGAGATAGTGTGTAGGAGAATGTAATATATTGTTATGGCACACCTACATTGTTTAGATGTAGAATCTGTTAATAAAATAGGATGTAAATATATACATTGTATATAGCTTTTAGAAAATACATGTTGATTTAGTGATACAAAAGAGGTCTTAATAAACATATTGATACGTCTTTGTTGTTGTGGATATATTTTATTTGATGTTTGGTTCCATATTATTGACTATCGTACAAAACGTACTGTTATATAATGTCGGAAATAAATGTTATCATCACATTTGTAGACGATGTAGAGGTGTTTCTGTTCAGCGCCGCTTAACAGTATGTTGTCTAGTTAGGGCAACGCTCAAACAAACAGTCAAGTCCGGCCACATACCTATAATGATACACTGCAATCACAGCTAGAGTTTGAACGGTGGGTGTGATTGCAAGGCTGTTTTTTTTTTTAAAGATATGACAGCTGGAACAAAGTAAGACATTGTATTAGCAAGTCTGGTCTGTCCAAACTTTAGAATTGAAAATTGTCTCAGTTTTCCCTTAGAAAAATATACATGATGAAAAGACTCGCCAATGTGTTATTGTGTATCCAGTTTCAGTGTTCCTGTGTTATCTAAGCTATATCTTAAATATTACTGAGGCTATATGCAAGTATGACTCACCAGATTGGAGCTGGAATACCATGGAATATGATACAATCGCTGCACTTTCTCTGGAACTAATATAAAAAGGTATTATAAATGTATTCTACTCACACACTCAGTCACCCAGTGCGAAAGAATATGTTGCCAGGACCTTGATACCAGCTTGGTGGATCACAAAATTTGGCTCACAATTAAACTATGGTTAATTGTGGCAGAACGATAGGCTGAATTCCAGGTCTTTGAATGGCCATAACTTTGCTTTAAATTGGCATAAAGACTTCATTCAAAAAGAAAAATCAATCAGTTTTGCCAGATCTTTCCATAGATCACTAGCTAGAGTGCATAGAACTAAGTCTTAAAAATTAGGTAAGTGCCTAGCCAGGTGTTGTTTGGCTGCAGGCATAGCTTAACCAAGCAAATAAGGAGGAAAACCAACCTGTGGAAAAAGCTCTATTGACTTTACATCGGAACTTACAAAATTGAATTACACAACTATTAACATGTAACTATCACAACATATGTAGAAATACTTCTGTGTCCACCCAAAAAAAAAGGAGGAGGCATGATAATTCTTGAAGTTTCTAAAAATGTCTTCGTTAGTTGCAATTAGGCTCCACAACATCAAAGACTTGAATGACCTGGACTTGAAACGTGAGGCTCCTGGCCTGTCTATCTATGCCTCGCTATTGTTCATTAGTTTCCGTTTTCGCCAACCGGGCGGCACCACCATAGCTGCAGAGTGTTTCATATCTTTAACCACTAAAACCCCCTCGAAAATTGTAAAAATTATTATTGACACAATTGGTATATAATTAGAAAAAACTACCAAATGTTTTATCAAGTCTTGGTGGGGGGGGGGGGGGAGAATCGCATTTCCAAGACTAACTACCTGAAAATCAGGAAATTTGCCAGACAGACGCAACTAATGTGTGACAAAATGTGCCACAACTCCAGAAATATAGGTTAAACCTAGATTCATAATTCCAACTATCCCATGGAGGTATTCCAAGTATATATACATGGAATCAACAGTGAAATACTTTATTAAGGCCTAGGGCCACAGTAGGGGTATGGGAATAATTCAAGAATCTGGATTTTTCATGGGAAAATCAGGGAATTTTGTCTGCCGTCCCGACCCAAACCGTGCCAAGGTGATACAAAATGTGTGTAACTCCAGAACAAAACAGTGCACTTATAACCATAATTCCAACTGCCCCATGTGGGTATATACAGTAAAACCCCGCTTAAGGGGAAACCCTCCGTTCCGGGCCAAGTGTCCCCTTAATCGGTGTGTCCCCTTAATTGGTGTGTCCCCTTAATCGGGGTGTCCACTTAAGCGGGGTGTTCAGGATGCCAGTGGTTATAGAGAGCAAATTGTCCCCGGAAGAGGGGTGTCCCGGAAGAGGGGTTTTACTGTAGGCCTACTTGCAATAGGGAGCCAAAGTGAACCCGCTGAAACCACAGATACCCACCTACAAAACAATGTTTCCGGTGGCCAGTAAGAACGAGGCTTAGTGCTAAAGCTATGGGGGTTTGAGGCTAGACTTTCGTTTTTGGTCTCTTTTGTTACTTTCGAAGTGAGGTTTACTACTATCGTCTCTGAATAACTCTGTTTCGAAACTACGATGACAGTTGTTAAGTTTATTAAAAATTTGGATCTAAATGATTGGAGAATGAGACATATAATCTCAAACCTACATAGTCTAAGTACTGTGCGCCTATATCCGGAAATACTATTTTGCGACCGGCTATCTGTGGTTGGAGCGGGTTCACTTTGGCTCCCTATCGACAGTGAAATAGTTTATTAAGGCCTAGGGGTATGGCAATCAATTGAAAATAATATTTTCCCGAGACTAACTGCCTGAAAATCAGGGAAATTTGCCAACCGGACCCAACTATTGTAAATCAAAATGTGCCTTCACTCCAGAAAAAAACCCAGTGTACTTAGAATTGTTTGTTTGTTTGTGGTTTAACGTCCCGGGGGACCCTGAGGGTGTGTACTTAGAACCATAATTCTGTTCCATGTAGGTATACTTGGAATCGACAGTGAAATACTTTGTTAAGGCCTAGGCATATGGAAATATTTGAAGAATCTGGATTTTCTGGAATTTTCACTGAAAAAAATCAAGAAATTTTGTCTGCCGTCCCAACCCAAAGTGACACAAAATGTGCCGTAACTCCAGAAAAAAAAACAGTGCATTCAGAACCATAACTTTTACTGTTACATGTAGGTATATACTTGGAATCGACCCTTTTTTCCCCACGAAATTCAGAACGGGATACTTTGCCTAAGAACGGCCATGCGTTCCTCTGTCTCCATGCAATGGGGAGACCGGGACTTAATTAGAATCAGCATTACCTCAGAGGGCGTTTATCCACTGACCAGTGTCAAGTTTGTAGGACAACGACTATAATCTTATTTCCAAGTTCATCCGACCTGGAACTGCAAGCTAGCTGGTTTCAACTTTCAGGGTTCGGGCGGCAAGGGGAAGTACGTTGACTGCTGCCATCTGCAGTTTACTCTGTGAACTAAAACTTGTGTTGGTGGGCGATCTTTTTTTTTAGCAGTGGAGCAAGGAATTACTTGTTACTTTGGCGGGTTTCTGATACCTACTCATCTTCTGTAAATACTCGTAAGTGATAAAAACCATACAGGTTAGTTATTTATCATATCAATAGTCAGTATTTACGATATAGATGCAATAATAATGCAGTAAGAATGAAATTTACTTATATTATCGCTCAAATAGATATAAGTAAACTTGACAACTGAGCATGTTCAGTCTACGTTGAACCACGGACTTATAACACTTCCAAGTCCGTGGTTGAACTGTTAAATATAGTTCATCAGCTGTGAATTATCAAATCTTTGTACTGTTCTACAGTTGATTATAATGATTCTTCATATTAAATGTGTATTTCGGATATCTCTACACAGGGCATCTGTCCATCCTGCACTGATGTAGTGATGATCATGATCCACTGACACAGCTATATGCCTACTTTATCTGGTCCTTTATCTTACCCTTCATATATAAACCTCAATATACCTGATATGGTGTGATTGTATGCCACGGTCATGCCATAAAATATCTATATGCGAAGTCAAAAACATATGATAGTGAAGGATAAAATCCAAATGTCACTCCATCTCATATAATTGTTTGTTGATTTTCTGCCACAGATATCACTCAGCTCTAGGCCCCCTACTTCATGATATCATTCTGCGATTTTTTTGGACGTTTCTTTATATTATTGTGGAGTTTATACCATGCACAGCTTGGACCTTTAGCTTTACTTTGATTATAGTCCTAGGCTAATGTCCACTTATTGCTTATCTTGTCTGTAGGTAGGCCTATGCCATAATCATAACAATATTACTCTGAAAATTAGCAAAGTAACTGGTCACTGGGCACCCTCAAGCCCTGCCTATCAATGCCTCCAGGCATCTTCAGGCCCTATATGGCAATACCTCCAAGCACCTTTGGGACTGAAAGAGTTAAGTGTAGATGGCTACATCAGACATCACACTTTTATGTGGAATTTTTCAATATATTCTAACCAGTACTTTTCCACTTTGTTTCAGGATAGCTCTATTCAAACTTGTCCATGAAAGTACCGGTACATAAAAAGTACCGAAATGAGGTAGAATGAAGTAGTTACTGTTCCACCTAAAGATGGCAGAACTCCCTGTTTCAACTGATAGCCAGACTGAGCAGGTGCACTGTCATGGTGTTTGCCAAAAACTGCGCCAACATTTGCGGGACTGCCAGCAGCGTAAGGAGTTCTGTGACGTAATTCTGGAGACAGAAGGAGGTGACCGAGTCTGTGCCCATAAAGTGATCGTCGCGTCTGGCTCTCAAGTACTTCACAGCATGCTCGTGGATACAATCAACGTAAAAGATGAAGGTAGCGGGATGCAGATACTAAGACTGCCAGGAGTTAATGAAGAGAGTCTTCATGATCTTGTACGGTTTGTTTACCTCGGTAATGTGGAGAGGATCAGTATGAACACTGTTTCCTTGTGGGAGCATTTTCAGATCAGCGAGCCAATTAGACTTTGTGAGCAAAGTGCAACTCTCAAGGTACCGGAACCAGAAACAACATCAGTATCTTATATAAAGAGCGAAGACGAATCATCCCAGGGATATGAACTTTGTGCTGAGATTGACAAAATAGATAAGAATCGAGAATCAAATAATGAGGAGGGAACTGAACCTCCTTCACCAAAAACTCTTGAGGAAAGTGATAATTCAGATCAGTGTGCTAATAGGAAAAGAAAAAGGAAATGTACCTCTCCCCTAAAAAAACAAGATGGTTATTCTAGTAAAGAAGACTCTTTGACTGAGGATGATGATATAGACTATCAACCAGAACGGAACAGAAGGGCAAGCACTAGACTAAAACGGAAAGTTGTGACAAAGCCTAAAATTAAGACAGAAGGTGTCATCTGTAAAACAGTACCAAAAAAGAGGCGTGGAAAAGTGACTGTTGAAACTCCAGTTAATAACCAGAAACAAAAAAAGACATGTGGCAAGAACTTTGAGAAATCTCTGTGTAAAACCTGTAACATTCAGTTCGATACAGTGCATCTGTATCGTGAACATCGGGAGGCCATGCACAAAAATCGTCATAAGTGTTTTGAATGTGGGGCAACATTCAACCGCGGCAACAGACTCAAGGCACACCGTGTGGCCAATCACTTTAAGGAGGGACTGCCGCAGCCTACTTGGCACTACTGTAAAGTTAGTATAGATATTCCACCTAGAAAATCATATTATTAAAAAAGAAGATATTTTGTAAAGATCAATATTGAATTCGTGTTACTGTTTGCTTTAAATGGGGAAATATCACAGTTATGTATTTTTTAAGGATGCTTTTAAATTCATTAGATTAGTGAAAAAAACAAAAAACCTATCAATCTGGAACTGAAAAAATGGATGTCCACTCCAGAATTGGTAAAATTAACACTTTATTCATTATCTTAGATTTATCAAAGTATGCTTCATAAATGACAAGAGATATAGAATAGTAAATAGTTCTTTATAAATTTATAAAATGTACAGATTAATAATTCAGAGGCAATTTATACCAAGTCGCCATTGTTTCACCTTGATAGAATGCTACTTACAACATGTATATATATTTTGATAATGTTCAGATAGTGTACTGATTAATAATTCAGAGGAAATTTATACCAAGTCAACATTGATTCACCTTGATAGAATGCTACTTACAACATGTATATATATTTTGATAATGTTAAGATTGAGCTACCTGATCTCTGTTGAATTCAGGCAGTGGACTGCTCCTATAAGAGTGTCTACACGGATGTCCTGGAGCAGCATTACAAGTCAGTACACGTGAAGGAGAAGGTGATCTGTGAGACCTGTGGTGCCAGCTTCACGCAGCAGTAAGTAGAGGCCACACATTCAGAGTGTAGAGGCCAGTCGTTACTCAACGTTTACAGACTTCCAACTTTCAGTAGATTATCAACCTTTTCACCTATAGCAACACCACGCCTTAAACGTTTTCATCAAATGAAGTAACCATTCTTATCAAATATCCATTAATTCAGGCAGAATATGGTCGTTGAGAACTACTGTTTAACCTAGATTTTTCAGCTAATAGGTTAAGAATGTGCACATCTCAGCAAGACTCAGCGAATTTTTAACACTTTTGTCCAGCCTCTGCTGTAAACCCTGATTTATAAGCAAATCATCAGTCGCAATGACTTTAAATACAGTGAAAAAAACAGTTCTATGGAATAGCCGTCAGCGCTATCTATAAACAGAAGCGATTGAAATTCGTATCCCTACAACCTGGGCATACCTGTTTATTTACACCCATGTAAAACAATACACATATTTTGCATATGTATTACTACCAAAATTTTGTTGTTGGTCACCAAGATTAATGATTACTGTATACATTGAAACTGATGTGTTTCTGTATTAATGATAGAATTATTTAGGAAAACATCATATTCACGAGTTAAAAATGTACTCTGATGCTGGTTACAGGTTGTAAACAGTCAAATAATGCCTTATCATATCCAGGATAATAAACACTTTTCCAAGAAAACCCTGTAAGTCTGTTAACTTATATAACCTGAGCATTAGTCAACATCTGGACTATAAGAGTCTGCTACCATATACAATGTCTAAAAAGTAGGTCTCAGTCATGTTCAAGTATTATTGTGTTTCAGGTACTACCTGTCGCTGCATATAAAACGAGTGCATGATGGTATCGGACCAACTTACCAATGTGGCGAGTGTGATACTTCCTGCTACACAGCAAGGCAACTCAAGGTGAGGAAAACCCGCTTCATACCCAACCGCATATGAACTAGTCTTGCCATTTGGAAATTCCTGGATCGAAAACTATGATATTATAAAGGGCTGGTTCCACCAACATGGTGGATTCGCCATGGTATATCAGTGTCACTATGTGTCGTACCTCCTTTGTTGCAATTCATTGCGCGATGGTATGTGTACTTTTTCATGATGTTATGTATATATACTTTGGTGCTCCACCACCGTGACACCTCAAGATGCATCTCTGCAAATATGCATGTGATTATTCAAAACATAGCAAGATTTAGCAAGACAACCAAATCGTGACTAATCTCGCTATATCTTGTGTGTTGTTGGAATCAGCACTTGAGGATGCTTGGAAGATCCTTATTCAATGTAGAATAATAATTGTCAATCTCATGAATGAGAAATTCAGCTTAACACTTCCTGGTAGAACTATCTGATGTAAGAGCGGTGTAGAGTCACTTAATAGTAGAGTGATACCATTTTATGGTGATAACTCTATATAAATATAAATTTCGTTTGTCCGATTTCTTTATCGAGTCCTTTCTTTAATACATAAATCATACATGAAACCGCTATGGGAACTTCACACAGCAGGGAATTCCCCCACAACATCAAAACCTGCTGGGAAAACACCCCCCAGAACCGTGATGTCACACTGTCAACAACTGGCGTCACCATCCGCTATGTTCTGTTGTCAACGTCGCCTTGGTAGCGAGTGGTCTGACTATAAATAACGCGAGCAGACAACTGCTCCGTCACTTTGATGCGGTAGCTCGTATAGTGATAACCTTAGCCACATATTCAGAACATAAATCATTTAGCTGTTGTAAACAACATATATATAGAGTTCTTGTGACCCGCAAAAGGGACATTCGCCCTAATCGGCAATTGGTTTTCATGGCTCTGCCTATGACAGGTAATACTATAGTCCCATTATACAATACAAAATTCGATCCATAACAAGTTTTAACACATAATAATAAATCAAATATCCAAAACTGCTTCTCTTTTGAATTCCATTCAACAAAAGTATCGCTCAGTTTGCCTGAGTTTTTCAGATACAGAAACAGTATGCCCAAGAACAAAACTTGGCTGTACAGAACAAATGGTTAAACGTAATATCTGCTTGAACCACATGCCTTATCATTAAAGTTTGTTTGTGGTTTAACGTTCCATGGGACCCTGAGGGTATATATATATGTAGGGACCATCAACGATTTTAGCTTTTTACTTTCGTAGACTTATTTCAGTCAATTCTTTTCAATGTTCTCAAATATTTTATAAAGAGATTTTGACATTAAAGTAAAACAATGACTTATACTTATTCTTTGTTTTGTTATTTTAAAATATTTTTAGATCCACACAGACCGGGTGCACAAGAAGAACCTGAACTTCCTGTGTGACCAGTGCACCTTCATGGGGTTTGACAAGCAGTCCATAGACTTCCACATGTTCAACAAGCACGGCGTGCCCTTACCGGGCGCCCGCCCCACGTGAGTCACTCCCGGAGCTCAACTCTTTTAGCATCCACATGCGCTACGAAATAATTGTTTTTTTGGTGGTTTTTTTATCCACATGGCCCCGAAATCCATAGGGGCACAGCTGCTGCGCAAAAAATGAAAAGAACGGGATATTTTGGGTCTTCTTTCTTTTTATCCACATGGCCCAGGAATCCATAGGGGCACAGTTGCTATGCAACAAAAGTTGAATAATAAATAGATATTCTGCTTCGGGATCCAGTTGATGGCCTTAAACTGAAATATGCTCCAGTCTATGAATAGATACCGCTATGGTTTCTACCGAGGGCATGCTATTCATGATATTCACTCGGGTTCGCCTCATTCACATTGCTCTTTGTCAAACTCATGGGGAACGACGACTTTGACTAAAAGTTGTTGGTTTCTCCTTTAACCCTCGGCCAGTTACTAAGTCTGTTCTGCCTGGGTCTGCTTAAAAAGTGACCTCCTGAGCCTCAGTAGAGGGATACTTCTCTCCAAGCATTCCCAATGTTTGGCATCATAAAACCTGTTCTTCACTAGAGGTGTGGAATTTATGTGGACATGTGTAGTATTGGGTTCACTGTAAGATATTTATACCAGAAAGAATTGCATCAACGCTTATAATATATATTTTTTTAAACTACATAAAAGGTAGCAGGGAAAGGGATCAACTACATATATTTTTTAATCTGGATCCAAGACGATGCTACGTCTCTTCCCTGACTTGATGCTACCTTCAAAAAAGCTGTTTTATAAAAAAAATGTTTAATCTGCATCATATACGTGTTGTTCCCTGCAGCTGTTTCAAGGAAATGCAGCCTTTATTGACTATTCTTCTACATCTTCACACTATTTGTTGTTGGCATAACTAATAATCGGTTAAATCACTCGTTTGCAGTTATTCATGTCCTCACTGCGACTACAAGAGTATTACCAAGTCTATCCTCAAGGCCCACATCGAGCGACACGGTAGGTGGGAGTTTTGATTTAGTTATTGCATGGGACATAGACTCAGCATTGCCGTTCTTCTACCCTGGCGTATAGGATGCGTTTTATACTACGATGGCATGGTTATAAGACAAACAATAATATTTACCATGTCGAATACATCTTGTCTATGCATGTACAACTTCTCCTGTCTGCTTCAATGTTCAACAGATCTTTTTCTAAAGTGTGGTTTCAATATTGAAAATAAAAGCTGCTAATCTGAACGAGGGGAAAAACATAGTAAGAAATCTGGGAAATTAGAAAAAGTGAATCTATAAGCACATATCCCTCATCATTGAGCATGTTTTCCTCCCTGTCCCTTTTCTTTTTTTGATTGAAAACAAATCGCCTACATGGGCGGCCTTCCATCGCTGCAATTGAGTTATTGATAATAGTTAATTATAAAGTAGACCAGTTTTGCTTTTTGACAAATAATACATTTTTTTCGTAGTAAGGTCACATCTTGAAACACTAACTCATTAAATGTTATCGGACACAGCACCCTGTTTATGTAGAATTTAAAGTACTTTTGATGAATCGAAATGGGACAATATTGAAGAGTTACAGTTAATATATAAGCCGATTGTTAGGAGTAGGAGAAAGGACAGGTTTTCAATTTATTTCAATACTATTCTTTTTCATTTCCTCCAACAGAAGAAAAGGACTACAAGTGTGACCAGTGTGACAGTGTATTTCGCTGTAATCGGGATTTGAAGGGTCACCGCCGACTAAGACACAGTAACAGTAAGTAACCTCCAGTCAGTTCACACCACTATCATTCAGTTCGTTCACCCTATCTGGTTTCTCTATAACACTAACGTAAATTCCCTTTTCCGCTATATTATGATTAGATTCACAATGTTTGATTCAGTTCGTGTTTGTCAAAGAAATATTGGAAAGTTAAGTTGACACTTTAGTGATAGGAAAACATTTTAGCTGCAACTGGTTTGATAATTCACCTCTAGAGCTATTAAGTATGAACCAGTACAGTAAAACCGCGCTTAAGGGGACACCCTCCGTTCCGAGTAAAGTGGCCCCTTAAGCGGGGTGTCCCTATAGGTGGGGTTGAAATAAACTAAATAAATTTATCTGTTCCCAGAAAATTGACCCCTTAAGCGAGGTGTCCCAGAAGCGGGATTTTGCAATATTTGTTTTCCGTTTTATCTCCAGGGCCGAAGGTTGTCCACCAGTGCCCTTACGAGGGTTGTAAATACGCCTCCATCTACGGCCCCAGTGCGCTCAAAAACCACATCAGTCGAATGCATGAACGAAAGGTATGTACAAATTTACCAGATAACAATCAGTGCAATAGGTGAGGGCCGATATCGGCTATGATATCAGTGGGGCAGGTATTCCGATAAATTACGAATATGAGATTTCTAAATTTTCCATTATGATCCAAGTTCCGCAATAACCAAAATAATTTCACTATTTCGCTACACAGTGTACTCGTGCACGACAATGATCTCATTTAGATGACAAACACGAAGGTATGAACATCTAGCTTTGAACTTCTTTGTATTTGTGCTTAAGAGTTGTAAATCTTTGTATGGAACTAATAAATGTACAATATCTTAGTTGTAGCACATACATATTTTTTGACAAAAAGTCGCTCTGCAAGCTTGTGCAACATTTTTATCGAATGAAATGTGGTACGATTTCATGTTTCACTTAATAACCAGTTATTTCGATTTCTTGTAGGATTTCAAACCCTGGGCATGCGAGGTCTGCGACTACCGGACCAATGTCAAGGGTAACCTGCATCTCCATCTACGCAAAGTCCACAGCCTCCACCCACAGATCCTGCAGCACCGCGTTACCAAGCTCCCTCCTCCAGAGAGCGAAAGCACATCCGACGCTCAAAGCGCGAAACAGGAAAACCATCAGACACCACCAATGACAATGCCGCAGAATTTTCACGGTTGCCTTCCCGAGACATACCAACTGGTGTCATTAACCGAAACGGTTACTACTCCACAAATAGTTCCCGCGACTTCTCCACAAATAATTCCTGTTACATCTCCACAATTAGCTCCTGTGATTTCTCCACAAATACTTCCCGTGACTTCTCCACAAATACTTCCTATGGCTTCTCAAATAGCTCCAACTTACCCAAGTACATCTGTACCAGTACAAATGCCGAGGTTACCACCAAATGTCCCCATCATGCCAGGGACACAGTATGGACTACCTCCAGTAGGATACACAGAGAATATTTTTATGCAAGGACTTTAGTGAATCCGATAATCTAGTCTATTGTAGAACCTATTTACTTACATGAGTTACTAGTTTCTTGACTGCCTTTTACACTTATTTCCATTATTGGTCGCTATTATACAAGAGCAAATAGTTTTATACCAATATATCTACTCTAAAATTGTGTAGGATTTAGGAATATTGATTAGCACTTTGTTGAGGTCCTGTGAAAAGAAATATTGTTGTATATCTTAACACAGTTAGATCATGCCCTATATATGTAACTTTTAAATAAATAGTATGAATTATTTTCATATTCTGTTCAAAGGGTATAATTTATGTAATTGTCAGCGAGTCTGTAGATAAATACAGACCACGTAAACATACATAATGTTTAAAGAATTTATGAGCAGACGGTGGTATACACATGAGGTGTTGACGCGGAGTAATACACGAGCAAAGCGTAGCGAGTGTTCATCCGTCAATAACACCAAGGTGTACACAGCCATGACGTATTCATTATCCATCTTCACGAATTAAAATAATTTAATACAAGAAATGCCATGTCGAAAAGAAGAAAAGTTGATATGAGTGACTCATTAATGCTATTATTTAACTGCGCCTGAAGATGGAAGCACTGTCGTGTGAATTCTCAACTCAACAACAATACAAGAGTCATTTCCTTCTCAAATACTCTACCATTATAACCCGGTTATGAATCAGGGATGCCAGTTGGGATCACAGAAAAACATTGAAATGCGTTTAATTGCAATACAGGGTTTCCACACTACATACGAATTTCAGTAAGGGATCAGGGGATAGCTCAATTCACATGGGTCAGTGGGAATGTTCAGTTGGGGATCATGGGCTGTGGCTGAATAGGATTATAGCAGTTGGTTTGCCAATACTACACTCCCCCTACACAGTTCTAGGTTCTACTGGGATTGGAGAGTTTCAGGGGGTTCAGGGAGTCACCGATATCCTATAGCGATTTACCATACAGGCAGTGTGCCTTCAGGGACTCTCCCGGACTCTGCAAGGCCCGTGGGCTCACAGAGTATGACCAGCCAAGCACCGCTAGCCATACAGGCCTCATTTTATTTGTTTGGGTAGTTTAATGTCCAATATTTTCTATTAGTTACACCTCAATTCAGTCCAAGTTTTGGATACATGTAGAAGTGAGGAAAATTCCTGAAAACTGACATCCCTGTGTTTTAGATGTACTTAGTTTTCGTAGTGATTTTGATTTTTTGGACGGAGCTAGCCAAGACCCTACTAATTAGCATTATGCCTAAGTGAAAAATAGTAGAATTTCCCAAATAAATCTGAAAAAAGTTACCGGTCAAAGATTCTGTGAGGTATCCAAAGCGCGGGTGTGTTAACAATAAAGCGGTGATTTTTTCGTGTAGAATTTGATGTCTCAGAGACCACTTGCCACCGGTAGGATGAAGGTATATTCAAAACACAGTTGCCCTTGCGGAAATAATGCTCTATTGATATTTTCTTTGCATTTCACAAGGGAACAAAACTTTATAAAATAGAGATGACGTGGACTTCCATAGAGAGTGAAAACCTGACACAAATGAATTACTGGCCTCGGATAAGAGACGTAAAAATGGATCAGGGAAATCCGAAGCGGCTGCCCATGTATAGATTCAATTTCGTGAGACGTGGCTATGACACCTCTACTACAAGCCGATGCTACCTTGATAATGACAACTTCCTGTCAATTTTGAACCAGGTTACTATGGTGTCTCGAGGTTTAGTCGTTACCTGTGTAACAACAATCGCCGCCACCTTGGGAACGGGCTATCGCCGTGTTCTCAATCTCCAACACAGTACAGTGTTGGGGATTTGTACACCAAGCACTTTCTTGGTGTTAGACTGTTAGAATTAAAAATCATGTATAGATTCAATGCCATTTACTACTCCCTTCCCTAGCACAAAGAGCAGCACTAAGTATATAATCCCGAGATCGCGTTGGTTTACCGGAAGCCTACAAGAAATTGATTGGATAAGGTGACCGATCGGACCATTACCGACTCTCGTTTTCAGATAGTTTGCCTTTATCCTACCCGACATATTAATCTCCATATGGCACAAAATATTTATATGCCACACGTCACTTATTTTCTGCTTCAGTATTGAGAATTCGAAGGTGCCTTTCAGTTAACTCTCCGCATTGGCAGATAAACATTCCAATCTTATAACAAAAAAATCTACTGCCAGCATAGGATTAGGTATGATCCTGTAATAGAGTGCTGGGGATGTTTTCAATTCAAGCGGTTTTCTTTTTATAAGATTTTGATTGGAGGTTAGGTTCGTCTCTTGGGTTTACACTGATCCGATTTAAAGGTTTCCAAGTTGTTATGCCCCAGTCACACTGGCGTATGTTTTTGCGTTTCTTCTAGGTATTGGTGGGGACCACGTATTAGCTGCAGATTTGGAACGAGTTTGCTTTGATTTGCTTTAATGCGTTAGTACGCTTATTGAGGTTTCTGTACGTATTGTGACATTTTTCAGCGCATTTCGACTTGCGTATCGCCGCGCATTTATATATTTCAAAATGCGTACACGGGAAATTGGGCTAAACAGGACCTTCTCGGCATTTTTTTTAACCACACGATTGTATTATCTTCATTTATATTTGAGCTGAATCTATGCGGTCATAACTTCTATGAAACAAAGCTAAGCGGTCATAACTCATGAAATAAAGATACTCGCCAGGCCTAAAATAATAGCAAGGGAAAATATCCCATCCTTCATCTATAATATAATCACTCAATTCACTTGCAAATAAAAGTTTCTAAAAAGGTTATTCAAATTTAGTCTTGTTTCAATAGAAGAGAACTTTAAGAAACCAACATATGGATTGAATGAGGCTAACGGTTTCCGCAGAGATAAATGCCACTTATGAATAGGTAATATGGCGAGTAAGAATAATTACAGCGACATCTGACGAGTTTCACCACTAACATTGTCGAATAACGTCAAAAGCACGGAAATATCAGTTGGTTTATGATAATCTTCTAAGAAAAAAAGATCATTTATCCAAAGAAACAACAGAACTTGTTCAGTAGTATTTGGATTTTTTGACTGTTTTTTGGAGGTTTTATTCTATATGCCACAGTATGTACAACATCGTCAGAGAGCGTCCTCAGTCGTCACCAACACTTGGCCTACTGGACACATCTCATCATGTGGGCAGGCTTCGTCAGTAGACACTGGTCCGGGCTCGCCGTCACCACAGTCCTGCGCTGCTTCAGTGTTCGCAGTAGCTGCACAGAAAGTTCAACGTTTCGTTTCAGCTGTTCAGTAAAGTTGACTCGTGGTCCTCGTGGTGGTTTACAAGACTTGACGACAGCGTCCCCGGGTGTTGAGAAGTGCCGTGTGAGGGCGCCACTCGCCACACGCTCAGTGACGTCATGGGGCATTCTGCGTCGGGCCACTCGAAGGGGGGCAGTCTACTTAGACCTGAAACACAAAGAAAACACGGGTTATTTTACACCGTTGAAAGAGATTTGAACAAAATATACAAAACCCTTCACTAATATATCTTTCATGTGGATTCTACTGCCTCAGATTTACTGAGAAAACATGGATATTGACCATGGACTGGGACATGTGGGAAGGTTTAAACCACCGTTTATTGGTCCAATTGAGACCCAATTTATTGTCATTTACAAAAGAAAGAAAGAATTCTATAAACTGAAAATTGATTGTAAAAGAGGAAAACTGCCATCTCTGAATTAAATCCACAATATGTAGTTCGAGTAGTACCCCCCCCCCCCCATATATTTGATAGTCTCCCAACGCATCTTCCATCAATGTAAAGTTAATGCAGATGGTCTTAACATGATTCTCAGACTAAATACAGCCAGAAATTAGTTTCATGTGTATCAAACGGTAATTCTAATCATCATAGAATCAAGTTGGTATGACCACGATATTAAGTCCGTTAGGCAGCTCATTTACTCGCACTTTGCTTATAATCCCCGAAAGCAATCCATAAGTCTTGTATTAATCACTCCCATTCAGCTTTTAGCAAAGCGGTCTCAGGTCTGTGCTAGTTACGAGTCGTAAATCCTCAGGGATTTCAGTTTTCCACAGCAGTACAGTCATTCACCAGTATAAAATTATTCTGAGATAAATTGTTTCAGAACAATTTAATATCCCCCTCGCCCGAGAAAAAAAGCATTAGAAAAATTCGTCCGCAGTGTTTTTTTATGTAAGTTGTTCATTGAGAAAAAGTAGGAAAATACATATCAAATCCCATAAGGGGCGTTGGATGAAACTTGAAAATTCTGAACTCTGACATATAATAGTATAAAAACACAAGTCGTGCATCAATAGTCACCCTTCAATTTTTTTTTGCAAAGTGGTTCCAAGTGTACATTATATTGTAAGTCGAAATCCCTAAGTGATTGTCAGTCTTGCACAGCAGTATAGAAAAGTCAATCACCAATGTAAAACGTTCGAGAATATAATACGAGTCCCCCCTCCCACCAAAAAAATCTGAAATTCAAGATAAATGATTTGATTTATATTCAAACACGGATTGTTGACAGTATATGTAACTTCTGAATTCCGTCATTAATTGGAAAACTAGCATCCCTGATCAAGTAGCCCCCCGCCCCCGAACAGAAAAATCAATATATCACTATCAATAAGACATAAGAACCTCAGATTTTAAGTGAAATCTGCAGATACACCTTGTTATTCGTGAAACCTTCAGTAGCTAAAAGACCTGTTGATATACTCATAACATAAGTTTCCCTGATTGACAAGTTAAACAACTTGTTTATTTGTTTAGTTAAACGTCCAATTTGTTTCAATTAGACTTGTTCAATGTTGCACGTGTTGTTTATCCAAGACAAAATATGCTTCTCCATTACAGAATGTCTGCAGTCGCTATGAAGCTTTCATCACTAGATGGCCCTGATATAACAATCCTTTCACATCTTACATCACAATCTATTACGTTTTAAAATTAATTCAACGAAAATGTAAAGTAAAGAGACGAGTCAGTCTTATGTCTGCAAGGACTGTTTCACCAATCAGAGAACTACTTCTTTTTTTGCGATTCTCAGACTAAATACAGCCAGAAATTAGTTTCATGTGTATCAAACGGTAATTCTAATCATCATAGAATCGCCTTCACCCATTAACTACCTACTTCCGACAACAAAGTCAGTGAAGATCATTTCATATCCAATATGTCAAGACGCGTCACTTTTTACAGGAGCAATCGATGTTCCAGGTTTAGTAGATGCTTGTCAAGAGAACCATCCATGTCTAAACAGGCCTGATGAATGGCCAATATTGTTTACATGACAGAACCGCTTCTTCTTTATGTGCAAACACCCTATATATGTGTATATTTGCATCAAAAGTCGATATTCAATAAAGATGCACCCAATACTACACTGGCAGTTACTTTGTAACTGTATTTAGAGGTACAAATAGATCTCGCAGTGGAGCTTGTCTCAAGTATCAGAGCTGTCAGTTGTGGTTTTGAAAATACTAAGAAATATTCATCATGTGGGATTTAATGCCTGAGAAAACATTTCGTTATTAGCCATGGAATGGGCCTGGAATGTGTGGAGGTATGAACCACTGTTTATTGGTGTGAAGGAGGCCCTATTTATTCTTTATATTTTAAAGAAAAGGAAATTCCATACTCAAATTGAAAATAGTGAGACTCATCTCTGAAGTATTGTTCAAGGTAGCATCGTCTTGCTTGTACCTATTGCCGCGCCACAGAACAGGCACTGATCAATAGGCCACATGGTTTCACATTTGACAAGTCGTTCAACCATAATGAGTTGAGTCTTAAATACACAAGTCGAAGCATGATTCCAGATTTGTTTTTGTTTTGTCAGTTTAACGTCTAATGTGTTATATTAAGATTCAATTTGCTTGAGAAGTCTAGGGGGGTTTGACTTGATTCTCCTGCAGGCTTTAACCTGCAGAAGTGTCACCATGTGTTATTCTCGTGTCAAGTTCCCTGTTGTTTACTATATCAGATTTTTATAGTAGTTTCCTTCAAAGCAAAACACCCGTCACCCGACACAATGCAAATGTGTATGGGGATATGTTCTGATTTAAAAGTCACCGTCTTTATCATGGTTTATATGGTGTCCTAGTTCATGTAATTAATTTAGACAATCATATATTAGCAGTTTATCGAGTGTACCTTGTTTTAGGTTGTTCTTTGTCAATAAAACTAGATCCAATCTGGGAGTTGGAAAAATGACTTTAGCCATGTTTAGGGAACAGTCGGTTCAACTAAACACAGGTCTAAACACATTCTTATTCTTTTTGACATTTCCGTCCATGCTCGAGATGCCAAGTCCAAACTCCCATTGCAAAAATATTAATAACCAGTGCATGGCTTCACCTAAAGTTCCACCGTTGATATTTTGATTGCTGATCTGATACTTCATCACTTACTTGTGTGATTTCCTATATTTCTAAAGACAGAAGTCTTCATGACCTAGTCTTCATGGTTGTCATGCTTTGAGTTCATTGACCCTCTATTATCACCCACCCACGTGTGGAACTAATCAATAATAATATATTTTCTCACAGTATTTCAACGGATAGATCTAGATCTATAGATCTAAATAAAAATAAATATGTTCAACTCACCTCGCCCTCATCTTCCTCCTTTTGCGCTTCAGCCTCCTCATACGCTTCTTCCTCCACTGTAAACAAATCAAGTCGTGTATCAGTTTGACAGTCGTATAAATAATTAAAAGATTTTGTCTCGTTTATAAATCTTAAATCATATTTCTAATGAAATTGTGGCATTAGACGACTTAGAACTTGATAATTGGGTTTGACGGCTTTTTCAGAGTGGTTTCTCGTACATCTGTAGTCACTATTTCAATGCCACTGAACCAATGTCCAATTTGTCGATATATAAAATCTCATACATAATTATCATTACTAAGTAAAGGTCTGTTTATATAATATGCAATTGACCACCAGAGGTATTACTGACATGAAATTTGTGAAGTTGTCAAACGCTCAACAAATGCCCAAGTCCAGTGACGGGCATGGTTCCGGTCGATCTTTTGCAAAACACGCATTATAAAATATCATATAATAATAGGAATAAACACTCACCTTGGCCCTCATCTTGTGTTGTTAACCTGTAAAAACAATGTAGAATATATTAGTAAATTTATAAAGTCCAGATGATTGCGGAATATAGAAGATTTTGATGGATAATTTCAGGAGAATTCCAGGCACACTTCCACTCACCCAAGATGTTGAACGAATAAGAGGCCGATAGTAGTGCCCGGATGCAGAATGTCGATGTTGGAGCTGGTATCCGGTGGGATTAGCAAGTCTCCCGAAGTTCCGTACAAACATTGTCGGTACCCATCAGCCCCAACTGTTTAGCTCAATTTAACGTCTAATTATACCTTTTTGCATGGAAGTCCCCATAGAATTTAACAAATTTTGATTTTAGTAACACAACAGGGACAGTCATAGGTGAATAAGCGTGCAAAAGATCTTCTCTGGCTTGACAGCTGAGACACAGGGAAAAAATGGCGGACACGGAGGCGCTTCCTGTTGTTAAAACAGAAACACCAGATATGGAAAAGGAAACAGAAAAAGAAGGCGAAAAGGACATGGATAAGCAGACTCTTCTCGCAGTTCTCCAGTTTCTGAAGAAGAACAACTTAACGGTGCGTTTTGCATGGATCCACACAACTAAGTTAGAACAAATGTATCAGCAAACCCTCAAAACCTTTTATTATCGCTCGATCTGTTGTGAAGCTGGCTTCACTAGCCTTCTTCAGTGACTTTGTTTTGATATGGGGAAGTGTTGGTACATTTCTTAAATAGGTATCTCTATCGGCACATGGGTATAGTAACAGAGTATTTTGCAATATGAAATTCGTTAATTAATATAAATAAGTCACTTCAAAGCTGTGCGAATATTGTACAACAGCTAGACATTAATTAAAAGTTACTGTAGTCAGTGTAGACACTCTAGTGTAAACAGTGTTGTACAGCCTTAAAAGATAACCTATATTTAACGTAGGGCGATAGGCCTTACTATTAAGTCACTGGATAAATACTCTATATGCCTAGATTTCCTGTGAATAGCATCAGAAGGTGCCAAATGAAGGCGGTGCTGATTTATTCCAATGTGAATATTATAACCACATCTGAAGGCTAATATAGAGAGTGTCAGCAAGTGACAACAGGGTCTGTAATACAGTTATAATAATAGTCTATAGTATGATTCCATGTCCCTAATTTGCTTGCTGATGTCACGTTTATAATGGACAAATACCTTTTTTCGATTAAAGTGTCAGCTTGGTTTAGTCTGCAGTTTTTACGCTTCTGTACGCGACTTTGATTATCATTGAAGCATATTGCATGTATATCTATCACAGGACACAGAAGAATTATTGAGGAAGGAGGCTAAATTAAGTGATTCTGTCAAAGCAGAAGAGAATGTGCAGACAGAATCAGAGGTATCTCAAGCTCTTGCTGCATATAAGAGGTAAGAAAATATGACAAACCTGTTTACTGAGTTAGAGTATATTACAACATACAATTTTTTTATTTTTTTTCGCCACGTCTTCATTTCACAATATTACAAGTATATTACCATCTCTAAAATGTCAGGACGTAAAATTAATGGACTGTCACTATTGATAATAACTGCAATATCTAATGCACGTATCGTTACCAAATAATGATATACAGTGTGAATATACTTGTATTTGTTATATTCCACAGCGAAGGAGATCCCACTCTCTATAATGACTATTACATATGTTTGAAGAACTTTGTCGAAGCCTCATTGGATGTCCACAAGGTAAGGAGTTTCTGGATATAATACTTTTATCATACATATACATATTTGTCTAGTATTATGAGAGTAAATTGAATTGCCTACTCACGGAAAAACAAATTACAAAGAAAATACTTACATGTATTTGTTTTTGCATTTAGCTCACAGAATGGAATGAGTTCATAGAATTATCTATAATCTCAATTTTTATATTTTATTAAATTCTAATCCATAACCGGAGGCATGCCCATGTGTTAAATCTTTCTTATTGAGAGGTTCAAAAGCCCGGAAAATCTTGAGAGAAGAAAAGTTAGAACTAGGCAAATTGATGCACCTACCTTAAAGGTTATTACACCAAACACACAGGCATACCTCCGCAGCTCGGAATATATGAATTGGAATAGACTAACAGCATTAGTAAGAAATACAGAAAAAGTAAAGAAATTCAAAAAACTTATCTAAACAGATCTATTCTTAGATCTATACCACCCCTTCGCATATAGCAGATCTTTCGCTGTATTGTTCTCCATATTATGTAGTAATACCCTACGAGTCACCGATACCAATCTCATGATGATTCTTTTAAGAAATTTGTGTTCAATGAATATGTGTATTTGCTACGATAGTATGAACTACCCCACCCTTCGTTTACTAATGTATACAAAGGTATCCGATTGTAACCAGCTACTTATGTCTAGCTGACGGCTATGCCCGTTTTATTGTTCCAATATACAATGCTTGCTTCGGTATTACTTGAAATCAAATGATACAATAAAGAAACTTTTTGTTTCTTTTTAAGAGAAGAATTGGGGATAAGCACTATTGGGAAATTATCTGTTTTGTTTATCATTTAGAGACATCTCTGATCTTGTTTCAGTGTGAACTGGCCATGGTTCTCTACCCGGTATTCATCCATATGTACCTGGAGCTCGTTTACAATGACCACGAGCAGCATGGTAAATGTTTTACCCTATATTTATTTCTATTTCTTCACCATTCCCCTATATTTCTCTCTATTTACCATTTCCCCACTCTACTTAACTTCCTCCTTCCTATTTTCCATTCCTATATCCTATCTCTCATTTTTCACTCATCTTCCTCCATCTATCATTTTCGTCTTTATTTTCCCTTATGTTCCTCCATGGACATACAACTCTAGAGATACACTGTCCATGGTTCCTCTCTCTTCTTATGCTGTTATGTAGATCTGCCATTGCTTTCCTCTTTTCTTTTCCTTCCTAATGTTCCCATATTCTATCTCCTAGTTCCTTTGGAGTTATTTTGTGAATGGACACTAACTTGGTAAATTTGATATTTCGGTAGAAATAACTAATTACCATCATTTAAGTATACATGAAAAAAACCTTGAGTATGGGAGAGTTTATCTGATAATGAACTCCTGATGATGCTTGTATTTGATGAATTTGCTGTATGAAACAATCTGAGTTAAATAAATTGAATTGAATTGAAAATAAATTAAGTTTATCGAAACGTCGAATTTTTACTACCATCACCTATCACCCATCTCATCAGCTTGCCTGCACTCATCTTTTATCATCAATAAATTGAATTATAATTGAATTGGAATGAGTCAGGTTTTGTGTCATTAACATATTTCATACTTTATTGAAGATTTGAAATACGGGGCGAAAGGCACTTCTGGTCCCAACCGAAAAAAAAAATATCATACTTTATTGAATAATATTCTTATTAAATGTATGTGAACTATGTGTCATCTTCTATTTTCAGCGAAGGAGTTTTACGATAACTTCGCGGTGGATCAGGAGGAGTATTACCAGGAGGACCTTCGTCAGTTGTCCACCGTCACCAAGGTGGACCACATGAGAGGCAACCAGCTCCTCGATAACTTCAAGTTAGTAAATAGTCACCTTTATTTTCAACAAACTATTTTGGTAGTAACTCGTGTATACAGGGATGCCAGTTTTCACTGTTTCCATTGAAATTCATGTTTTCGTTTTCAGAATTAAAAAAAAAATTCCTTGTGTAATAGTGATAATACCAACTGTTAAATAACCCAATTCAACCACAGGCCATGATCCCACACTGAACCTGCGAGGATTCCTATCTTTCATGGAAATCCTTGTTTTGATCTTCATTTTATGATTATTTTTCTTGTTTAAAGCGTAGAGATAATTAATTAGGCCGGATTCACATCAATAAACAGTGGTTAAACCTCCACACACACCCAGCCCCATTTCATGAAGAATAGCTATGTGTTTTCCGTGTTTTCTCAATCTCTCTCAGGCAGTAAATCCCACATGACAAAATATTTCCCCATTTTTTTGATGATCCTAACTGACATCCCTGTTTCCTTTTTTTGTCATTTTGCAGGACGAGTAAATTTGTTATCCGGATGTCACGTGACTCCTACAACCACCTGAAGCGCCATCTACAGGAGAAAAAACAGAAGCTCCTGCTGAATATTGTACAGGAACATCTCTTTATTGACGGTACGTCTGTGTTTAACTACCATTTGTCCATGGACAGTATAAGTCCATGATTTTAATGAGAAAATTCAGCTTATCTGAATAACTGTATACTGTGTGCCATAAACTACCTTATTCGGGTATCCCATAAATCAGTCTGTTTACAGGATCCGGTGTTAACTGGTTCTTGTCGTTGTATGGTGATAGACCCTGGACTCATATCCCACAATTATTGCAGTTTAATGGCTTTTATAAATCTTCAAATTGGAAATCCGATGGCAGAAATGAAAATTTCAGTTATTTCTACAAATACATTTCAAATTATATTCGGTTTCTCCAGTTAGAAATCAGAAAACGATTGTTGATCGGGGACAGGCGGCCATGATGCGGCCAGCCAGTCGGGAGAGGATACTTTACATACCTGCGGGGATATTAGGGAGTTTAATAACGTCTGGAGGGTCTATCGTTCACTAACATTTACAAAATACAAAATGTCTTATGAATATGCCATACTTTATACCATAGTTTACTACTATTTCATTAAAAAAATGAAATTGTAATATGTATCCTTTAAAATAATACGTTATGCAGTGGTGTACTATACGTTCATAGAACAAATGTAGCAGTCTACTTCATACCAAACACTACCGGGAGAAGTTAGCATCTGCCCCCTTCCTACTCAGGTGTATTGGAAGAAAACCATGTTAATTTTCAATAGGGAATGATGGGAAAGTCTACTACATTTCCATTGAGATCATAAAGCATATCTTATAGCACAATATAATTTAGTATTACATCAGGACATCCAAGTCCGTGCATTCATGTATACCATCCATAGAGGATTTATTGATTTTTGTTTAATTCACATTTATTTCCTTTTTAGTATTTGATGGAGTTCCACGAAACAAAAACCAAATCGACGCAGCTGCCGGAAGTATGGTGGGCGAGGCACGACGGGAAGGTATGCTATTTCCGGTTGACCAGTCAGTTACAGAGGTGGCATTTTTCCTTTTTACCAAGGAAATCCTTGTTTTCATTTCCAGTATACAATATTTTTGTAAAGCAAAGAGAATCTATTGGGCCTCATTCACACCAATAAAAAGTGGTTCAAACCTGCCCAAACACCCAAACCTCATTCCATGGAGTATAACAGTGTGTTTTCCATGTTTCTCTTTGAGACAGTAAATTACACATGAAAAACATTTCCATTCTTGTTTATGACCCCAACTGGCATTCCTGGTCAGTTGTGCAGTCACCAGTTTGAACCTTCACATAAGGATACTAACAGGATACCTCTAGGGCAGAACAAACACAGGTTCTTCAGCGCCTTAAGTGATATAATGAAAATAAAAGATGAATGAAATGTTCTATATTGCATGAGTTAATATACTTTATACTTGATATAAATAATACAGCTTTATCTGATTACTAGATGGAAATTGAAAGGATGGAATGTTTGTTATACATACCGTACATAAAATATTGGAAATTATTAATGTAAGTAAATTGATCGTCACCACAGCTAACAAAGGGAAGGTGTATTACGGGCTGCTGAAGGAACCTGAGATCAACATTCCACTGGAGGACGACGAAGACCCGCCTGAAGGCGACGAGAAACCCAAGGTACAATAAAAATCATCTTTTATCTTTAAAGGGCATCATCTATTCTTTGATATGTCCCTCATCATTGTAACTGTATATCAGATGCGTATCATGATCATGTACATACGCTCTTTTTTGCTCACTTGTTTCTTCATCTTCTATGGAAGATCGATTTTATACCGAATACAAATGCCTAAATGATGAAAAAAATCTCCAATTTACTTTAGTATATATTCACTTTAGTATCTTTCTCTAGTTTTCATTCATGACCGTTGATATTGTATTCATATACCAAACTTGGGTTTTTGGTCCAAACCTTTTGTGAATACCAGCATTGCTCAGTATTTCTCAATTTGATATGGCACTAGATTTTTCTTTTGCAAATTAATAGAATAACTAGCGTTTACACAATTACTTTATCTAAATTTTACAAGGGCATCCATTTACCATAGCATATTTTTACTTTGCCTGTAGTGTCTCTCTCTAGCTTTCATATATGACGGTTTATAAAGTAATTATATATCAAAATAAGGGCATTTGGTCCAAACCTTTTGTATAAACTGACAGTGGCCAGTAATTTTGATTTTGATATAGCCCTAAAAATACCTGTTGGAAACTAGTAGAATATCTATCCTTTATTCTAAGAATTATGAACACTCAAGTTAAGGAGTTTCATCGTGACATTAGCAAAGACATTTTACCAGTTACTAGTGAACTGCAGTATGGCTGATTTATATCCCTTTTTTTGTATCACTGAATTGATGGCAGCTGCTTATTTTGAATAAATAATTGCGTAATTTCCTAACATCAAGTGTAGCACTACTGTCTACAGGCACCTCAGCTTCACGCATTCAGAATCACCCCCTAAGTCTAATTGAACAAATTGGACGTTAAACTAGTTACTACCCTAACAAACAAACAAATCACAATCACCCAAAATACTGAAAATATCGCCACGCCCTAACAGAAATCGTCTATTTAGATAACAGAATATTTGGTTGTCTTCTGAATTGGATATAGTCTGATTCAATTGCATTACCTTGGGGCCTTACTGTTACAGATTGTTATTGATTGTGTTATTTGCATACTATGCCCATAGCTTGGTATTCAGATAATTGACTTATCCTGCGGCGTGAGAATTGAAATGTTGATCTATTGGTGTCTTATTCTAAAGATATACCGTCTAGATTGGCTGGATCAACTTCGCCTCCGCATCTCCGCCCATTTAAAGAGAAAGGTTCAACTTGTTAAGATGAAGTTCACTTGTTGCACAGTTTACTGTTGTTACTTTGGTTGATTTATTATGTTGCTGTTAAATCTAGGCTCATCAGGAAAGCCTCTGAACTGCAAAGTATAGAAATCTCACTGATATAAGTTCCTCAGTACACATTTCTGAATTGGACAGTGAGTTATAAAGAAATATATTTTTGGTCTTTGCTTAGTTTCTTTTTTGATTAATCAATAGAGATAGAGAATCAATTTCCAAATATCCAATCAGAAAATGTTTACATAAGTTTATATTGTGTTTAGTTGAATTGCCTTGTTGCTGTAAGGTTTTTATTATCCATGGTATACAAAGTCCCCATTGAGAATATATGGGAACTCAGTAAACCACTACCGATTGTTTAAAAACTATCAGATACCATAACCATGGTATACAGGTTCAAATCTGTGGTATACGGCCTCAAAGACATTGTACCGTATATGGGAAAATAGGTCCTTTGTGCCATAGAGCAAAAAATAGTCCCAATTGCTAGGGGTTTGATTCCTGGGTTTAATCTATTCGGGAAGATAGATAAATTAATACAACAAGTGATAGATTTGTGGACAGGCCGCTCTATTACTACGCTCTTGTATTACTACGCGTCCACCCTCTCATGATTTACTGCAGCCTGTCCACAAAACCATCGATTATTGTCCACATCTTCAGCTGGTAATAGAGTACAGTGAATAATAACATAGTCTGTTATTTCTCTTTTGTAACACACAGAAAAAGAAACCCAAGAAGGATCCGCTCCTAATGAAAAAGTCTAAGAACGACCCAAACGCGCCTCCCGCAAATCGTATCCCGCTGCCAGAACTGTGAGTATCACGAGAGCTTTGTTAAAATACCTTCTTAACCCTTTAATTGCAGCATGATGCCTCCAGGCATCTTAGAGGCATCACTTATACTAGTATACAAAATTCAATAAATAAAAAAATAATTGTTTGAATTAAAAGAAATTTTGTCAAAGTATAAGAGACATATTGAACTTTGATAAATTGGTACATTTGTCCATTCCAACGGAAACGGAGGAACTTTCTATGTGAGATAAAGTTTGATTTGTTATAACAAAATATCATCAGTTACCAAGGTAAATGACTAAAATAACATGACACATCATGTGACATTGCTATTTCCAAAAGAAGAAGGTGCCTGCCGTAGCAGGGTCGTTTATGCAGGCAATGACTGCTGTGTAATGCTGTCCCAGAGAATTGGCTGCTGCAGGGAAAGGGTTAAGCATATCCAAAGCATCAACTAAATGTATGTAATAGTATGATTAAAAAAAAATCATTTCATGATGTTTCCAAAGCTTTATAGAACCCATTTGATTATATTTATATTAGCCAACAAGTCTATGGGGTTATTTCCATTTACATAGTTTCTTTGTAGAACCTAATGATATTGACTTTTTAGGATTCAGGTAGGACTAATTTGAGCTAACTCTGCATCTCTTCTCTTACAGTAAGGATATTGACAAAATGGAGAAAGCGAAGGCATTTCGTGAAATGACGAAGAGACTGAACCTGAGCAGTGAACAAGTTCCCTCCATCTGTTTCTACTCTTTTCTGAACGCTTTCCAAGGGTGAGTGTGACTTCAACCGAGAAACAGGTAACAGGAAAATATGGAAATGACCATGTCAAAGGCTCCGTTTAGCTTTGGGGCCATCCATAAAGTATGTACGCAGAATTTCTTAAATTTTGGACCTCCTTCCTAATCTTCTATGCAATAGAACAAAGGAGCATATACAAAATTTCCAAAATTGTTTACCAAATTCTAAAAATACCTTTTCTATTTTGAATACCTCAGAGGTTTAATGCTAATTCTAATATCTCAATTATCAATATTTCATGAAAAACGTATTCCATGTCCGGTTAAATAGACAATTAGATCTGGTTAGCAAAAATGTATTGCTAGATTAAAAATTGATCACTGAATTTGATAGAAAAGAAAATACAATGTTTTGTGTTTGCGTTGGCTCAGAGCGACAGCAGTGGAGATTAGCGAAGACTCGAGTCTGATGGCAGCGGGCTTCGGCGACTCGCAGATCAGAGTCTGGAGCCTCACGCCGAACAAACTGCGCAGCATGAAGCGCGCCGACGACCTGGAGACCATCGACAGGGAAGCCGGTATGTGAATTCTTTTTCTTTTTTTTGAGGTAATTCATTACATTCAATGTTTACACTGTTCATCTATACAATGTCGATCATGTAGCTTCTGAAAAACACATATACATGTAATACGATTAATGTGATTTGTAGGGAGTTAGCTCAGTGAGTCCCACTGCAGCCGCCCTTCTCCTTCACCCCCAGCAGTGGTAGATTTACTGCTATATCAAAGGCCAGTCCTTCTCATACCATGTCTATGTGGTGTGGTATGCAGCCACCTTTCTCCTTCATCCCCAGCAGTGGTAGATTTACTGCTATATCAAAGGCCAATCATTCTTATACCATTTCTATGTAGTGTGGGAACTAAAAGAACTCTTACTTTGGTAAATATGTAGGGGTGAGATTTATACCTAAATTCATCTCATAGATTTGATCACCACCCTTGTTGTGAAACACTAACCAGAAAAGCTGGACCATGAGTTAGTCCCTAAATACCCTCAGGGTCCCCTGATGTTGAATAAACAAACAAACAAACCAATGTGATTATTTCTTGTCTGTATAAGTTAGTCGTAATTTTACAACATTCAAAATAGTATGTATAGTGAGGTATAGCAAAACAGTGGTTGATGATGGATGAGAGTTGACTGGTCATTAGACAATTGTTTGGCTATCTTTAGATAGTAAACAAGTTACGTAATAATGATAAACATAGAAGTAAGTAAGTACTAAACAAGGTATATAACACTCAAATTGAAAGGGCCTTTTCATGTTCGTTGCTGTGGTAAGAATGAAAACTTTTCTGTGGAGAGAATTGAAAAGACAGTATTCACATTGTAACAAAGTGGTATGTATTAACAGTATTATAACTAAGACTTTGTTTGTTGTTATGCCCTGCTTGGAGAGTGAGCAGGCTGTGGAATGTATGACATAGTTCCAGCCACGCTGGGGTAGATAGAGGGTGGCGCAGAGCCCTCACGGAGCAGTTGCTCCCCGGCACTCCGATAGACGATATGAGTGTCCTGTAACATCATCACTGGTCACATGTAACTTGTATAACACAATGAGAAGTACTAAAACATTTATTCAAAGAACCTGTTGAGTTATATTCTGTGTGACGATATCTGGTTAATGTGAAGATGTTGCATATTTTAGACGATGTTCTGGAGCGGATGATGAATGACCGGACAGCGATGGACAGCAAACAGCTGCTCGGTCACTCCGGGCCGGTCTACGCACTGCACTTCACACCGGACCGCACCGGCCTCATCTCGGGATCAGAGGATAGCACAGGTACGCGCCCCACCTGAGTATTGTGAAAAATCTTACCTTTAATTCATATACATTCGGTTATATCAGGTGCCATCCCGAAATTAGTAAATCTCACCTCCTCTGCCTGCCTCCCTGACCTATCTGATGTATCGGGTCAGGGCGTGTTCCATTTGGGCAGACTGCATGGCAACAAAAAAGCATCGTACGGCGGCCACACAACAGCCATTTGTCAGGTGGTTATAGTTATTGGTGTAGTGAAGGAGGCAACACACTTAATGCTGGCGGTTGTATGGCGTTGTAATGCATGATGGCCCATAAAACCAACAGCTTTTGTTAGATGCCTACCAACAACATCGGCCTTTGAACTGACCTGTGGGTTTGTACACTATAAGCATTTTTGGTTTCCCAACGGTGTCTGGTTCACAGCTACCCAATGGAACACCCGCTTTACATTTAGAAAAAACTTTGTGTAGCATTGGTAATAATCCATAGGGAATGGTCAAGTCTGGTAACTTATGACTTACTACAGCTATAGATAACCCCTATCGATTTGAGTGATCTTTAGATTGCACTTCACTTTACGCGGTAAAGGCCCATTCCCACTAGGCGATTCCTGCCCCTGAGACTACTGCCGGGCATAATTGCCGGGAAACAGCAGTCGCACAGCGGGTGGGAGGGCATAGTCAGTGACTATGCCCTGAAATATTTTAAACATGTTTGAATTTAAATTGCAAGAGACTGGTGCCCTTTGTAGAGGGAATTCAGTCGCAGACTCAAGCCCAAACAACAGGGGGTAGGGTAGGAGTCGCCGATGATTTTACCATTTTGCATTCCCACTTGGCGACACGGCTAATTCCTAGAAATTTTAGCTGATAATCGCCGACTGGTGCCCTCTGGATGGCCCAAAATCGCTCAGTGGGAACTGGGCTTAAAGCTATTAACCCTTTGCTGGTTATTTTTCAGTGCGTCTCTGGAGTCTGCTGACGTGGACAAATCTCGTCTGCTACAAAGGTCACAACTACCCGGTGTGGGACGCGCGCTTCAGGTGCCCGCTTCATCTCTGTTCAGTGCATGTCGACCCAGTTGTGTCCTTAGTGGCACTTTCAGTAATCAGATAACATATGAGAGATGATGTTAACAAAATATATAGTGAGCAGGATTTACTCCACAAAACCAGTGGCACGTTTGTATTTTTTTTTGGTAGAGAAGTGTTTATTGACATTTAGATTCATCTTTGACACAGACGATCCACCATCTAGATGTCCTTAGGACTAGTACATATAAGACGACATACATACAATAAGGCAGGAGGCTGTGAGAAAAAATATATGTACAAGCGCAACATGCTCTCAATGCCTTACACTGAAACAGGTACAGGACTTACTTAAGGTACTTTAATAATCTAGGATCGTACATGAAGACCCTTTTCTGTATGCCATAGAGACCCAGGGATGATGTGGGTCAACTTTATTCAACACTTATGGACGACCTCATGGACGGCTAATACTGTCTTAGTGAACAGACTTAAATATCATTAAATAATGATAACCCTTGTGCGAGTTACAGAAAAGGGTCTTTGTGTACGATCCTAGATTATTAAAGGGGCCCCAGACTCGTGCGAGCCTCCTCTGTACGAAATATGACTCATTAATTAAAAAAATCCCTTTGTCTATGGTTCAATTGTAGTACACCTAATTGGGATTGGAAATAAATTTGAATTCTGTGTCAAAATACGTATTGACTATACCCCAATATCTGCATTTAGATAGCGTATGCTAGACCTATATAAGTGGCTGAACCATAGTTTATACCTGTTTGTTTAACATAAAGAGGGTTTTCTCATTGTGTGTCAGTATTCATGACTGTTATTTTTGTGTTTTCAGCCCGTTCGGTCACTACTTTGTGTCGTGCGGCTACGACCGGACTGCGCGTCTCTGGTGTACCGACCACCACCAACCTATCCGCATCTTCGCCGGCCACTTGGCAGATGTCGATGTAAGTAGAACCCTGCTTTATCAGATAAAATGACACAGTAAAGTTAGAGTCATAAAACCTAAGTGATCAAAAACTACAGGCGTAAATAAGGTAGCAACTAGATTTAATGATTGTGTTCACGTCAATTGTCTTGTCATATATATAAAAAAAAATAGTATACGTTGTTCTTGTTTGGATTGTAAAAGGAAGAATGCCTACCTTTATGACCTCCAGATTTATAGATAATATTAAGACGAGGCTAACTTTCCTCCATGGCAGGACCCAAAAAATATTTTTGATAAAATCCATTGATAATTGGTCCCGCCACCTGGTGTTTTGGATGGTGTAATAATGCAAGATGGCCGCCTCCATAACAAATAGCTATGTGTCCTATAAATCAGGGATGCCACTTTTCCTTGTTTCCGTGGAATTCCGTGTTTTCATTTTTGGAGTAAGATATCCTTTTTTTTGTGTAAAATGAACATAACAATTAAAAAATACTCAAATCAACCATGACTCATAAATTCCTGCCTCCAGACCCATGTTCCGTAGTGGAAATGTTATTTGTATCTACTATATTTTAGGTCTTTTGGGTGTATATATAGATCTGATGTCTAACCCTGTATTGCCAGGGAAATATTTCCTTGTTTTTTTCTGACCCCAACTGACATCCCTGATAAATTAGATGATGTAGAGGAGAATCAACAAACACAAAGATAGTAAAGATTAAGATGTTAGATTGCGACTCGTTCTCTTACAGACGGTACTGTTCCACCCGAACTCTAACTACGTGGCGACAGGCTCCACTGACCGCACCGTGCGACTCTGGGACGTCCACAACGGAAACTGCGTGCGCATCATGACAGGCCACAAGGTACGCGCGCATGCGCACAGTACGCCATGCAATTCTCCACAAACAGAGCTGGATGGGCTTCTCTTTCTTTTTCTTTTTTTCTTTTTTTTTTAAAGAAATTTTATAAATTTCTGTACATAATACAGTTCTTCCAATGAATGTCAAAATGTAATATGTCGTGGTACGCAGTACAGCTTTCTTTGAGTCAGGAATGGGATTTGGAAATAACAAAAACAAAGATCAACAACAAGAAAAGAGTGGCTTGGGTTCGGGGGACTGTATTCTTAGCTATTCTATGTATATTCTGGCTTCAGCTAAGAACTAAAATGTCCTTTTTTTCTTATTATGTTAACTTATTATCTCTTTTTGTTCTTATTTAGATCATCTGAT
The DNA here is from genome assembly GCA_950022655.1 of Alentia gelatinosa. Lineage (NCBI taxonomy): Eukaryota > Metazoa > Annelida > Polychaeta > Phyllodocida > Polynoidae > Alentia > Alentia gelatinosa. The sequence goes on from OX465589.1 coordinate 9,288,025, forward strand.
TTACATTGATCTCAAGAATGACCCTCTGGGTAAATCCCATGGCTGTTAGTAACACGAGACCATAGATCTTCACAAAATTTGTTCACAATTTTGAATGAAGATTATTAGAAAAATGTAAATTGAAAAGAATTACCAAAGTTTAATCCAATTCAGTCGCCCTTGAGATATGAATACCCAACAGACCATTGTGAAAGGAATCCATAATGTTGATATTATCAAGGAATGGAAATAGAACCTATTTGTCTTTTTGGTGTAGGATGATTCTGGGTTACCTAGTGTAAACTGCCTAAGATAAACCCGGATATGTGTTATAGCTAACAATACAACAACGTCCATTTAGTTTATATAAAATAAGTATTTTCTTGCAGGGTCCAATTCACTGCCTCTGTTTCTCTACGTGTGGGCGCTATCTCGTCTCGGGAAGTAAGTATTGTTTCAGAGCGATGACACTGACTTGTGACACTGACTCATTATAAACGCTTCTGTAATGCTATTTAGAAAAAAAAAATTGAATGATGTAGACCTTGTGTTTACATTCTGTCTTTTTGTGTGTGTTTCGTTTGCTGTTTTATATAGTTGAGAGATTGGTGATCTGATCATGAGGAATGATTCTATACATTCACGAGATTCATATATAAAGATTAGAAGTTACGAGAATATTGCATCTACATCTATAGAATTCAAATATGGAAGCTTTTCGTAGTTGGTGTTTCAGAAAGTTGCTGATTTGTTTATTGTCGTATATCTGTGGCTAAACGTCTGCTGCCAGGGGTGCAATATATATAATGTTTGGGCTCACTGAAAGATAGTGAATGAGTGTCTTTTAAGTGATAATAAGAAAACGTAGTGAGTGAGCGATTGCCTTTGGTGGTCTTTTGTCCTACTACAAACCGATCCTATATGCAGAGGTTATAGGAGAACATTTTCTCTTGTCATCTGAATACGTGGCTAGGGTTTCACTGTTAGAGCTACTGCATCGAAATCATCCAAAACCAAATTTTTCTCTTATTATCTGAAATAGAGTCGTTAGGCCTCACTAATCTTTATTATCCATCGTATACAAAGCCCCCATTGAAAATGTATAGAGACTCAGTAAACCACGACCCATTGTATAAAACCAGTCAGATACCATAACTGTGGTATACGGATTCAAACCTGTGGTATACGGCCTCAAAACCGTGGTATACGGTTTTTCGTTCGCATCACAATCCTCGTCAAGGTCCTTCCAAAGGTCTGAGGTATTGCCCTTTTCCTATGGTACCTGGTCTCCGCCTTCTGCCATAATTGGCGATTTTCTCTCCGGAAATTCGATGTTTTTTTATCGTTTTTCCGGACCCGGACACTTTTTACCTGTCGGCTTGAAGTGCGATAAACTACACTTATTGCAAAACCTTTGACGAAAGGCCATCCCCACCAGGATGGAAGCCGATAAAAATATCAGGAAATAGTACAGGCGAGACATGTATGGAGTATGTGAAGAAGTACTAGTGATCCCCTCTGGTGGTACACAGGGGAAGCGATCGAGCTGGGTGGAAGCGATACGGCTGCCACCTGGTGAGTCACTTCGAATATAACCCCTTAAAGGGCGTTTTAAGAGTCTCGTATACGGGAAAAATAGTCCCTTTTGCTATAGAGCAAAGAAATAGTTCCTATTGTTATACCTGTTAATATGACAGTTACTGGGTTTGATTTATTCGAAAAGATGGATAATAAATGCAACAAACGATGATTTTGTAGACAGGCAGCTCTGTAAACCACTCGCGGTTGACCTCGTAATACACTCGCTAGCGCTCGTGTATTACTACGCGTCAACCCCTCGTGGTTTACGGCCGCCTGTCCACAAAACCATCGATTATTGTCTATGTATACGCATGTTTTAACGTACTGACGGCCATTTTGACTCTGCAGGTTCCGACAGGACCATACAGGTGTGGGATCTGGCCACAGGAGAATCCATCGGCTGTCTACGAGGTCACACGAACACCATCTACTCCTTAGCCTACAGCCGTGACGGCTCCATCCTGGCCTCTGGTACGTATCTCTATGATGTTATTTAAATGTCCGACCCACTAAGGCATCACATTTAACACTACTTATCAGGCTATGGCCGTGAGAGAATCATTCTTGCTTGTCCTCCCCGTCTTGATGTTGACTGTACGGCAGCCATGTAGTGAATAGCAAGGTTACTCTCATTATCATTTGCTCTAGTTCCTGGTCTGCCCACATGGGGGCAGGGCCCTCTGACATGACACCTGAGTTGTTGGTGACATGAGTGGCCCTCCTGGCATCTGTGACAGACCGGAACGAGACTGGTCAATTCTCATTGGCTGCTGGTTCAACAACCAATCACAGCAGAGAGCTTGTAAGCTCAACCGGTAGCAAGATGCCACCTGCTGTCTGTATATAAGCTGCTCCATCTGTCATTAAGTTCTTGACTTATAGTAGTACCTAATACATCTGTGTTTGAGTTCTTACTCACTTCTTCTTAAGGTCTACACCTGGCTAGACTAGGCCTCTAGGCTTTAACGCAGGTAGCCCACTAGGGGTGCCAAACATAAAGGAGAGATGGCAGGATTGGTCAGTCAGTTTTGCTTTGCTATGCTGGTTTTCTCCTACACTCAAATGCTACCTCGATATAAGGCAAGTTTAATGTTGACAATGATGCGTTTATATTACACCCACAGAACTTGTTTTTAACAGATTGTTTTTGTTTTCTCTTCAGGCGGTCTCGACCATTCAGTGCGGCTTTGGGACATCACAAAAGTTTACGAAGAGACGGAAGGGGAGGTTGTTCAGTAAGTACCGAGTGAACCTTTAAGATACAGCATTTACACAGATAGGGAGCGTTCTTTAATTATTGCCGAGGGGCGGAACAGTTTTTAGGGGGGGGGGGGGGGGTGGCAACTTTTTTGGGGCATTCCATGGTGGGGGGGGGGGGGGGGGCAAAAATTATTTTGGTATTCCAAGAGGGGGGGGGGGGGGGTCAATATTCTTTTTGGTATTCCCATGGGGCGGGGGGTCCAACTTTTTTTTGACCGGTCGGTGTTTCAAAAACTGTGCCCCCCGGCCATAATTAATGAACGCTCCCTTAATTATATTTTGCCATAGAAAGTTGCGCTTTGCTGTCACAGGCTGAGGTGTGGTCAGGTAATGACGTCAGCGATATTTGTGTTTCTGTGTCTTGTTCAAACTGAGAGCTGGGGACCGTCCATAAATGACGTCATGCATCCAGGAGGGGGGGGGGGGGGGGGGGCTCCAGTATCCATGACCAGGCATGACAAGGGTTGTATAACAAAACACGACAAGGGTGAAGAGCTTTGGGAGGGGAGGGGTCGGCCAAAAATAGCATGACGTCCTCTATGGACAGCCCCCTGGCAGAGAATTGTTGATAATAAAGCATTTATTATTCTGGAAGATATCTGCTCAGTGTTACTGACCAGGTTACATTACACCTCCCTCCAACTAGAACTAGAACTGTCCTATCCGTCGCCGTTAGCCCCCTCCCCCAGTCTGATAAGTAAACTGGATGACGGGGGGGGGGGGGGGGGGGTCTAGATTCCTGGTACACAAGCAGAGAGCGGGGATAACAGAAAAACATGCCAAAAACATTTTTCCTGGAGAAAAATTCCTAGAAATACAGAGAAAACAATCTATTAAAATTTCATGACAAATGTGACCCCTATACGCCCCAGTCCCATGCCATAGTCAATAATCATGTCTTTTTTCCATGTTGGCTCGGTCTCTCTGTGGCAGTAAATTCCACTTGAAAAATATTTTCATGTCCCCAACTGACATCCCTGATCTCTAACTGACACGTATTTCTCATTGCAGACAAGAAGGACAGTTCCTGCTCGGGAGTTACCCAACGAAACGCTCGCCCGTCTTAGCTCTCAACTTCAGTCGGCGCAATCTCCTCATGGCGGCTGGGCCTTACGAACAGAGCTCCTAGTCCCGACCGCCATCCAAATCTCTCCCCAGTTATACACTCAAACAGAAACCCCTTTACGAACTAGTACATAGTACGTTCGCAGAACTCCTAGTGTCCCACACCATCTGACTCACTCACCCATTCCATGCTCAGACAGAAACCAGCATTTCTCTTTTTTTCCAGCAATTTTCATTTTTGGGAATATTGTGTGTACAATCACTGTATTTGGCGATACAGCTGTTCTTCCACTTGGGCCCTAGCCTTCTACTCCTCATCCTAATGGTGGGTGTTAAGCCGAATGAGCATTGGGTACCATTTTTGTGTAAAACCCCTCTCCCTTTTCAGTGATGGCAGTTTTCCTATTTTCCAAGAAAATCCTCGGTTTTTTAGTTTTTAGTTTACAAAAATATATTGTTTGGGGTAAAACAAAGAGGAATTGAATTGGGCCTTATTTACACCAAAGAAAGTTTTAAACCTCCCCACACACTCAAGCCCTATTTCATGGTCAATAACTGAGTTTCCCATGTTTTCCCACATTCCACAAGAAAAATATTTCCTCTGGATTTTTCCATGACTCCAACTGAGATCCCCGCCTTTTACTTTCCAAGTAGAAGTAACTGCCTGGTCTCATATCCTCCTTCTCCCCTTGATCTTTTTTTTCGGAAACTCAAACATTAATAAGCCACATCCATAGAACAATGAGTCTACCGTAACCCACGATTGTGTTCATTTCATCCCAGGAGCGCCACTTTGAGTATAGATGTGTAAATAATAAAGCATTGTAAATATGGTTCATACCTACAGATGTACATAGGTCGCGAATGTGAAGGATAGTAGTTTTGATGAATAAAGATGCATGTATTTTCAATAAATCTTTGGTGTTGTGGAATTTGTCTAGTTCCTGCCAAATTGTGATTTGTGTGGAGACAACGGGTCGGGGCAAGTATTGGCGATCTGTGAGTTCGTAACAATTCACAGATTAAACACCTGGTTTGTTTTCCCTTCATTTTACGTTATAGGGAGCAGAGGTCAGTCAGCATAAGAACAATGTGCATTGGTGTATAATACATCTCAATGGTGGTTTTCCTACGAACACACCACTCAAAAGCACCTTTCTGTAATAGTTCACCAAATGCTAGTCTAGTATATTGTGGTGGTTATATTCCTTGTCGAAGACCAATGGTTTGGTAATCACACAAAATATTTTAATCTGGGAGTTGGTGGGTGGGTTGGTCCCACAATAGAAAGCTACTGGTACCGCTTCTCCATTATTCTCTATGTTAATCACAAATAATTAGATCATAACAAACACCAAAAAAACTATATATTACAGGAATTTGCAGTATTTGCATGTTGATTCAAAAAACCATCAGAACTATGGGATGTAAATTTGTCGGTTTGTGTAACATCCCTGGGATCATGATTATGGGATGATGGAATCTGAGATGAATTTAGGTAGAAACCCCACCCCTTCACAAGGCCACCTGGTATGAGAGGGACCCACTGTTGATGTTATAGGGCACATAGCTATTGTGTTATAGGGCTGACCATCTTGCCCCCAGACGCCAAATAAATCACCAGGCGGCAGGTCCAGTTATCAATGGATTTTAATAATAAGATTTGTTTTTGCTTGCCATAGAGAGTTCTTAGCTTTGTCTCATTATCAATGCTGAATGGATCATAACAACGAATACAAATGGTTGTCCCCGACTACACTGACGCTATCTTTCAATTTCTTGGTGGATGTTAGCAGAACTAGTAAGTGCTGTGTGGACTATAGGGCACGTAGCTGTTGTTATGGAGGCAGCCATCTTACCCCCGACGACAAACAAAACATCAGGTGGCAGGTCCAGTTATCAAGGTTTTTATCAAGAATATTTTGTCTTGGCTTGCCACAGAGGGGATGTACCCTCCTCTCACAGTTATCTATAGATTGTAACAGCAGATAATAGTGGTCCCCCCCCCCCCCCCGAAGACAATGGCTCTTTCTTTAAAATTTCCTGGTGGACGTTGGCAGAACAAGCAATCACTCTGTGCCCTATAGGGAGCCAAAGTGAACCCGCTGAAACCACAGATACCCGTTTACAAAACACCATTTCCAGTGGCCAGTAAGAACGAGGCTTAGCCCTAAACCTATGGGACTTTGAGGGTAGACTTGTTTTTGGTCTCGTTGGATAACTCTGTCTCGAAGCTATGATGACAGTTGTTAAGTTTATCAAAAATCTGGATTGCAGAATGACACGTATAATCTTGAACTAACATAGTCAAAGTACTGAGCGCCTGTATCCGGAAATGGTGTTTTATAAATGGGTATCTGTGGATTCACTTTGGGTCCCTATAGGAGTAAGTCTATTTCCAAGGACAATATGTACACTATCCATGTGGTGTGGGAAGTGATAGAAGTAAATGAACAAAAAACACGGTGTTTATAATTACATTATTTTATTCGTCATGACCTAGTCCATATGTACAGCATCCAAAGCCCATTACGTCATCGATATTCATAGCATGCGGGGCCATCAGTCACCTACAGCACTGTCCACAGGGGGCGCCACTGTACGACAACGCCACCAGGTGGCCGTTTCCTCTCTACCAGGTGGCGCCACCGCGGTAAACAAACATTTCTCTTAGAAGCTGTAGAAAAAATGTCCACTTGACACACACAAGAAACGCCGGATAAGTTAGTTGTGTACTGCTCGCGCCTCGGCGTTACAATCCAGTAGTAGTTGGTTAATCAGAGATGATATGGTCTAAAAATTACATAATTAATTCCTAAGGCTTTTCTCTTCGTTTTTAGAGTTCTTCTTTCCTGTTTTTTGTTCTAGACGGTCTTTCATATAGACCCATTATAAAACTGATTCTTGTTAACAAATTAAGAAATTATTTCCCACACAACTTTTAATATAACATTGGCTAATCCCAAAATCGACATTCAAATTAAAGTAGTGTTGCTTGGACCTGTGTGAACCATAAGTGTAATACTTTGAAAAGCCTGTACAGAGTTTTGATATACATGTACAATGTTATCTACACGGTAGTCGTCGCAGTGACTGCATTTCACATAGATACCAAAAAGAAAAACAATACGCGTTCCTTGCTTGCACTTTAAACAGACTGAAGCTTTTTTTTGCGCGCGGAAAACCTGACAGCCTTGTGTAGTAACTCGAGTACCAGATTTCTCTGAGCTGTGTGCACTGCTTCTTCTTCTCCCACTGATTTTTCTCAAGATGGAAAAAAAATCCATCTCCTTTGCAAATAATACAAACTTCCACAGGGCTTTTGCAACCAAAACGAACTTAATGACTAATAGTGTGACATTTCCAGTAATATCTTAGCACTTGTGCTACAATTTCCTTCCTTTTTTTTAATTCGCATAATAATGAAATATGTGCCAACCTTAATTACTTATTTGGGGAAAATAAGTATACATTATCATATATACTTGGAATGGACATCTTTTCTCATCCCCAGTATTGCATCTTGTTCATTAAAACTTGAACATGAGTATAGATTCTTTTAAATTACGACATGTAAAATGATGACGTCATGCACTGACGCTCACAAGTCACAAAATGGAGGACCAGCCACGGACGCACACTCGTGACGTCACAAGTCACGTGGACAGCTCCACCTAGGAGCGTCTCAACCCAAAATTACTAGAATAATTACAGGTAGGAGAGTAATAATATTAATAATAATAATGATAACGCGTGGACTTTTAAATGATATGAAGCCAGAAAGAGAACCGCGTGCTACAGAGTGAACTAATTGGGTTTCTTTCCTCCTTCTGTTATTCTTTGCTATTCTTTGCCATTCTGGTACAAAAGAAAGGTCACTATACAGCACAACCCATAGGGCGCTGACCGCAGTGAGAGTCCAGCCTAGGCTGAAGCCCGATACGCCGAATGCTCCTTTTTTTAACACATGGCGGTTGGACCTGGGTCCCAGGGCTGTGGTCTACAGTGAAGACTCAGTGCACTATACATATATATATATATATATATTTATATATACTCATTATATGATGGGGGAATTGGCCGCAAGACGAGATTTTTTTTTTCTTTCGGAGCAGAATTCTTCGCGCGCAGTGGCCCGGTGAGAAATGTTCCAGCAACAACTGTGACAAGCTACAAACAAAAAAAGAAACAGTTGTTGCGTCCATCACATAATTAACATAATTACAAATTCGTCACGAGCCGACCCAACTGATCTTTTCCAGTGGTACATATATTGAAGATAGTGGCATGAAATTGGGTTCGGTTATCTTTTTTTAGCATTCTTTTCAGTTTGCACAACAACAGCCCTGATATAGGAAACCTATTTTACCTCAGGCTACATTGTTAGTATTATTTTTTTGTTTGACTTTTGTTATTCTTCATATATCTACCAGGGAGGCACAGTCACTAAATCTTCACTCGTATCCTATGCTTCGTTCGTTCTCATTGGCTGAAAAGCACCAGCCAATCATACGCCTTGACACAATAAAGAAATCCTACAAATCAGAATAGCTGTTACAATTTGATTCAGGGGTCTGCCTTGCCCCGTCTCCCCCCACCCAACCCCCTTATCTGAGTTTGTACCACACTTTGTTCTGTCCACGATACTGTCTGAGCAAGTTTAATACACATACTCACTCCAGAGTTTGGTGACAATAGTAGGAACCTGTACAAATCATTTTCTAGATACAATTGATAGAATCATACAATAACATCAACCATCGGGTGCGTAAACTCCCTTAATCGCAGTGCCGGTGGAGCTCGACACTCGCGTACTCGCAACACGCACAGATCCCTGGGTTCGGTGACCGAACAGCTGTTTCGCTGCAACCGAAGGCCTTACAACCCAATATATACCACACCAAACCCTTGTTTTACACCAGCTCAGCATACACTACGTACGGCTTTGGGTTTAGGGTTCTGGAAATCTCTGGAGAGATAGTAGTTTGGAAACAAAGAAAATTGTTATGATATCCCATTTAAACCTCTGTCGCCTACAGCTTTCACTGAATGACCAAAAGCAAAGCATTTCTATTTGTATATGTGGTAAGAAGGCAATGGTGTGGGCCCTAAGAGAGGGCCCTCTGATGGTATGGTTATGTACGGCGCTACCACAGGTCCATACTGCATTCCCTTACTGCGCATTGTGGCGAAAAACCTTCACAATTACGTCCATAAACCACGGGATTCCACAACGACGCCACAGAGTAACAAAATACACATTTCCTCTTTTTTTTCATGTCGAAAAATCTAAAAACAGTACAGAGACACAGCTTTATCCATCCCTCCCCCCACTTTTTTTGTTTGTTATCATCATCATCATCATGTTTGGTTTATATTTGTTCCCAAGAATGTATCTAGTTGTTGAGTACTTGTGAAACACGACTGTTCTGTGTGGTGTAGAATGTATGAAAGGTCGACTCCGACTCGAGACGGCTGGCCTTGTAGTTGTCGATGAGACTGCAGTGAGACTCATCCGTACACACCGAGACGACGAGAAAATCACCTCAGTCGGGTTCAACTCGATACACAGACATGTTCAACGTATTGGGAGGTGCGTGAGGGTAGCTTTTTTGTCGTCTTCGGTCTCGTGGCCCGCTGAAGCATGCAGCATCTGGTAACATTTCACAATTCGACTATATATAGAGATAGAATATATCCTATTTTACAGCATCTTTGCTCTTTTAAGACATGGTGTTATTATAATAACACAAACAAAACCTGGTTTTTTTTCCTTATTAAAACCCAAAAAACAACAATTCTCACTCCACTGAAAAGTCACACACCTTGACCCAGACACCCATGGCGACAGGAAATGGGTTGCCCCCAGTGATGGGTCCCTGCACGAGGTGCCGCTAGGTGGATACAGTGTCGCCCCCTGGGAGCTACCTCCAGCGTGTGCCACCAGGTGGCGGTGGAGGCAGTCTACGTCATGTCCGGCTGCGCGCGCACGGCGGACGTAGCCGCGGGAAAACGTGCGGACAGATGTCGTCTGCAGGTTCACTGGTGGTGTTTTGTTTTCGCTCTGGAGAATCAGTTCTTGGATGAGGAGGAGGAGGAGGAGGTGGAGGTGGAGGAGACTGAGGGAGGGGTGCGGGCGGGGGGTGTGGTGGGTCGGGGTGCTTCTTGGTGGAGGAGGAGGAGGAGGAGGTGTTGGAGGTGGTGGTGGTGGTGGTGGTGGTGGTGATGGCGGTTCGGGACACAGGCGCTGGGTCTCTCACTTGCTGCAGCAGCCGGTACTGCCCTGCGGGTTATCCTGAGTTATATCTACAGTCCTAGGCCGCGGGGCGCCACCTGGCTCGTTCTTCGGAAGCTTCTTTGCTGTTAAAAAGGAAGGAGAACAATTTTTGGTCAGTGATGTTTTTTTTTTATGGTTTAAAAAAAAAAAAAAATCTTAATTGGGTCTGATTCGCTAGTACAGGACACCGATCTACCATCATACCCGTGTGACAGTCTGTATATAATTTTTTTTATGATTAACAGGCACAATATTTGAACAAGAAACCAAATAATCGCAAACCAGTGGGTGCCAACTAAATTGAGGAAACCGCTACATAAATCCAATCATTTCGCCCCGCCTAATCTGCAGTGTTATCTGCATGCACACCTGATAAGAATAGATTTGAAAATCATATCTGGATTCGTATAAAGACCTGCGATTATGTGTAATAATGTTATGTTCCAATTTCTCTGTATGTGAAACATACAAGCACTTTCCCTTGGCCTAACTGATCATGCTGACTTTACGCAACAGGCTGATAGAGGCGAACCTTGGTTACGACCAACATGGTGGCCCTACGGGGTAAACACGGAGCCAGCATATAACCTTAATCTCGATGTATTGCTAAGCAGTACACAAGTCCACAGCTAGTGGTCAATGCAGTAACACCAGCAATAAAGCTTGTAACTGGACAAAGTCTTGGAGTCGCTCATTCGCACAGATAATAATAATAAGTATTGATCAAATAAGGCTAAAATCTGCTAGTTACTTACCAGTTGGCAGACATTATTGATTTCAGTTTGTTTTGTTTTTGAAAATTAATATCATTAACCTTTGGTATGGGAAGTTATAAAGAAACTTTTCAGCGGCGAACAGCACAAATATGAATTGGACACTGGCACCCACTCCAAATTATGGTGTCCCATTATGTGACTTAATAAACAAAGTCTCCTGGTCCAAAGATTAAATTTGGCCAAACCAAATTTACATAAAACAAGGCGCAATATGGAAGAATTAAAAACTTACCTATTGCCAAAAATATGTCATTTACATTCATTGCTGTCTTTGCTGACGTTTCCATAAATAATAAACTGTTCTCTTCTGCATATGCTTGGGCCTCCTACAAAGTACAAACAGGATTCACATTTTAGTGTAAATAAAACACAGAGCTATAGGTTTAGATACAGACTTTGAATCAATGAGACGTGGCTATAACATCTAGTAAGCCAGATGCTATCTTAATAATATAAAAGGATAAGAGAAAGAGATCAGAGACATTAATATCTAAGAAAAATAGTGGACTGGAGCAGAGTTTTTGTAATTTCTCTCTGTTCCGCTGAAGTTGTTTCTTCTGGGTTGGGAAAAGATATAGCGGTGGGAGACAGTAGTGAAAAAAGATACGCCTCGTCTACCTATACTCGAGCAGAGTTATCTTACCAGGTAACATGGAACTTACACAAAATACATGTTCTATCAGAATACAGATGTTGTTAACTACATGTAGTGAGATTGATTGTTTATTACCCACCCATTAGGGAGTCTTCATAAGAAATGTATAGGGCACCTAGAATTAGCTACCCAGAGATTCTGGCATGTGAGAATCTCCTGCAGGAGATTCCGAAAAAAAATAGTCCTGTCCATAATGAGGTTGAATCATCATGTACTTCGAAATAAGTTTCTTGAATGTTCATTCATTGCTTATCATTTAGAATCAATCATAATAATCTAATTTACCATCAGAAATCACTGTCATATTACACTTTGCATGCTAAAAGTACAAGTTAATGGCGAATTTTATTATTGGTGTAAGTCTACACCGAATTACTGCCAGACTTGACAGTGCTATGATGTCTGGAACTAAATGGCTTACAGAAACTGTTTAATTGCAATAGATTTGTTATTAATCTTGTAGGTGGGTAATAAATACAATAACGAATGGTTTTGTATAGGAATTGTTTGTTTGTTTGGGTAGTTTAACGTCCAATTTGTTCAATTAGACTTTGTATAGGAATGACCGTAATCTCCTTGTAGTAGACGACGTAATATCCTCGCTAATCGCTTGGATATTACTACTCGTCAACTACTCGGGAGATTACGGCCACTGGTACACAAAACCAGTCATTATTGTGTATGTAGCTTTAGAAGGCTGCTGGTGAGTTATGGCTAGGGACGTACCTCATACTCCACCATACGTTTGTTGGCCAGATCAGCTTTGTTTCCCGCCAGTGCTATTACAATGTTGGGGCTTGCTTGCCGCTGTAGTTCTCTTACCCACGTTTTCGCCCGGCCGAATGTGTCCTGAAATTTATAGTATCACATGTTATAATAGCAGTATAAATGGTAAATATCTGTTAACACTAAGACTCCGATAGGAGGGTAGGGGACCGAGCCCTCAGAAGCTCATAGGATTAGAACTTTTTTTGGTGTACTTTTCAGAATGTTAATTCAATGAATTTCAATGATTATCCCCACCCCCCACAAAAAAAAGACAACCCATATTCTCACCGGATTAACATCATATAAATCTTAAGTACTTTGCATATGGCTCAGTATTCGCTATGACCAAGTTATCCCCTATTTGTCTCAGGGTTGTCAGTTAGGGTCAGGGAAAAAAGTAGAAACATTTTTCATATGGCATTTTTTTTCTGCCTAAAAAAAACAAAACACACTTGGATAACTTGTCCTTATCGGATACGGCATGGGGTTGAGGGTCTGTTGGCGTAAAGGAGGCTAAATAAATATCATCTTGGCTTGTTTGTTTCTTGGGTAGTTTAATGTCCAATTTGTTCTACTTTGGGTTCGACCGAATCTATGAGATGAATTTAGATAGAAATCTCACCCCTACACATTTACCAATGTGAGAGTTCTTTTAGTTCCCACACCACATAGACATGGTATGAGAAGGACTGGCCTCTGATATAGCAGTAAATCTACCACTGCTGGGAGTGAAAGAGAAAAGTGACTGACAACCTTGGGGTTATATTTGCTTGCCACAATGAAAATAAACTACATATACTGAAATCAAAATGTAGATTTCCATGGAAAATAGAAAACTGATATCTCTGTTGTCTACACAGAAGAGAGAGAAGTTCTTACTTGGTTTGTGATATCGTAAACAACTATGGCGGCCTGCGCTCCCCGGTAGTACATGGGAGCGAGGCTGTGATACCGCTCTTGGCCGGCTGTGTCCCAGATCTCGAACTTGACTGTCGTGTCGTCTAGGCACACTGTCTGTGTCAGGAAGGCGGCTGGCGAACAAGAAACAACACCGAGGTCAGCGAAATATTTAAAAAAAAGTGAGTCATCTTAGTAATGACCACAGGAACAATGATTATGGTGTATGTGGGTAAAGACTTATATAGAACGACCTGACCATGTTGTACATGATACAAAACGAGATGGGGAACTGTGTTTTTTACGGAACAAGTCCCCAGGCTGAGTTCTGTAAAAACATCAATTCCCATCGAGTTTTGTAGCATGTACAAGCATGGTGGGTCTTTCTATATTTGTTATATACCCAAAATTATTCAAATCTTACCATATATCGGCATAGAGGACATGTCAGCATCAAACCCACACACTGCTGATATTTTAACATGTGCAGTATAACAGTGTACTGCACAGTGTTCAGTATACAATGTATACTGCATATGGAGCAGCAGTACGTAATTATCAAATATACTGCATTGGTATATAATAAAAAGAGATATTGGAAATATTTTCATGTGGATTTATCTGCCTCAGAGATATTTTAATTAGTGTAGATCAGGCTTCAGGCTTAATTTGGATTAGGATAAAATGTTATTTCCCCTGTGGAAAATAACAGGATTTCTTTGGAAAAGTGGAAACTGACATCTCTATTTTGTTGAATTAAAAATAAAACCTGAAGAAAAAAATTATCTCCTATTTCAACAGATTCAACATCTCTTAACATGAAATGCGCTATCTCATTGAGTATGATGAAAACTGACACTTCTATGCATTTTTTATGCATATATGATTTTTAAAAAAAAGCAGTATGCCAGTTGAAGATCTACCTGTGCAGAACTGGTTATTTTTCTGTAAAAATATAAACAACAAAAAAACAACCACAAAAAACAACCCAAAAACTCACCTCCTATTGTGCTCTCCTGGTACTCATGGAACTGGCCCTTGACGAAACGGAGGACTAAACTGGACTTGCCGACGGCCGACTCTCCTAGTAGGACGAGTTTGAACTGACATATTTTGCCTTGTGTGGCACCGTTGGGGCGCTGGGCTCCGCCGCGATTCGCCATGTTGGGGGCGCTGCTCTGCTGGTGAGTGTCGATGTGAGGCCCGCTGTCAATGCCGCTCCTTCCTCCTCAGCCCGAGCCCTGTCAAACACACGGTGAGACACACATTATCATCCATCGTATACAAAGCCTCAGTAAACCACGACCCAGTGTATAAAACCTGTCAGATACCATAACTGTGGTATACCTGTGATTCAAACCTGTGGTATACGGCCTCAAAACCATGGTATACGGGAAAAATAGTCCTTTTTGCTATAGAGCAAAGAAATAGTCCCTATTGTTATACCCTCTAATACGTCCAAAATTTTGGAAATTTTGCGTACATACTTTATGGGCCCAAATCTAAGTAGGGCTTGGTGGTAAACCACTAAGTTCTTGTACTTGCGAATCATTTCCTCAGTAAAAAAAAACCAAAAAAGAAACATCTTTTTTGGTTGGGATTAAGACCACAAACTACAAGTCGGCCAGAATCTTTTTGATGATAATCCTTTAATTTTGTTTACGATAAGGTAGGACGTGGCAGGTGTGCTTTCTGTGGCTGCTACCGAAAAGAATTTTGTTGAAAACGGAGAGGACATGGCCTCTGCCACAAAATGATTGCATACAAAATGATTCTATACAACAATGACAATGATGGTAATAAAAAAAAAAGAATTCCAACGGAAAAGTGAAAGTCTGTAAACTCTGAAGAATTAGTACAATCACCAGAAGTATCTTATAAGTAGTATGCTTTTTTTTTTTGAATCCCTGGTCTCAGCTGTTAACTATAATGGCCTTTTTATCATGTAACTTATTCTCGGATTTAAATTGATCTCAAGAACGACCATTTGGACGAACAGAAACCCTGGGAAATCCCAGGTCTGATTACAACTATTTTATTTTTGTCGATTGGGTCACATCGCTATGCCCAAATAAAATTTCATTATTGCCCAGAGATTAGGTTATTCTGTTCTTGTCTATCATGTTAAATAATCTAATGAATAAATTTGGTAAATCTTGTAGGTCTCCTCTAGAAGGGTCTAACTGTGCTTAATTTACATTAAGCTAAAAAAAAAAAAAAGGAAAAAAAAGACAAAAAAAAAAGACACACCCACAATTCTACAAAATAATCTGGTAAATTGTTTTAATTGGGATAGCCACAAATAAACTGAGTAATTGTGTCACTCTCCCACAAGATATCTAGCCTCGGAATCTGCATCTCCATGGGTGATGCTGATAAAAGAATACTATTATGATATCACTTTCCGGGAATGCCTGGGAAAAAATCCTATATGGCACAGAAACTGATGAGGAAGTTATACAGCTCCACTCTTGTCTGTGCTCTCTTTTTTTATTGGGCAGAGAAGCAATAAGACAGGAGTCTTCTGCTTAGCAGGTTTTTTGCAGGCATTCTCTATCAACATGACACGTAGTCTAGTGCTTCTAGTACTAGAAGGTGTTTTTTTTTTTGGTTTTTTTAGCCACGTATTCAGATAGAAGGTAATATTTTGTTGAGAATCTTGCTGGGTCACTGGGGCTGGTGGGTGTATAATATTCAGGGCTCGGTGTATAGCAGCATACTATCTAATGTATCATATATAGCTGCATATATGGTAACCTTAGGTCTTTAAGTACGGTGTCTATGTCAACAGAAATTACCCCTTAACAGAGAACTATTTATCAGTGGTTGGGCAATCACAAATAATAATAATGATAATAATAATATTAAAAATTATACAAAAATTCAGTAGGGTGTCCAGGTCATCAGAAATTATCCCTTATCAGAGAACTATTTATCAGTGGTAGGACAATCACAAAAAAATTGTTTTAGATACACTGGAATCGGATCTGAAATCAGAGAAATGCCTATAAATTTGGAAATATCTATCAGTGGTAAACAAGTCTAACTGGTAACGTCTCTATAATATCACGAGATAACTGTCCATCCCTTAAAGATGAATTAATAAACTTTTCCCCTTTACTGTCCACGTTTCAGCGTATAATCGCCTTCAACAGGACACGGAATGGGAGTGTTGAGTAGACTGGCCTCTCTCCTGGTGCATCCCTAGAACCCCTCCTAAAGAGCCGGGACTGGTTCCTGGTACTGGCCACATATTACAACCTGAAAGTCTCGA
The DNA here is from genome assembly GCA_950022655.1 of Alentia gelatinosa. Lineage (NCBI taxonomy): Eukaryota > Metazoa > Annelida > Polychaeta > Phyllodocida > Polynoidae > Alentia > Alentia gelatinosa. The sequence goes on from OX465589.1 coordinate 9,304,557, forward strand.
GCAATGCTACGTGTTAAACGAATGGAACTGTGTTGATGGCAAACTCTGGACGACCAAAATAGGATGGCCTCATAATAGAGTTGTTATGATTAATAGTATGTCAACCGTAATACGTTCCCAGAACGTACAGTATGACGGGGCACCTCTGAGGGTACACTCCCTCAGCTGGGTGACGTTAGGTAGAGAGGGAGGATCATCGACATATATTACGGTGAAGAATTAAAGAAGAAACCAACACGTTTTGGTCAAAGTCGTCGTTCTCCACGAGTTTGATGCGGAGTGATATGAGCAAGGCAACTGCCGAGTGAATATCACGTAGCATTCAAACGAGTTGGAGAATGACTTCATTGACCAAAACGAGTTTGCTTTCTGTATTTATCTCACACCTGTACACACTAAAAGAGTGGACAACACACAGGATATTAACCGTGGAGAACGGACTGCGATACTTGTAGGGGTATGGAGAACGAGTTCCCAATGTTAAGTCTATGGACATTTATTCCAGGGGTGAGATAACACATGATACATTGTCAGTTGTTGTGGGATTACCAAATGCAGGGATATGACATAGTCACAATACTAAAGTGAAAAGGTTAACAGAGAACCACCTTTATTATTCTATCTTTATCATCCTTCTTATCTAGTCTCCATACCAAACCTCTCTTTTGCCAGTGTTATGGAAATAATTTAACATGATTACGCATTGGGTCATACTAGCAAATAGAATGTTCATCATTGATGAATGAGCGTGCAATTATGAATGAATGATAATAGGTTTCAGTTACACTCAGTCTATGGATAGCTTTCTGTAACCCACTTGCACCCACTCAACCCATTTCTGCAACCGCTGGAGTCTAGGATCCAAATATATCAGCACCAGTGGGTCAATGAAGTATCTTGGTCTCTATAGTCAGGGATGCCAGTTGGCGTTCCGAAAAAAAAGTGGAAAATTTGTGCTGGTGCTGCAACCCAGTGGTAGCCATTTATTTGTATGAATGTAGCTCAAATAACGGAATTTTTTTTTAGGAAATGGAAAATTCGAATTTCCACTAAAAAGTGGAAAACTGGCATCCCTGTTAATAGTGATTGGTCATGGTCAGTTGGGCATGCCTTTGAGATCCTGAGACACTGGCACCCTGACCCTTTCCTACTATCACAGTGACTATCACGCAGATAGTGAAGGGATACATTTTTCTCAGTAGGCTGAAAGTGTATGTGAGCCCTCTAACCTTTAATAGGCAACGTATATAGGGCGTCCAAGCACGCTCTAAAAAGCTGGTCATTGGTAGCCCTGCCTATGGCTTGACAGGTGTGCACCGTGTACAGCCGTCAAGGTGAGGTGTGCTTTACTGGTAAAACCAACTGTGTTTATTGACGGTGCAGTCAATAGAGGGCGCAGACAGACGGGGCGGGTGTTTACTCGCCGTGCCTCCTGCATCTCCACAACTCGTCCTCGTCCACTCGTCACAGTGTGTATCCGTCTGACAGGTTTAGTGGGTCAGTCAGTGGCGAGTCTGAGGTAGGCGACATGCCGACGCAGTCTTACAGGATTTACAGGGAATATGACATAAGAATTCCACAAGCAACCGTTTTTCACGGATATTCGTCGAGCCAACCTGGAATGTAGGTGGCGCTTCGAACCCCCTTTATCCAAGGTGGCGGCCCTCTTGGCAGAGCACCTACGTAATGCTAAGCCTATGGCTAATATTCAGACGTTCATTTCTGATGGTATTCAAGAGCAGATAGGTAATGTTCGCTGAGGGGCGCAATTTTGCCCCCGACTAGGTGTTCTTCACGTTTGGAGCTGAAAAATTGGGTATTCTTCACTACTGGCGGTGCAAAAGAAGTGAGCAATAATAGGCTACGGTCATGATTCTAGCCATCCTCACATATGAGTATTGAACCTTTCATGGGTGAAAAAACATGATCTGGGTTTCATCTTAAGTCATCCTACCCTGGAATAGGTGTAGAGAGGCAAGGGAACGATGGTAAATCTTTAAAAACCAATTGAATCTTACAATGGTTCTGTACCCTATGGAATATCAATTTGGGAAGATAGTGGAAAGAATGTGGGTCAACAGAGGAGAAGTAGAAGTAGTTGTTGTTGTTATTGTTTGGGTAGTTTAACGTCCAATATGTTTCCTTTGGGTTTGATAGTGATCAAATCTACTAGTTGGATTCAGGCAGAAATCTCAGCCCTACCGGGGTGAGTTCTCTTAGTTCCCACACCACATAGACATGGTATGAGAAGGACTGGCCTTTGATATAGCAGTAAATCTATCATTGCTGGGGAAGAAAGAGAAAGGAGGCTGCGGTGGGACAGGAACCCACAAAGTGCCCACAACCTTCGGGTTACAGATCCAGTGCCTTAACCACTGAGCGAACTCCCCACCCCCAAGTAGAAGTGGAGGGGAGGGGTTCCTTTGGGATAATAAGAGAAATAAGATTGGGTGAAGGTGGAATGCAAAAGAAATGGAGAATAGGGAAGAAGGGGAAGTTTGAGAAATCTTGGGACTTTTCTATACATAATTTATAGTCTATATAAATATATACAGATATAAGGAAGTTTGTGCCACACTATTTATTAACTGCGCTATCACTATTTCCTGTCACTTGCCATGGTAACTAAATATCTCTTTGCTACTATGTATCATTGCGTCACCTTGTTTACATACTATGTTTACATGGATGTGAAACGCTGTCATTCGCACTTTATGGTTAGTCCTATCTAACCACCTTTCGCCCACTTGCATCTTCAAACCCTTTTGAAGACGCCAGGTTCTTTGTAAAATCACTTTGACACTACAACAGAACCCCTGTCACACTTGGACAGGACCGTGTGCTTCGACACCCACAACAAAACGCCTGAGGAAACACTTGTTGAAACCTGTGTTCTATCCGTAACCACTACGGTTAGATCAAAGTTGCCCCAATCTGTTGACATCCTGATCAGCAGCTTAGAAACTAACCCCACTACATCGCTACCATAGCGATATTGACATCGTGACGTCATGTCGCGAGGCGAACCTTCGACGATGACAGCGTCATCTCTTTCACTTGAAAATGACATTCACACGGTAGCGTTTGTGGTGAACAGTCAGGCTTTGCCTCGTACTGCCAATGGATGTGAATTTAATGACAGGGTCATTTTACACTTGGATATGGACCCAACTGACTGATGTCTAATCTTACTTCGAACTGCAGTAAGAGCCTGCAGTTACATCTAAATGACCCTTGTACTTCTTGACAGTTATGGGGACATCCATAAAGAATGTACGCACTGAGGGGGGGGGGGGGGGGGGGGGGGTAAAAAAATTTGGAAATTTTGCGTATGCTCCCTCTTTGTTCTATTGCGTACAAGATCGGGAGGGGGTGGGGGGTCAAAAATTTCAGAAATTCTTCATACTTATTATATGGATTGCCCCTATGTAGAATTCAGGTAATTATTTCTATTTTTGTGTGTGTGCATAGGTTGGGTTTGAAGTGTTTTCGCCACGTTTTCTAAATCAGGTAATTATTTCTATATCTATCGAATTTTGTATCTATGATCATCAATGATATCTGGATTGTTTGTTTGTTTGGTTTTATTTAACATCCAGTCAACCATTATTGGTCCTTTCCAGACTTTCTCAAGGTTCTTTTACACCACTAGGGTGGTGATCGAATCTATGTGATGAAATCAGGTAGATATCTCACCCCTACACATTTACCGAGGTGAGAGTTCTTTTATCTGGAGAATTTCTGCTGTGGTTAAGGGGTTAATTGAATAAACTGTTTTCTGGGTTTCCTCTATAGAACTATACATGACTCAGCATAAACACCTCTCTCAGTGACTTCGCAGCGTGATGCCAGTGTCCAGCCCAATAATTACCCCATCTGTGTTTCTCGTCTGGTATGGACCACAGCGGGGAATAATCTATCGTAACACGTGTGCTGCTTACCTCTATCGTGTTGATTCTGTATGAATCTATAATAATCTGCTGGGGCGGAATGAGGCCTCAGTGTTTGGTAAATCTCCTTCAAACTGTTTTGTTTGTTTGTTTGGTTGGTTTGGTTTAACGTCTAGTCAACCATTATAGGTCCTTACCAGACTTTATCGAGGTTCTTTTACACCACTAGGGTGGTGATCGAATCTATGTGATGAATTCAGGTAGAAATCTCACCCCTACACATTTACCGAGGTGAGAGTTCTTTTACTTCCCACATCACATAGATATGGTGTGAGAAGGATTGGCCTTTGACATAGCAGCAAATCTACCACTGCTGGGGGTGGGATACGAACCCACAAAGTCCTACAACCTTGGGGTTACAAGTCAGGTGCTCTAACGACTGAGCTAACTCCCCACCCCCTCCTTCAAACACCACATTCCTCACAGCATCTTTGTAAAAAATCATGTCACTTCACTAAGCACGGTGAATAAACGAGGAACAGCCAATCTACACCTACCTACCACACTGAGTGACAAAACAAACACACGTCACATTTCTGCAGTGACCCACTCTCTGTCTACCCTCGCCAACAAGGCAAGACTGGCCCAAATTCCATATTTTTTATCATTTACGCGTTTTATAGGCAGAAGACTGCGAGAGGATGAAGTGCTGACTGAGTCACCTGACACTTCCCTCAACCCACGCCAACCCCTCCTGGAGGTCTTTGTCTCATGCCAGGCATCATCTTTAGACAAGGGAACATCTTCGTCTACCGTGATACAGGGTTGTCAGTTGGGGTCAGAAAAAACAAGGACATATTCCCATGACATATATACACCATAAACACTGGAAATGTATTAGATGAAAGTAGTGTTATTATTACTAAACATATGCATCTAAGAAGAGTCTGTGGATAGGTAAAGTTGGGAATTAAGGTTTGTTACTGATATGAGAAATATAGCAGTTGCATCTCTCTACTCTGTGTTTGTTGTATGTTCATTTCATACAAGGAAAGGGATTTCATATTTAAAAAATGAAAACACGGATTTCCGCGGAAACAAGGAAAACTGACATCCCTGGGACTATCGTGCAGTCTTATATCAGAACCACAGTATCACTCAAAACTGTGACACAACTGTATAGGGCACAGAGTGATTGCTAGTTCCGCCATCATCCGCAAAGAAATTGTCGGATGGCGCCACTGTATTCGGGGGGCAACCACTATTATCAGTTGTTGTAATCTATAGATGATATTGAGGCAAAGCTTCCACAGCACAATAGCTATGTGTTCTATATAAGATGACCTTCACTACAGGAAGAACTGATGTAATCAGATGTTGTGATCCAAAAATTAAAAAAAAAGAAGAAGTTGATACGAGGCTAGGATCTTAGGGTAAATATAAGACGGTTTGGTGTTCTCTCTGTAGCAGCTACCGCTTTGAATGAGCTAGATGCTGTCATCTACTGATGTCACTGATCCATTCGAGGTGTGACGATCATAGTGACAGCAGAGTTAACATGGCGATTCGCTTGGTGTCAAGTGGTAACAAAAAACTGTTTCATGTGGACCAAAACATGATCGTCACAAGAACGGAAGAACGATAATGTATTATCGAAGGCAATAAAGACCCCTCAAAAAAAAAAAAAAAATGTTGTTATGATGTGGGCATGACGATGACAAAATTTAAAAAAAAAATGAATATAAGATGGCATGCAGGACACAGAAAACTGGTGTAAAAATGGCCATGACCAGAACCAGGACTCTTGGCTCCTGGAAACCGCCCCTCCATGCTATGCTGCTGTTTACCAATACATTATCTTGTTTGGTTTATCTAACATCCTGAGGGACTCTCAGGGTTTATAGGCATTATCTCAAGGTCCAGCTTTTCTCGCTGGTTTTACACCACAGGGGTCGAATCTATGAGATGAATTTAGGTAGAAATTTCACCGCTACGTATTTACTGAGGTTCTTTTACTTCCCACACAACACAGACATGGTATGAGAAGGATTAGCAGTAGGTAATTCACTAGGGATAAAGGAGAAAGGTGGCTGCAGTGGGACTTAAACCCACAACCTTGGGGTTAAGAGTCCAGTGCCTTAACCACTGAGCTGATTCCCCAACCTCACTCTAACTTGTAAAAACATTTACCATTATGACATAAAAGAAGCAAATTATCACGACGAATCAGTCCTAACGGGCATTTACACATGATACTCGAAAAAAATAGTAGTAGTAGCTTAGAGCTGCTAATGATATCCTTTGAGGATTCACCACAATGCAATGTCCATGAGGCAGAACACAGCGTTATTGGCCGAGTTTATCAGAATGGCTATAAATCGATATATATTCTAGTATTGCTGGTGCATATTAAATATCGGAATTCCGTCATTTGTCGGAAAACTTGCATCCTTGTCTAAGGATAATTAGCATAGGAAGACTCCAGTTACCCCAGGTCTACTTCAGGCCTGGGCGGTGGAGCAGTCTGCAGATCATCATTTGCCCATTGAATGAGGGCAGCATCCATCAACAATCATGTAGCCACTTCATTCCACTCGCCGAATCAGGACAGACCTGCCCATATCTGCGGGACGTCACTTGATCACTGCCTGTACAGGAGTGGAGTGGTTCTCAGCTGCTGCAGAGTGCGACACCCCGTCAAGCCTCCTCCAGCATTAACTTAAGTACAAGTACCTGTGGATTCCCGTCTCTGATTCTAACCACCCTCCTCCAGCATTAACTTAAGTACAAGTACCAGTGGATTCCTGTCTCTGATTCTAACCACCCTCCTCCAGCATTAACTTAAGTACAAGTACCAGCGGATTCCCGTCTCTGATTCTAACCACCCTCCTCCAGCATTAACTTAAGTACAGGTACCCGTGGATTCCCGTCTCTAATTCTAACCACCCTCCTCCAGCATTAACTTAAGTACAAGTACCAGTGGATTCCCGTCTCTGATTCTAACCACCCTCCTCCAGCATTAACTTAAGTACAAGTACCAGTGGATTCCCGTCTCTGATTCTAACCACCCTCCTCCAGCATTAACTTAAGTACAAGTACCAGTGGATTCCCGTCTCTGATTCTAACCACCCTCCTCCAGCATTAACTTAAGTAAAAGTACCCGTGGATTCCCGTCTCTGATTCTAACCACCCTCCTCCAGCATTAACTTAAGTAAAAGTACCCATGGATTCCCGTCTCTAATTCTAACCACCCTCCTCCAGCATTGACTTAAGTAAAAGTACCCGTGGATTCCCGTCTCTGATTCTAACCACCCTCCTCCAGCATTAACTTCAGTACAAGTACCAGTGGATTCCCGTCTCTAATTCTAACCACCCTCCTCCAGCATTAACTTAAGTAAAAGTACCCGTGGATTCCCGTCTCTGATTCTAACCACCCTCCTCCAGCATTAACTTAAGTACAAGTACCTGTGGATTCCCGTCTCTAATTCTAACCACCCTCCTCCAGCATTAACTTAAGTACAAGTACGAGTGGATTCCCGTCTCTGATTCTAACCACCCTCCTCCAGCATTAACTTAAGTACATGCACCAGTGGAATCGCGTCTCTAATTCTAACCATTATCTCACTCCTGGTATCTTTGTCCCATAGGCTTAACATTGGGAACTCATTCTCCATGCCGCTATGAGTATTCCAGTCCGTTCTCCATGGTCTACATCCTGTGTATCATCCATTCTTTTAATGTGTACAGGGGTGAGATAAACACAGATAGCAACTCGTTTTGGTCATTCTCCAACTCGTTTGAATGCTACGTGATATTCACTCGGCTGTTGCCTTGTTCATATCACTCCGCACCAAACTCGTGGAGAACGATGGCTTTGACCAAAACTTTTTAGTTTCTTTCTCACACTATAAGCCATTTTCCACTGGCTGACTATTTGACACCGATCTACAGTCGTGAACCACTGATGTCAGATCGGTGAATGGAAACAGGCACGCAGAGGAGTGCTCGATTGTGATTAATTGTTCACAGGTTATGCAATGAGGCCACTACCAAATGACTTCTGTCAGTATGGACCTATCAAATGCAACAGGAACAAGGCATACACTGCACCCGATCTTTAGACACCGACGTGCCGTCATTGGCCGCCACTGATCGACTAAAAGGAGAACTAAAAAATCGGTGCCATTTTCGTTGGTCAGTGAAAAATGGCTTTATCATGACTCAGGCATAGGGCTGGGAATACTGCCAAAAAAAATATATCATGAAAAATCGTCAGGATTTTTTTAGGGGTGGCTTGGGCCCCAACAGAGTTGAGGGACAGTATCTGAAGGGGGCCCAGTTTTGAAGCCCCTGGAAGCTCCTGCATTCTGGGCCTCAGCTGAGAGTTAAATGGCCCGAATTGAGCAAATATTGCTCAACATCTTTCAGGTTTTTATTTTGAACCCCCACACCGCCCCGACCTTCAAACAATTTTCTCCTCGGATTTACATTGATCTTAAGAATGACACTTGTGTGGTGTGAAAAACTTGAAATCTGGGAAACTCCCATGCCTCCAGTCAGAAAAACGTCAGTTTTGAAAAAACGCCAGCGGTGTATCAATTGACATGTTGTACCACACTTTAACTCACCTGGTACAAGTTTAGCCATAGGAATAACTTAAGAAAAAAATACTCAACGATCACCCCCGGTTACGTGACAATACTACGCCATGTCGTGGCGGAGTGAATACGAGATGACGTCGTATGCAATTGACCAATCAGCGGCCAAAATATATTTCAGAGAAAAGAATTATTCTGATATTGTAATGCTATTTAATGTCATCAATTGAAAGGGTGAGATGAATCCAGAATCGCAGAGCCGCATATAAATACACCATACTCCACTCGTTTTGATGCGCTGTAATCATCACTCGGCTTCGCCTCGCTGACGTTTTCAGCCCATCCAAACTTGTGGAGTATGGTGTATCTGTATGATTCTCACTCCATTCTATATGAGTATAATTGATGCCAATAATTAATGTCAGGCAAAAAATACCTGGACTGGGAATGGTGTACCTATGACAATATGAAATGTTCATTTGGAGATGGTAAAATGAGTAATAGAATACTTACAAACATTTAATCCAATGTAAATCTTAGTGTGGATATTTACAGGTCCACATATATGGTATAATGTGAATAAAGACCCCCCCTACAACCTTTTCTTTCGTTTTTTGGGGGTTGGGGAACTAGAGATTTCAATGAGTTCTTGAGGGAAACCGATACACCAGAACAAAATAAGAAATAACCGGAAAACTGTCATCTCCGGTCTTCTTAATTATGATGAGGCAATATCCACGACCCTCATTAAAATCTGTGACTGAAGTTTTAATTTCAGAAGCTGAGAAAGCCGAGCGGTGCAGTGTCATAAAATCAGGTCATGTGACCCAGGTGAGTAGTTCGTGTGTGGTCCGCCAGGAGCAGGTCGAGTTACTGTCAGCATGACTTGATTTCCACCCGATCTGACATCTCTCCTTCACTTCCACCTTACCATCCCTCAGTGCATCACCTCCTCAATTTAGTAATCATTACTTAACCCATATTCTCAATTTAGTAATCATTACTTAACCCATATTCTCAATTTAGTAATCATTACTTAACCCATATTCTCAATTTAGTAATCATTACTTCACCCATATTCTCAATTTAGTAATCATTACTTCACCCATATTCTCAATTTAGTAATCATTACTTCACCCATATTCTCAATTTAGTAATCATTACTTCACCCATATTCTCAATTTAGTAATCATTACTTCACCCATATTCTCAATTTAGTAATCATTACTTCACCCATATTCTCAATTTAGTAATCATTACTTCACCCATATTCTCAATTTAGTAATCATTACTTAACCCTTTAAGGACAGGTGCCTGTGGCCAAGCTACCACCTGGAGGACGGGTGCTGGTGGCACTTTATACCTCTAGGGGACGGGCACACAGTTGTTAAAACCCACAATTCAGGTTTATCACATGATGTGATATATAATCTTAAATATTTTATTTCTTTTGAATAGAAATACTAATAATGGTATTATACATACATTCTGTGAAAATTCCATTAATGTCCCTTCATTATTTTTATTGTTAAAAACGATTATGTAGATTTTTGAGAAATGATGCCTCAAGACATCATTCGCCCTGGGTTGGATGATGCCTCAAGGCATCATTCTCCCTTAAAGGGTTAACCCATATTCTCAATTTAGTAATCATTACTTAACCCATATTCTCAATTTAGTAATTATTACTTAACCCATATTCTCAATTTAGTAATTATTACTTAACCCATATTCTCAATTTAGTAATCATTACTTAACACATATTCTCAATTCAGTAATCATTACTTAACCCATATTCTCAATTTAGTAATCATTACTTAACACATTCTGAATTTAGTAATCATTACTTAATACATATTCTCAATTTAGGAATTATTACTTAACCCATATTCTCAATTTAGGAATTATTACTTAACCCATATTATTTTATATTTAGCAATAGTACAACAAAATCAATACAGATTGACGAAGCTTAGCTGGATCATTGTCTTTACCCAACGCGTTGCGACCACAGATAGAGAGATAACATTTTTTACCAACCATGGAGTTTAACACAAACCCCGACGGAACGAAAAAATTTACAACCAAACGTGCAATGAAATCAGTATTATAGCAGCTACAATGACACTGAGAGGTATAAACACAGACAGTGCAGTTATTTCCAGTTTATCTTCTGAAAATTTGAAATGTGAAGATAACGATTATCCTATGTCTAGCGACATAAGCATTATTCTCTGGGAATATCCTTCAAGTATTGATATTGCCCCCCCCCCCTCCCCCCACCACACAGAAGTCACTCACTAGATTATTTGTTAAACATTTTCATACCTCAGTCTTAGAGTAGTTGACTCTGAACAACAACTTTCTTGACAGAAAACGCTGATAACACAATGCCACACTACTCACGAGTCACAGTCATGGCTTTCTTTGAATCCTGAAATAGGTAGTTTCGGTTTAGAAACAGGTTTAGAAACAGGCCTCGGTGCAGTCACGTGATCACGAGAAGAAAGCTGATTGGTTAGCTTGCACCCTACCTCCCCAGTTTCAGTTTTTATTTCAGTGGAAACGTCAAATTCTAATTTAAAATTAAATAAAGTTTGTGTTAGTGAAAATCGTCGGAGTCGTCTGATTTAATTGAGTTTAATGGAGTTATTCGTTCTCCTACCGTTTGGATGATATAAAATTGGGTTTAAACCCCTGTGGACAGAGTCGTCGGTCTTACTAATGGCAGACTAGTTGTTTTTAAGAGGTAAAAATATAGGGCCTGAGATAAGCACCGAGCAAGTGCAATACATTATACCGTACAGTAACCAACTTTCCTGTAAACACTATTTTCCCCAAGTATCAAGAGTTTTGTTATTTGTTGTTTTTGTTTTTGGCTGTGCTGAGTAGCGTTCATAAGTCACGTCTCAAATTTCAAGTATCAAAAGTAAAAATATATTTTTTTAAATTCGAAAAATCTTAATGTATCTTGTCCGGTCTCGTCCTCTTGGGTTTTGTTACCATTATATGTCTCGCTTTTCATGTTTACTACTTAGAAGGATACGGTTAGTGTCCCAACAAAGGGTAAATTGTCTATAATAACTAGGTTTAAGGCAGCACAGTATATGACTTTTTTATTGGATGTTTGAATACTGTTACAATACACTATGGTTGAACTTTTATCTAGAACTATGTACAGACATCGAAATGTACTTGAAACATTCATAAAAAGCATAATTTCCACTTGTTAAACGGTATGTTATTGAATTTGTACTGATGATTGGTAAAAAAAAAATTTAAAAAAAAGAGTAAGCTACAATTGAGATTACATCGTAAAATGGTATTGATGAAATATGAATGTGATGTAAACACAAATGCTATTGATGAAATATGAATGTGATGTAAACACAAATGCTATATCTAATACAATAGGTGAACTAAACGCGATATTGCTGTTAGAAAATAAGACACTTTTGGAAAGAAAACGGATTGTTAAGAAATAAGATCTAATGCGAAATAAAGCTTACTCTATAACAAAAACAAAAAAAAATCAGAAAAAAAAAAAAAAAAAATCTTAAAGGGAGGCTTTGATTCACTTTATAAAAAGAAAAGTATCACAGGTGCCATTCTCAGTTGTTTAGTATAATCTACTGTAGTTTATAATTTTGCGTAGTTGCACATTTTCTCTTGTCAACTATATTAATAGTACCTCCATGAGGATACTAGGTCAGCTATTGTTCAGAGGAATATTCCAATTATAAAGTAGTGACAGTACATGCCTGTCTATATGTAAGAGTATCATACTGTTATTATACCATTTGTAGAAACACCCTATAGTACCATACAATATAAAATATATAACCAACAAGCTACACTGCCAGCATGCGCCATTAAACCGTGACTGTAGTGTGTCTGTCAGAATATCAAACTTTATCTCACCCCAGTATTTTTCTCTATAGGCTTAAAGTTCGGAACTCGTACTCCATGGCCGTGAAGGTAGTGTACCCAATATTTAATGGCTAATCTGGTGAGTTATTTCATCAATAAATCATGTTATATAGGGTGAGATCAAATCAGAAACCCACTCGATGAAAATATCTTGATCCGCACTCTATCTCGATTGACTGCAGAGTAGTTCGAGAAGCAAAGCTGAGTGAATTACATTGCAGTCAAACGAGGTGGAGTACGGTCCAAGTTATTCTCATATCGTGATTTTCTTTTTACGTATTCTATCACTCCCACAAACACCCTGAAGTACAGAATACCAGGAAGTATAATCGGGCACTTCTAGTAAATTCTGCTACTTGCTTTTGAATTCAAGTTGTACTTTAATTGTTTTTTGTATGAGTTACAGAATAAAGATTTCACTCACTGAGTTGAACATCTGACATTATTTTCAGAGCTTGCTGCGTCATTGGTCAGTGTATTTGTCCTCATAGCACAGATTAAGGTCAGGCATGCCGGACAATCAATACACATGTAGGTAATTATACACACCACACCTGTTGGTGTGAGGCACAGAGTATGGGACAGGGCGTTTCCCCAAAGATATATCCAGTATTATTATATACCTGTGCAAAAACAATCTACACATACTGCCCTCTCCTACCCATGTCGTATTTATATCCGTACGGCACAGTGTGCCGTACGGGATATGTGATCACGTGACTAGATAAAATATCGCCATTTTTAGGTATATAATAATACGAAAACGGGCTGACTATCTTCGTACGTCAAAATACTTGGTAAAATTATTGATCACATACATCCCTCTGCCTACGGCATCGGGATGTATGTGATCAATAATTTCACCGCATATTTTTGACGTACGAAGATAGTAAGCCAGTTTCCGTATAATAACACTCTGTGATATCTACTTCTATTTACACACATCACATACGTACCCACATTCAGTTACTGTGAATTTTAAGGTAAATATGTGTCATAAACACTATCTGTACATGAAATCTGAGAACTAGTCCACTATAATAAATTAATTAAAAATATCAATTTAAGAAAAAAACCTTTATCTCATGCCTGGTATTTTTTTCCCTAAAGCATAGCTTAACATCGGGAACTCGTATCCATCGCCAATGAGATATTGAGGAAAAATATCCAATGGGGGATTATGTCACAAATGCTAGCCCTTTAGTCAATGTGAAGGGTGAGGTAAATTCAGAAACCCATTTGAGTTTAAGGTCAGAGCTCAATCCCATCTCGTTTGAATTGCTACGTAATTCACACAGCTTCGCCATGTGAATTACCACACAATTTAAACTAGATGAGATACAAGGTCTGACTATAAACATTCATAGGGTTCCTCTATAATATCTTTGGTCACATGAATGCTGAATCATCAAATCCCTTCCATGTTACTTCTAGTCACCTTTCTAATTACTCATCACTTAACAATAGGAGCTCACAAGCATACACTCATGCTCATATCTCACCTCTACTTCTTAGTGCCAATCAGCAAATTACTATAATTAAACAGTGAAAAAAATTTTCTTTTAGCCAAAATATTTTTCTACATATTTTAACAATGATGATATGATCTGACACATAGAGTGGTACCACTAGATGTAGCAAGGTAAGCAAACTGACGGGTTACAGGTGTGGCCTTATTTCTAAAATAAAATAAATATACTATTTATACACATATAGACTGACTGGTCTGTCTGCATATCAAATAACATCGACACGGAGAAAGAAGGTGTATTTTATAACTTTCCCCTTGAAAACCAAGAAAAATTATTTAAAAAAACAATAATCAGGTTGGTTTTTTTTTATCGGCTGCACACATAAGGCTTTAACCTCTTAAGCTAGACTTAAAAAACAAGCATCAGATATATCTCGTGGTTTCTGGAGGTAACATTTATACTTTGTGCCCCAATTATACGTTTCATTCCTAAAAAAGAATCAATGACACACCAGAACAGAGGAATACATTAAAGACGGGAGTTGATGTGAGTATGATTTGCATGTGTGTGTAAATGGAGATTATTTCTGAGTTATCTAAGTGTCAGATTAAGGAGGGGGTCATGTGTAAGATACTGGGGTGACCGTCGTATCGATTATCAACACGTTTAACAGATTCTTGTAAATGGGACATGACAGGAAAACAAAAGCATAGTAATAACCGGTGAACTAATATCAGACGCCAGTCAACTCTTTTAACCTTGTCCCGATTCAAATGATCCTCTCTTTTATCCAATGTGTATTGAGGACTCCCACTTGAAAATGAATCATTTTAAAGATAATCAAATAATACCTGTCATTCGGCTCAGACCTATTACAACGTGTCTGACATATCATCAAAGATCTTCATGTTCATCAAAACTAAAGTCAAAATTCATCTGACCCATGAAAACATATATTCAAAGGCAGGCTATCTCTAGTTGTAAAACCTTTCGGAGAGCATCTGTACCGTAAGTGTCTAATCTAATTTGCCATAAGTAAATATAAATACATGGGGAGACTATATCAAGTCTATGCTTAGAAAAAAAGGAGAAGAAATCGCTGTTTTAGAATAAAGCTAGTATTGAATACAAGCCTTATAGTTGAATCAGGGTAGTTGAATATTATCAAGAAACGTCACGAAATTTCATACAATTGTTTATATGGCATGAGTTGTTTTCGCGGAATGATATCACGAAGCGGAGCTGAGTGATATCTGTAGCAGAAGACAACGAAAACCATATAAACAATTATATGAAATTAAGTGACGTTTAGATTTTATCCTACCCTGTCACATGTTTTTAACTTCATATGTCACCTGTGGCATATAAATATTATATGGCATAACCGTGGCATACAGTCATTCCATCTTAAGTCTATGGAGATTTATATGAGGGGTAGGATAATAGACATTATAACTGTTGAATGAAAATGGAAATACCGGTATGTCAAACTAGGTCAAGCTGAATGATTGTGATCTCAGGGTTATATATACCACTGTAATACACGGCAGACAGGAGCACGACACACATGGCCAGACGACGAGCCCGCTTACCCCACGTATAATAGCACCTGATCAATAAAGTCCATTCAAAATTCATATCTGCTACGTTGATTGATTATTGAATGAGGACGGCAAAGGCTCAGTTGTTGTTCATATCAAATCCGTTTGACGAAAAGGAACGTTTCTACTAATTGATTTCTGTTAAGACAAGGCACAACCAGAGACAAAGAAATATGGGAATAACAGGTGATGTTTATGCTTCTACTGATTTCCTGATGTTTATTAGTCAATGAATTTGACACATTGGAGTAGAACATGGGTAATATATCAACTACTTCAATCCATTAAGATTAGGAAGGTTCGATATCTATACTGAGTGTTTTTGGGGGGAATATTACAGTTTTAAAACATTGTTTAATAAGTCACATTTTTAAATAATTTTTCAATAAATATTAAAATATTTTTCAATATGTTATATGTTAGACATACCGTCATTATATATGCTGTAATCTTGTTTAGACTTGTGTTAATTTGCTAGTAAAGGATTTATGGTGTCACTGTAACGTAAACACAGCTGTGCTATTTCAGATATATGGTAATATTCTTCCGACTTACGGTATTTTGTTAGTGCAGGATTTAGGGTGCCGTTCCAGCTACTGTGGAGCATACATAGCTGACTGACCTATGCCCCCCGTGACCTCAACCCAGATAAAACAGACAACGTACTGACCTGGCACCCCCACCCCCTGCCGACACACTGCATCCTAATAGCAGGACGACTCATTTTACCACATCCCCATACCTCCAGAATGACAGGTTTGAAAACCTCCCACAGCTATCAGAGTTCATCTTAATGATGGGGTTTAACACACCTTCATTATATATTTCATTTTATTTTTATAAATATGTCTATCCATGACTCACTACATTAACTTATAGAGCGATTAGATGTGCAATAATAACGTCAGTCATATTTTGGTTTAATCTAGAAGTGGCGTTGGAATCTGCTCTTTGCTAATTTGGTACTTTGAAGAATACTATGAACACGTTTTTGTGTTGTTCTTTTTTGTTTCTTTTTTTGCTGCCAGTTAGATAAGACCTAGCCACGTTTCACTTAGATATCATAAACAGTCATGACAGAATACTATAACTTCTTGTGTGGACTGCAAAACATGCCTCATTCAATATGCAGTATTCATTTCCAGTGTAAAACATAGATATTTGGAGCTACAGTCCAATTCTTCAAAATAGTTAGAGGGAAGCAGTAGTGAGGCAACTACAGCTGTGAATAAATATTTAATTCGATTAAAGAAGATTTCAAAACGAGTATATCCAGTTTCAAGCTGCACTTTTTAATTGACTGGAATTGTAATTTTTGCATGGACATCAAAAAGTTTACTCCGATTTGCAATAAAACAGATGAGATTTTTCTTCAATATGAAGCATACTGCATTGATAAAACGAGCTGAACCGTGGAATATTTGGGCCTAGAGTCGAGGAAAAAATTTGTTACAGCGATGCACACAATATCGTTGCGTGTATACTACAGCCTTACACCATAGAGTATAGTCTTGCAAATACTGTAGCCTTTCAGAAACTAGTCCTACACACATTACAGCCCCACATATATATGTTATTGTTTATATGGTGTGAGATGTCTTCCCGAAGTGATATATGTAACAGAAGACCAGGAATACCGTGTAAACAATTATGAGAAATTGAGTGACTTTCAGATTTTATCCTACCATGTCACAGGTTTTTAAATTCATTGTCACGCAAATAAATATTCTATGGCATAACCATGGCATACAATTACACCATGATAAGTCAATGGAATTTTAATAAATGAGGGGTAGGCTCTATATAGCCCTATAGGCTCTATATAGCCCTATAGGCTCTATACGCAGTATATATTTATAGAGAATATAGCCCTATAGAGAATATACGAGAGTAGATATAAGAGAATAGATAAGAGTATGACCGTGTAGATATTATAGTCTTTCACACAGTAGTCCCCCATGCACAGTTTAGCTCTACACATTATAACTGCTCACATTACAGCCTTGCACACAATAAAGCTGTGTACACATTGTAACGTTCTACTCAGTCCAGCTGTACACACACTATAGGCCTGCATACAGTATAGCCGTATACACATTATAACCATACACCCATCATATCCTGCATACGGTATCTCTGACTCCACATCGTGGCCATTAACAGGGGGCGGTCTTGTGCGTCAATGTCCACACAAGGCCTGGCGCGGACGGCCGTAAGCCGATTACTGCACTACTGGGCTTCCTACCTGGCATTTGCCAATATTATCAGGTCAAATCAATACGACCACCTTGTGTCGATTATACAGGCCAAAGCGCAATCTACTCTTTTTACACCCTGACATTTGATTATTGATATCAAAATAACGCTCTCACGTTTCACTTTCCAACACGGACTTTCATTATTTCATTTTTTCTCTCTCATTATTTCACAACATGAATTTTAATGGGCTCATGGAAGGAGGGCTGGAAATAACTAAGCGTTTTTTTTTAAGTCAATATATACCTTGAAATATACATTCACTCTCCTAAAATTCGATGAAATGAATGATTCCCCAGGGAGAATAAAAACACTAACAGTCCTATTCAGTAATTATGTTATGAAATATGGAGAGTCCCTGCAGTTCTCAAACTAAGTAGCATGTATATATTACAGTATGCTGTACGGTCAGTGATAGATTGGTTTCGTTGTTATCTGAGAGAGATACCGTTCATGTTATGTGATACCACCTTTAACACTATCTGATAACACTTATTATCCACCCATGTCCATTCACCCTCATCCTAACAAACCCTTTCCTTCTGAACTTCATTCATGTTAGAGCATAAGTAGAAATTACAAGATAAATCTGCCGCATGATATGCCTGTTTTACCAGTCAATCTCTGTACATGTTTTAATTTAAAATGGGATTTTTGAATTATTTAAATGGACAATTCATTTACATGTATCTAACTATTGAGAAGAGTGGACAATTTGTAACATCTCAGAATTAGTATAAACTAAATAAATATGAGATTAACAACAGGAAACTTGTTTCCATGGGTTTATGATTAGTAAGTGAATATGATGACAATTATAAGTGATTATTGAATTAGATGCACTAGGAACTACGAAGAAAGTAGTCCCTAGCGCGAGTAAGAATTACTGTGCTTGTATGGTGATGATTATATGGCAATAAATACATAGGACACCCCATATCCATAAACTGAACCCTCCCTTGGTTGTCTTTTTTTAAACAATCTTTTTAAGCTGCCGACAAAGAACACATATGGCCTTGTCCTAAACATATATCTTTTAAAACTCAAAAAGTATAACAAACATATTACAAATCCCACATTCTCGCTGCTACGAAATCCAGCCACTGGGTATAAATTAATATCTAGCACTCTATTCAATTCCACAATAAGGTGATGGAATTTTCCTGAACATGACTGGGAAAGTTCACTCTGACCTAAGATGCCCTAATCTGCAGTATAGACAATTACTCAGGCCAGGTTTATCAATTCAATCTGCATAGCTATGGATGTAAGGATATGTATATATAAAACAAGGAATTAGTATGTGGCTACAACACCTCTATAACGGACCGTTAAAAAATGAATATAAAACAAGGGGGATCCATATGATTCAGACATTACAGACAATGCATATAATGTGCCAGGGCCAGTGGTACGTCCCCAGTGATGTGGGAGAGCGATTACGAGCGTTACGTCGCATTATGTCTTACTTTACCAGCTATGTGGATAAATATTTCATGATGACTGGGCCTAATGCACGCGTACAGATCTAACACTCACATGGTCCCAAATAGCCGCTTCATAAATCATGATTTCTCCACCAGACAATTTCCTTGTAACATGTATATTAGATACTGAGCGCGATAGCTGTAGACACCCGGGGAACGAGGTCTAAATCCGATGGCTATATTATGTGGTGACTCAGTGTGCCTTTGTTTTTCTTGGTGGACGAGAGTGTGGGGCAGGATCGGGGCATGGTACCAAATGTCCCCCTCACCAATGGTTTCAACAACAAACCACAACCAAAGCGCATGACCTGATCAACTACCAAGAACGAACACTAGAACCCATGTGTTACGTAATCACTTATAATACTTCTGACGAATCTGTTGGCACGAACTTCATGTAAAAATTAATCTCACTCAACACTCCACAATATATGTGAGGTTGCCCCAAATATAACCATAATCATATAGTGTGCTCTCATAGATTAATATGGAGTAGTTCGCTGCATACCGTTTGACATTTTTTGTTTGTTTGGGTAGTTTAACGTCCAATTTGTTCAATTAGACTTCGTTTGACAAAAAGTATTGTAGATTCAGGTGCCTAAAGTAATGACACTCTCATTATCTCACAGTGGCTATATTGTAGCTGTACAACACTGTGCAACTAGAGTATTGATACGGGGTAAGAAGGTGGTAATGGGCAGGGTGGGTGTAAAAAGAGGGAATAAACCGGATCAAATTTCATTTAGGGTAAGACCGAGATATTATCTTTATTTCACTTCGAGTTCGAGATGAAAGTTTAAGATTTATATAAAGCAAGTTTATATCAGACGAATTGCAGCCTACCAAAACCAAATCAATAAAGTTAAGATGGAATACATTTTTTGTGTGGCATTATCCATATGAAAAACAAGAAGATAAACTGTATGGGGCCATCCATAAAGTATGTGCACAATGAGGGGGGAAGGGATGGAGGGGTAATTCTTTTTGGAAATTTTGTGTATGATCCTTCTTTGTTCTATTGCATACAAGATTTGGAGAGGGTGGGGGAAGGGTAAAAAATTTCGGATAATTTGCTTACATACATTGTGGATAGCCCCTTCCGTACCCTACATTATCATCTATATCTCTTGTACCACGTTGGTGAGATGCACAAAAACGAAACTCGAGTTAAGGTCAGATCATAGCACAATGCTTCCAGCTATTGTCAGAGAACTTACTAGTATCAGTAAAGACAAAGAGTATCGTTATCTAAAAGCTTTGTTCTATAAATAGAGGCAACACTATCTGTGATTTATATCATTGGCTCTATGAGTCTATCCTTTGATATTGAGGACAAAACGAGTTTTCCTGAGAACAATTTGAGCATATATATTGATCTACACCATTAAGTAAACATCTTAACGAATCATTCATTACCAATTTTATTATCTATCCCTTGCTTTCGATTCAATATACGTGTTTTTAAGGATGCGCTATTGAAGCTTTGAATTCAATATCAAATCCGCCTTGCCCATGGCAAGATCCATTTGCTGTGATTGTCATTGTACTATTACTATTAGTATTATCATTCTTGACGCAAATTATCAACATGACAGCGAGATCAACCTTTACAAAATAGAGCAATTGCCAATATATGCTCATGCCACCGGATCACCTTTAGTTAGATAACAATTCCACAAAGACCGGCCTCAATGACGATAGTATTGGTGTCACCAAAGTTCATTCATTCAGTGTCACTGACTCCCTCCACCCACTGAGGAAGATCCAACCTTTGTCAGACTGTCTGCAATTGTCACTAAACATTTTGACATATGTCTAAACAAAACCCAAGAGAAATAGACAAAGCAACCCATATCAGCAGAATCCCAACTCAATGGGTTTAAATCGACCCATCACACGTGACGATTAAACTTCCCGATGTGACTAAATCACAGGAAAAACTTTGACGAATCCACTACTCGAGTGCCACTGACAGTCCTGCCTAGTCATTTGATGGGGAGAAATAGTGGGAGGGTCGCGGCTCCCCTTTGACGTAAAGTACACAAACATTATGCCCATCTCCACTCATTGTCTGGTAGCACACTACTCTCTTGTTATTAGATTGATCAACCTTAAAATTATTGAGGGTTTGCTCTGCATTTGGAGGCATTCATTTGAAATATTAGAACATAGACGTGATGTTTATGTTGTCATTTTGAGGCCATACTGTGTGTTGTCTTCGGCTGATGGCAGCCATTTTGACATCTACGACTCGCTTATTTTTCACAGTTAGAGGGATGCCTTCACACTCGATATGAACATATAAGCCTTGACAAAACATTTAACTTACCGATAATCAATCCTGGGACATGGAACCTACAAAAATAAACTGGTTAGCCACGGTATAACTCCAGACTTGAGACTGTCGCAGCTGACAGGACAAGTTCCACCCTCCAATGATGATTAAGGAACTACTTCCTCATATGGGCTAAAATTCATACGCTGAACGGAGGTAGGATTCTGTTCAAAATATTGCATCAAAACGCTATTTACTGGCTCAGATATTTAGATGTTTGGTAGAAAACACAGTGCAAATGGTGGAGGGGTAATGTTGCTATTTTAATTTGTAAAATCTGGTTTCACATTGCAATGCGGACGTATATCTACTTTGTAAACAACCCTAGTCAATCTCCAAGCAGAGATACGGTCCACCATGTATGCGAAGGAGAGTGACCCCTGATGTACGAAATGAGAACCCCTCGTTTCAATCATTACGTCACTATCGGAAGTAAATATTCGCAGCTTCCGTAGATTTGGATCCTAGACGTCTAGATTTGGGTTAAAATTTACCGGCCTATTTTCTACATAGATTCAAACAAAGAGATTCTGCATTATTTCACTTGCAATCTGTGCTCTTCATCGCAAAGAACCGGAAGTACATTGCTGCGCATGTATAGTCACCTTTGACCTCGTTGCCAATGACACAAACAGAAGGAACCATCAGGCACGATTGTTTTGACTTGGAGAGTCGGAGGTGGGTTCAATTTCTATCGAAATACATAATACAAACAGGATTTAGAGCATTGTTTGAGCCATGTCATTTATATCTATCATAATGTAGACGCGCTATGTACAGTGACACACCTATCATATTGTTATTGTTGATCAGGACGGAGAAAGTGTACTAGTCGGCGCAGGGGTAACAACACATCGGCAGGATGGCAGCGACTGAGGCAGCCGTGAAACTCCCTGATATTCAGACGAAAGGGATTTATCAGGGCAGATTCCGGGACAGGAACCCAGATATCCGATCGGTAGGTAGCCCGAGTATCTATTGTCCGATAATTATACAATAACTATTAACGACAAACATGTATATAAATATGTACTATGCTGGAGGGTGAATACCGAGGCTGAAACCCTCACCCTACCATCCCTCTATCTTCATAATTTAAAATAGTACCGTACTAATACTACTATATACTCTAGTGTAGATCTGTATAGCATATAAAGATTTAATCCAGAAGGGAATACAATTAATCTTGAGTAATTGTTATTGCCTGTGTTTAATTTAGAATCCATGTAAATAAAGATTGGTGCTTCTTTCACCCTTCTTTCTTGCGATCTTGCTAATGCTATCTCATAGCATTGGCAATGTTGAATTAATTGTATTTATCATTTTATGAAATGATTTGTGTACGGTCTATTTCTTTGAATTTTAAACGGTTAAAATCGACCATTTCGTTCGTAAAATACTAGATATCGTCGGCGTACACGTTTTCTCAGTCTCACCGCAGCAGAAATTTTCACATTAAAAATATTTCCACTTTTTTCCTTACCCCTAACCTTAGCCACCCAACTAAGATCCTACAATTAATTGTGAATTCTATGTATTCCTCCTAGGCTGGTAAGCTAACTGCCACAGGGGATTCCGCCTACCGAAGTATGAAACCAGAAGTAAGGGTGAGTATCTTGACTGTCATTATTATTCCACTAATTCAGTGTTTATATTTGATATGTACTATGAACATTTAGAATGACCTGAAGATATTAGTTGAATGATACTGCATTGTAATATCATGGAGGAAACCTATGAAAGTTTCAGGTCAGAGCTCGTATCCCATCGAGTTTGAATCATGTAGTCACCTCATAGATCAGATCAAACCCAAAGTAAATCTAAATGAACAAATTGGACGTTAAACCAGCCTAACAAATTAACAAAAAAATAACATAGTAATCCAGCGAAGCCGCTTTAAACACTAATAGGCTAGTGACAGTGCAATCAAGATAAATTTGATACTGCATCATAGATATTCTGTGGTATCCTAATTCTGCAAATGCTTAGCTGAAGCTTTCAATTTGGGGCCATCCATAAAGTACTGAGGAGGGGGGGGGGGGGTAAAAAAACTTTGTATATTTTGCGTATGTCCCTTCTTTGTTCTATAGCAGATTGGGGAGGGGGGGTTGTCAACAATTTTGAAAATTCTGCATACATACTTTATAGATGGCCCCTTTACGATGGTTTTCCTCAGTCGAGACTCGTCCATGTATACAATACTTATATGGAACTGCATCAAGCATCATATGAACACATGATACTCCACGAGTTTGAATGGGTCGCAATCCTCATCGAGGCGAAGTCAAGTGACAATTATGGCCCATCCTAACAAGTGGAGATTGTGTATTTTACAATTCAAGTGGGGTTCTGGATCTATCTCACCCCTTTCACTGACATGAAGTAGCATCACAATATAAAAAAAAAATCAAATTACTTCGCAAATCCAGTTTGGTTCATAGCATATGATGTCAGCTCATATTCACTCCACCACGACCGTGGCGTTGTATTGTCACTCTACCGGGGTGATCGTTAAGTATCTTTTTCTAACGTTTAGTATAGAATTATTATTTTTTTTCAAACACTGGAGACACTGATTCCTCCGAGTGAACGAAAAAAATACATTCTCTTTTTCTAACGTTATTCCTATGGCTAAACTTATAAATACCAGGTGTGATTGGTGATGTGATTGTCATACTAACCCTGTGTGATCTGCTCACAGCCGGACTCGCCGGGCGTGATCCGCCGGTTCCGGGCCACGCTCCGCCCTGACGCCGGCAAGGCGCGTGTCTTCTACGGGCGCGCTAACGACCCGCAGCGGGAGTGGGCCAAGGACATGGTGCACGGGCTGATGACCACTCCGTCCGGCAAGGCGGGCGCCCTGCTCAACCCGCAGCCCAACACGCGCTTCAGACAGTCCGTGCTCGACCGACTCGACAGTCACTACGCGAGCCATCAGCGCGCCCCGCTCGGCATGTCGCACAACCAGCAGACCGGGCTGCCCAACGGCCTCAACCCGCTCAACTTCACCTTCGGCGTCGCCACCGAACTCGGTAAGGCATTTATCCTACCCCTAATAAAAAACTCCATAGGCTTAATATTGGGTCACTGTATTCGGTCTGGAGTTCAGAAAAATGAAAAATATCGCTCTAGTGGGATACACTTGACAAATGACGTCATTTCTTAATGTAGAAGTAATTTAGACGGGCGGGGTAGGATAAATTCTAAACTAGACTCGAGTTTGTCATGTTATTGTTCATCGCATGATGGCAAGATCACGTATTACTGCTCTCGGCTTCCCCTCGCGCAGTAATACACAATCTTGCCGTCATGCGATAAACAACAACATGACTAACTCTTGTTTAGTTTCTCTATATTATCCCTGTCACTACACTGTATGTCACCAAATACACACTCTGAAATACGCTGCTGCAGTACCGTTCTCACCCCTGTAGTACGCTGGCGCTTTTTACAAATATTCACATTTGTCGTCATTATATTACACCTCCATAGTAATCCAAAATAATTAGGATGTTATATAATAGTAATGATCTTAGCTATGATGTAGTTTCACATTGGTCCGGAAAATATTATCCAAATATTCGTATTATTTCATTGAAAAGATAATCAAATTGGTTCACGGTCCACACAAAAAACAGACAAGCTGATTTGGGTATTAAAACTTTATTGTGGGATTCATTTGACATCGAAATGTGGAGGGGAGATTCATAAATTATTGAAAAGATAGAAATTACTTAAATTTCGGAAATGATGCCTCAAAGCATACTGCGCCCGGGAATGCCTCCAGACATCACAGGGATGTCAGACTCAGGGATGCCTTTTTTCCATGTTTCCATTGAAATTCATTTTTTTCATTTTTCATAATTCCTCATGTAATATTGATTTACCAACTGCTAAATTACCCAATTCAACCACAGTCCATGACTGAACCTCCCCACTGACTCATGTAAAAATATGAGCTTTCCCTTGATTCCCGACTGTAATGCATATGTAATGCCTAAACCCTGTATTGCAGTAACAAATATTTCAATGTTTTTTTTCTGACCCCCAACTGGCAACCCTTTGTACTAGGGAAGTCATCATCTTGTGTATTTAAGTTCTGATGCTTGGTACCAGCAAACCCATCAAAGAAATTGCTATACCTCAAATCTGTAATTATATAAAACGTCCTGACCATGCTGTACAATTCACAGAACGAGATGGTAATTTACTGTTTGTACGGACCGAGGCGTTTACGCCGAGTTCAGTACAAACTGTAAATTATCATTGAGTTCTGTGAATTGTAAAGCATGGTTGGACGTTATATTTTTACTATATACCCGAAATTTAAAAGAAAATCATTAATTTCATTTGGTTTAACAACCAATATTTCAATAAATGTGTCTAGCAAGGTGGTCCGTATTTTAGTGTACAGACTAGTGGTCCGTACAGTATTTTTACGTTATATGGCGAAACGGTGCGTATTATCACTATATACGGCATGGGTATATAGTAAACTATCTTTCCTCTATTAAAAAAACTATGTTGTGATAAACATTGAAGTTATTGACCGGACCTATCCAACTGAGGAAGGTGATTTGGCAAGATGTCAATGTACTAGTACCACAAAAGGAAAGAATCATTTGGTGAAAATTAGCCTCTTTTAAAGCTGACATATATCAGCCTCTTTATATGATGTCTTTTAACGAACCCTTAACACCTAATGATATGGTATCAAATGAAGCATCAAAAAAGGCATTTTTTAGAAAAAAAATCTCAGTGTATAGGGCACAGAGTGATTGCTAGTTCTGCCATCATCCGCCAGGGATTTGTAAGATATGAGCAGACACATTTGCTTTCTGTAAAATCTTTATATATTGAGCGTACACGAAACGCCATAAATGGAAGACCATCCTTGTGATGCGGTGATAAAAAAAACACCAAAACATGGATATGATATCTGATAATTATTGTGCTTGCAGACGGGTCGGCTGGCGAGCTGATCAACCCCAACAAGAACCGGGACGAGGTGAACGAGGCCTACGAGCAGGGCCGCGACCTCTACCGCAAAACGCACTTCAACTACCGCGTGGGTGAGAAGTGCGACCGCGGCTACGACGGCTTCGAGAAGACGGCCAAATTCGGGATCCCGACGCCTCACGAGAACGACGGGCGTCACGTGAGGAAGACGCTGCAGTGGCTGACGGACGCGCGCTGTGAGAAGGTCACGCCCGTCGTCTCCAAGCGGGTCGACGACTTCCGGGAACGCACGCAGCCGCAGCTCGGCAAGGTGCACGATCCGTGAGTCTTTTTTTCTAATTTAAGAGAAAAAAAAATTATTATTATTTTTTTATATATATACGTTTATTCACTTCTTTCGATATGGAAGATCTTCCAGTGAATACAAGGTCCATGTAACACAGCATACACACACATGGAAAAAGTACATTTGTACAATTAGGTGAAAATAATGAGGATGAGAGTACAAGGGATTTACTCTCCATAATTCACAAAACAAAGCCGCGTGAATTATGTAGCGATTCAAACGAGATTGGATCGAGCTCTGACTGTAAACTGGAATAGGTTTCTGGATTTATCTCATCCCTCACATTGACTAATGGCCTAACATTTGTGACATAGTCCGCCATTTGATATTTTTCCAAAATATTTCATGGGCGATAAGAGTTCCTAATGTTAAGTCTATGGAGAAAAAAAACCAAGGGTGAGATAATAATTTTTTCCCCAAATTAGACACTCATAAAATGTTATGTTATCAAACTCACATAATGTATATAGAAAAATCAATCTTTGATGTTTTACTAAATGAAGATTCCTATATTCAATTCCATTTGGGAAAGTGAAGAGTGTTCAGATATATAGTTTCTACGCTGTTGTATTTCTCAGGATTAAAGACACACTGCTGGTACCCGGAGACCACACGTTCGGCGTACTTATTAAGCCGGACGAGTATGGCGCCGGTGACCTGATGCACGGTCGCGGCCCTAGCGGCTACCTGCGCGGGAAAGACCGTATGCGGGGTCTGATAGCCGCCATGCGACAGTTACTGAAGAAAGCCAACTACCACAACTTCCACGACCTCCTCTCCGCCTTCCAGTACTACGACAAGGTACGTACAGGTCATAAGAAACCAGCAGTACTATAGAGAAACAGGCTTACTGTCTCCGTACGGATAAAATACGCGGTAAAATCGGCGATCAGATCAACCGATGCCGAAGGCAGAGGTTCATCTGATCGCCGATTTTACCAAGTATTTTATCCGTACGGAGACAGTCAGCCTGTTTCTCTATTATTATATACCTTAAAATATCGAATTTTTAACTTTGCTACTGGGGGAATATTTGGATTTTGCCGCCGTACATGCCCCGTACGCCACATACATACCCCGTACGTCACCTAGGTGTCGTACGGGTATAAATACGACATGGGTAGGAGCGGGCAGTATGTGTAGGATATACTACCACAGGTATATAATAATAGATATACTGCTATATCAAGGGCCAATCCTTCTCATATCATGTCTATTCGGTGTGGGAACTAAAAGAACTCTCACCTTGGTAAATGTGTAGGGGTGAGGTTTCTATTTTATAGTGGTGTAAAAGAACCTTGAGAAAGTCTGATGAGAACCTGCAATGGTTAACTGGACGTTAAATCAAACCCACAACAAACAAACCAACAACAAAGTCATAAGAAAGAAATTGATGAGTGTTTGGTCTGTATCCTCGTTTGCCATCGAGTTAGGAGTGCTCAGTTCAGATTTTATCTCACCCTCATCACTGATTAATTGGCTTACATTTGTGACATCATCCCCCATTGAGTATCTTTTCTACAATACTCCATGGCCGTTGAGTATTGCTGAAAAATATCAGGGTTGAGATATAATATATGACTATATAATCTCCAGTAAGTCTCGGTGGAAATCTCGTTTTGTAGCGTGTACAGCATGGTGAGGTCGTTCTATATGAATATATGAGGTTATGAAGACGTGGCAAAAACACCTCACAACAAGCCGATGCTTTTTTTTTTTATTATTCTTTTTTTTTTAATATAAATATATGAGATAACATGTAAATGATCTCATGTCTGTCTCCTCTCATGCCCTCCTTACATTCTCTTCTGTATATTGATACATTGATTCATTGTGTGTCCCACAGAACGGCTCAGGGAAGATAGATGTGAACGAGCTGCGTAATGCATGTGCACAGTTCTCGCTGCCCGTGGAACCCGAGGTACTCGAACAGCTCATGAATTACTGCGATGCCGACCAAGATGGACAAATCAGCTACCTCGAGTTCGCCAACTTCCTCAACTGGAAAGATAAGATGCCCTCAGGCCTGCCACCAAAAGGTAAGACCTCACACATAGGAAGATGTAATAATTCATACTATATACCCATCCCGTATATACTGTAAATATGAACCGTTTCGCCATATAACGTAAAAATATTGTGCGGAATAGTGTTCCGTATGGCCAAATATGGAACACTGTTCAGTACGTGTCAACTGAAATATTAGTTGATAGGCGAAATAAGGTTGATTACTTCGTTAATTTCTTGTATATAGTAAGTGTAAAACGACCGTGCTTGTACAGGCCACAAATCTTGATAATAATTCATGGTTTGTATGGAACAAGGCATTTATTCTGAGATCCGTACGAACCATGAATCATCATCTCGTTTTGTAGCTTGTACAGCTTGGTCAGGTCGTTCTATGTAAATACTGAATCTCTGATAAGATTCATGAGCTGTAACTTGTTCTATTGAATAAGATATAATATTTACCACATGGCTGATCTCTATTTGTATACATACCACATGGCTGAAATATATTTGTATACATACCACATGGCTGAACTATATTTACATACATTTCACATGGCTTACCTATATATAGAAATCTAGTCATTTAAATATAAAAATAAAATAACAAAAAAAGCTGATATAAATATTGTCAATGTTTCCTCTTTTACAGGAGTAACGCTGCCGGAGAATGACATCGTAAAAGATGAAGAGTTAAGACAGAAGAGTGCCCAGAAACAGGACTCGAACCCGGTGCATCTCCAGGCGCAGATAGACCGCGCCATCGGCCAGCACCGCACCTCGGCCAACATGATCAACGCAGTCGTCGGCGGAATCTCCACCGAAGGTAGTTTAACTTTAATCCCTCTAACTCTTTTTTTTTTTTTTTCTTAAAGCTTTTATTTACCCTGATCTGTGTTGAGGTTTTCATGCAAGGTGTTGTGTGCCTGTTGCGGAGATGCCAGTTTTCTGATTTGTTTCCGGTTAACAAAATTCGGTGTACTAAGTTTTCATATGGGGCCATCCGTGAAATATGTATGCAGAATTTCTGAAATTTTGGACCCCTACCCCCAAAACTCTAAATCTTGTAAGCAATAGAAAAAGAGAGAGCATATGCAAAATTTCCAAAAATGTTTGATTTTTTAAGATATCCATCCCAAACCATTGAAATTCCACAGGTAGTAAAGGAAGATGAAGAAAATTTTAGATAAATTTGGTAAAGAATCAGACATGGTTTTAAAAACAGCGATCAGATGTGCCTAGAAAAAAGAGATATTAGAGCCTAGAAAAAGCCTGGAATTTTATTGGGCTGTCTACGTACGAACCCTGCCTCAATAATTGATTATGAGTGTGCCTCCGCCCTCTGCCCCCTGTTGTAAGCCCTCGCCTCCTCCCGTCACAGGGTACCGGACGTACGGCGTGCCCACCATCCGCGCCGACCTGCCCGCACCCCGCATCCGCCGCATCGACGACCGCAAGAACTACGGCGACGAGAGCGATGGCCACGGTCTGATGAACCCGTCCGTGCACAGCACGCAGGGCGTGTACGAGCAGGACTTCCTCATCCCGCGACCCAAGGACGAGGTAGGAAGCCACGGGAACCCCACCAGCAGGGGGCCTCTTAAGGGCTGATTCCACCAACACCATGGATTTGTCGTAGTATATCTTGTAATATCTTCCAGTGTTGCGATATGTCGTACCTCCGTTGTTGCAAAACGTAGCCAAATAGGCACAGGATTATTCAAAGCTAGCCCAATTTAGCAAGACGACCAAATCGTGACTAATCTCACTATATATTGTGTGTCGGTGGAATCAGCACTTTATAGAGACAATGGACGATGGTTTCGTAATGGCGGTTGTAAACTGCGAGTGCCTGTCCAGAAAACCACCGTTTGTTATATTTATCATTCATCTTCTCCAATGAACTAACACAGAAATTGCCATATTTAAGGGTATGTTAAAATGATAAAGATCTAATAAGCACAACTGCAGTAAATGTAATAAGACAACAAAGTGCCACTATATTCAAGATTGACAAACCTTTTTTTTCTTTTTTCATCAATTTATTTAACTCAGACTGTTTCATATAGTATGGAGGTTACATAGTAAGTGATAACAATTTTACCCAGACCTCGGTGTAAACGCCTCGTTCCGTACGAACTGTAAATTAATATCTCGTTTGGAAGCTTGTACATCATTGTCAGGACGTTCTATATAATTACTGAATAACTCCTGACTTGTAAAGCACACCAGCAAAAGTGGATAAGAGACTAAATACGACTGTAACCGCATACCAACTTGAGCTTTATGTATATAATCAGTGTAAACCACAGTCTATATGGGCTCAATGTTAAAATCGTTAAAGAAGGTGAAACTACGATGTAATTCTCCCATGTTGGGAGAGTCACTCATACCAGCTAACTGGTGAAGATGTCCCAATGAAAATAAGGAATTCTAAAAAAAAATTGCTTAAAAAAATTGTAATGGGACCGTTATATTGTTAAGTCGCATCTTCCTTCAAATTCTCTTTTGTTGTCTTTTATTTGTGTGCAGAAGGAGTCGCATATTTGTTTGTAAAATCCCCAATTCAAAATCTTCATTTTCCTTTTCAGTTGCTGAGTATCTTCCAGAGTATAGGAGTGCTGATGACTCTGGACACCTTCGATGCCATTTACGACATAGCTGCGAAACAACATCCGAAGGGATCGGTCAGCGTAGAATCCTTCCGCAATGTGCTCGACGAAGTGCAAGCGGCTGACTTGGTCACCAGAGGCATCGTGGAGTAATTAATCAAATCAAAAAGAGAAACAGAAAAGACCAGTTAAACTAAATCACTCACAAGGAGAAGAAAAAGGATTTTTATTGGAAGACTCGACGAAAAGTGTCACTTCAAAAAATGCAACCAGTTGTGTGTAAACCATGTTGAGATGGTCAGACAATCAAACAGTCTTTTATAAAGGTAAAATGTGATATGAGATTTGTTTTTATTCTACGTGATATGAGGTGTGTTTTTCTGTTTAAAGACTACGAATGGTATTGAACATTTTTATGTGTAGTATGTGAGATTATTCTGAATTTTTAAAGAAAAACGTGTTGAGATTTAATGAGACTTTCTCTGTTTTATTGCGCTAACTGGAAACATCGAGCACACTTTTTGGCTCTCACTCAGTTTTATTTTGTATCTACTACTATCTGTGATATTTATACATCATGTTCCAGACCAGCAGAAACAGTAATCACACTACACACAATCAGGAGAATTTATGTCAATTTACAAATGTTCTCTTTGTATCAGTATGAACTGCTGTCCATTGTTTCTTCATAGATGTGCAGTATTATTCTCGCTGACAAACCAGTATCAGACAGAGATGCCAGTTTCACGGTTATTTTCAGCTTTTCGGTTCTTTATGGTGTATTTAGTTTTCATCATATTAGAGATAGAGTAGAAATGAGCAGGATTTGAAAATTTTCCAGTGATATTTTTTCAGAGCTTACTGGCATCTCTGTTCTAAGTTGTACCGGACATATTTTACCTATGTTTGGTGTGGTGAATGAATCACTAGTGATAGGAAGATAAAATGACACAAGACTTGACAGCTCTTTGGGGATGTCTCCTTACTTGATCTCTGGTATTGTTGACCATCGTATTAAATTCAGTATTGCCATCTGGTGAACAACTTATCTCACTCTTTCACAAGAGATTATTTCTATCCTTGAGTGGAACCAGAGTATTACAAGCTTAATCAAAACCACCAAGTATTCTTTCTTCTGTTATTATCTTAATACCATTGTGAACATTAGAAAAAAATATATATATGCAGATAACTGTAAAGTATTTGAATTCAGAATATGAATAATGAATGAGTATTATCAAACACAACAATTGTGAAAAGTATCACATTGTCGAAGCCTTCACCCATGACTGTATATACCTGATGAAGTATTTATTATTGTAAGTGCCTGCTGACAAGACAGAGCAAACTTATACATCTGTACATTACAATGAGCATGATAATGTATTAAAGGCATATTTCATACAAGCAGAGTTTTAGTTAATTTCTGAAGATTTCAATCAAGGTAAATCTTGAGTCATTTTACTAAGAATTAATTTGTTTGATAATCAGTTATATATGTCAGACAAAAAATATCATTTAGAAGGTTAAATATCATTTAGAAGTTTGAAAATGGTGCAAAGAAATGTCTCAAATACTGCCTGCTGTCAGGGGTGCAGTAATAATGTTCGTGTCTGCTGTGACTGCAACATAATAAGTCATGAAAATTGCGGTTGTTTTTTTTTAACAATTTGAGCTATATAATGATAAGCAAACGTCCTGACTGGACGAAACAATTCTCATTCTCTGTCAGTCGTACGGACTTCTGCCTACGGCGTCAGGCCGTATGAAATTGACGACTGACTTTGAACGTGAACAGTTTCATCCAAAGTAAGGACATTTCCTAATACTATAAAACTGCTCATTACTATTACATACTGCCCCCTTATCCTATTTGTGGCTTTAAGAGCACTAACTCCTCAGAAGTCGATCGGCGAAGACTGACGACTTGAATTAACAATTTCGTAAGTAGTGGCATTTTAAAATGATTTCCAAGCATATGATAAATCTGAGTGAGGCTAAATGAACTGTTTTGGTTCTTGGCTCCCCAATGTCCCTTGGGCCATACAAAGAAACTGAATTCCTATATACCCATTATTGAACTAACTAGAGTTACATACCGCTGCTGGGGGGTGCATTAAAAATAAGTTATGTGTCGAGGTTGACATTTTCGTCCGGCTCTCATGTTTTCGTCTCGCTCTGACGTTTTCTTCCCGCTCTGATCACGTGATACAATACAGCCATTTGCTTCGGAAGTGTTTCAGGTAAAGAATTGAGCATTTTTATCGATATTTGAAGGTATATAGAAATAGGGAAACCAAGTACCGGTAAGCAAAAGTCAAAGTTACTCGGTAAGGTTTGGAAAAATTACTGCCCGTGGCCGACGCCTTGGGCAGTAATTCTTCCAAGCCTTACCTCGTAACTTTGAACTTTTGCTCACCGGAACATAGTTTCCCTCTATTCCCGCGAACCAAAACAATTTGTTCAACCTAACCAGGATTTCTCAGACTACTAGATTGAGCTCTACCCGAATTTCTACTGCGTTGCAAAAGTAGCCTTTAGCTATGTCTATATTATTATAATTTTATGTAGGAGGAAGATATGCCCACTAACTCGGGGATGGGCTAGATCTGTTCTGAGTAATAAAATAATTTCGAGACTTGTTTTACCGACATGTTTCGGAAAAATATGTCCTTCTTCAATTATAAAATTATAATTTTATATTAGCTTCTCAAAATGTCCTTATCCTAATAGGTACATGTAATCACAAAAAAATAGCTCATTATCATAAATCAACTAATCAATTCACGTTGCCAGAAGTGTAATATATCGGAATACTATCATCGTTGGCTTAAGATCAGTTATTCCTACATTTCCTCGTTTATTTTAACATCGCCCCAAAAGAAACGTTTTTCTTGAGATCCCAAAACAGACTTAAGACACAAGTACACTGAGAACACCACAGTTTATTCAAAACCATCGAGAAGCACAGATTGCATACTACACATTGGTTTGTCAGGACTTGTCAATCTTGCTGTGGTAAACAACAACAGAAAATAAAAAAAAAGAAATGCGACTCTGGGGCTGCCCTGACCGCAGTCCAACTCCTCCTTGAGTCCCCCTCTACATGTTTATATTGCTATCAAAGTTTGTATACAATGATTCATTATCTGTCAGTGTATTCTTCACTTCACCTGGTCCAGCAGTGTCGAGTAACTTTGTAGGTTTCCAATTTAAGCATTGTTTCAATATAAATATAGTAATAATTATGTACCGTTACACCTAAAGGAGCTGAAGTGCTTCCCAATGCTTCGTGTTCGTACATGCAGTAAAGCATGTCTGTGTTGACAGGCCGGGTCCCCTCAGGGAATGGGGCAGTGGGGTCTTTATGCCAAAACTCAAGCGTGCGAAAAATACAAAAAAACGCATTCTGTAGTAGTAGAAGTAGTAGTGTACTCCCAAGTAGGGATCACTTTTTGTTCACAAGATTTTTTTTTTCCTTTTCAATATATTGTGGTTAAAGAATGAATACAGACAAAAAAAAACTGTATTTCTACAGATGAGTGTTAGGAGTGTGTGCTGAGGGATATTTTGAACATTATGCATAAATTCAAATTTAGGGAGAAGATTAGGGGTACTGTTGAAAATGCTCCAACTAATAATCATGGGCTCGCATATGAAACTTGGGTACTTTTTGGTAATATTACATGTACAGCAATTATAGAGTACCCATCAAGGTCGTACCAATCATGTGACCTTTCAACATAAGGCAGACTTGCCCTTTGTGAGACATAATCTCTGATACATCATTCTTTAACCCAATCAAAACCTAATTTGGTGCTTAGGAAACACATCATCTGAACCTTAACTAACAGAATAGGTGACAACTCAAAATGACCATTTTACCAGCACATGCAAGGATTTTCTTTCCAAATCAAGAAACAACGAATTGAGGAACTTTCTATGGCTTATGGCGTTCCTATTCTAGCGGACCATAGGGGTCGTAACAAAAAAAACATGGTGTAAAAGAACCAATAACTTATTTTCCCTACGGTAGAGATTAAAATATCCATTTGAACTTTCTTGATTGTCTAACATCTCAAATATAATTGTCAATTTGGTTTAGTATGGCATCGATAATAAGTAAACACAAAATCATAGGTCAAAAGCGGTTCCTTTTACAATTCCATATATAAATAGACGAGTCTATTGCATTTACCAATTTCAAGAAATTTGATCATAAAAGCATCCACTACTGTGTAACCCATATTACTTAGGTGGGCAATCTATAGCACAATGTACCAACTCATCTTTGACTATGGGAAACAAGGACAAAAATTCGTGGTCAAAGTTGATCAAACATTCTATAAAGCAAATAGAAAATATACAATTTTTTTCTTAAAAAAAAAAGGAGAAGGTTATCCAGAAAAGAAATATATTGAATGGTCAGCTGTTGATGTAGGTACAGTGGAACCCCGCTAAGAGGGGCATTTTCTGATCCAGGCCGAGTGCCCCATGTTGCGAGGTGTCCCAATAATGGGGTCAAATGAACATGAAAAAAAGGGATTCTGTTCTGGGTCAAAATGCCCCACTTAATGGGGCAAAAATAATCATGAAAAAAGGGCTCCATACCAGGCCAGACCAAGTTGCCAGATGGTCCCTTAATAGGGCGCCCCACAACTGGTGTTCTACCGTAATATGGGATGATTAAATTGACTTATAATTGGGGGAATTTCAATGTGGGTAATTCACAACGGTGGACTTCGTTATAGTCTCTTCGGGAAAAAACAAGACATGTGTTAGTCACCTCCCGAATGAGAAATGATGTACAATCTTATACAACTTTATAATGTATGTTTATAAAAAGACTTAAGAATAAGGGCAACTCTCTGGCATGTTACTGTTTAAAGTACCCCAATGTGACGTTACAGTTCACAAAGTCGCCTAC
Source organism: Alentia gelatinosa (assembly GCA_950022655.1). Classification (NCBI taxonomy): domain Eukaryota; kingdom Metazoa; phylum Annelida; class Polychaeta; order Phyllodocida; family Polynoidae; genus Alentia; species Alentia gelatinosa. The sequence goes on from OX465589.1 coordinate 9,340,980, forward strand.
GTTAATCGTTCAGCATTGATCCCCACACACAGTATTAGTCTGTGCATTAACATTTATCACATAAGTTTGTCCATACGATCATTGCATCCTACAATAAATAAAATGTAATGTTAACAAAGTGTCAGCCTTCCCTCAGTAAGGACCTCACACCTCACCTCGTCCTCACTTACTTCATGCTAACATACTGTAACGTCACATCAGGGTACCAATCAAATATTGAGCATCGGAAAGAAGCCAATCTCACACGCCTTGACTTTTTGAATCAATAGAAAAATTATAAAAAAAGAGAACCGTTCAGGCAGAAATAGTATTGGTTCTTGTTTACAATTTGAAGCACAAAAGGAAACATTGTTTATAGCATGCGGTGAGAACATGGTATTTTTTTCCTCTCCTTGCAACAAATACAATATTTATGCCAGGGGCCTTTGCATATCTAAGGCAACACTGATTCAATGGTATGTTCATAGTGTATCGGTCGAGCCGAATATTGTGGTAGTGCTTGCAGAAGTTTGCATCAGTTACATTTGTTCATGGATTTTTGTTTTGTCTTGAATATCACTTGCTCAGTGCTGCCATCTAGTGTCTACTCTACAACTAACAGAGGAGCTCTACACCTCTATGTACAGTAAATTATTTACAAACACAGAAACACATGTTTCCAAGGATTGAAAAGAAGTACAATAATTATTTACCACAACTGATATTTCACAATCCCGCAATGAGAATTTTGAAAGTCTCCTTCTTATGAAAATTGTTACAATAATAATTTCTTAAAGCAATATCAACTTCAAGTTATAAGTTTTTCTCCAGTCCATTGTCACTGGAGCAGCTACAGGTATTAGGAATGAACAAGACCTTACATTTACATGGGAGAAAATTACAGCAACAAACACAAAGCAGAAGTAACATAAATATGGAGTGGCTAGCGGAAAGTTCAAACGAAACAAGAGGGCACTATTTTGGCAATTGTATATCAGATTTGTTCACATCATGCAGCGATAATGTTCAGTAGAACAGTGCTATGTGGATAGACCACTGGCAATCAATTCAGTCGATGAGTTTTTTGTACCGTCACAACAGCAAAGGTCATATATAGCAAAACTCGAATCGACCAAATGTGGGAGAAATGCTACGTATGAGTCAGGACTCAAACATTTCCCACTCATATCTAAGTAGAGTTCGGAAATGCTCAAGTCACAGATTTCCCAAATGCAAATGTTATAAATGTGTTCAGAAAAATCAATATCCTGCTCCTCTGTTAAGAGTGCATTCTGTGAAAAGAACAATCATTCACTCCCAGTGTCATAATGCATATATTCACTCTAACATTTGGCAGTCTCGACTCACTATTGGCGATGTGAGCTTCGAACGTCACATATTCGTGATGTGCATGAGGATGTCTCTATTAACTAGTGTGTCGTCGGTGTGTGCTACAACCTCATCCACATTACCACTGTTCTACTGTACAAGCACCGCACTGGGGTAAGGGAATTCAGACAAAAACAGCAAGGATACTGATAAAGTAGTACACACTGCTTTGTTCACAAGGGTTGTGGGTACAGGAAGCTGCGAGTACAAGAAGCCAGCAGACAATAGCCACTTGTCGACAAAATCTATTTGCTGCTACCAAAAGTCGGATGCAGAAAAGCACAATGATTTCCGTCTAGAAAGCAGGGTCTAAGCACAATGGTTCATAGAAAGGATACATTTATGTATATATGTATATTTTTTTTGGCCACACAATGACCGTAAAGTCGCAGTCCTCTGATTGTAAATCAGGCAAATTCTTCTTGCCAGTTCCACTGGGTTAGGGCGGCCCAAAGGTAATGTAAAGTGTACGGGCCTTCTGACCAGGACAAGGCTATCTCTAATGTGGGCTCTTCATTCGTGCAAACACTAAATCTACGGTGAGAGGAGAGGGTGTATCAAAATGGGGGGGAACGACTCATTACTACTGGGTATACATACAGACGTTATCAACGTTTAAAGGTCATGGCATATGTCAATGTACAAAATATGCACCATCATTTGTGACTTGTAGGGAAAGGGATTGGGGGTAAATATGCTGCGGAACTTTTTTGACGTGGCCTTGAGAGTGCTAAGGTTGACTCCCATTTATCAGTTTTCAACATGGCGGATAATACTAATATCAAGGTCATGTGCCAAGGTCATATACCAAGGTCAAGGTCATCCTGAGTTGTTCATCACCAGATTGAGGCTGGTTGGAGTTCAGCCCTTGGATAGTTAGTTCTTCACAATTTTGTTCATCTGTAATTATAGGATGTCAAGTGGCCTTTTTCACCGTTATGTTATTTCTTGTACAGTATTTTTTTTATGCAGCACCAGTTTGGCTTCACACAATCCTTACATGTTTCATATGCAAACCAAATATATAAAAAAAAACATTGATATTAACAGTTATCTATATATCTGGCGTCAAATAAAATTTAATTATTGGTTATTAAACCAGATTATTTTCTACCGATCTCATAGTGCTTGTCTTTAATAAAGAGTGAAATGCGAAAAGTGAAACAAGTGAGTTAAGGACAGACATGAAATGTCGAGACATTAACCCAAGAGAAGTTATTGTCATTCACGGACTAGAATTAAGTGAAGCATCTAAATGGTGAGCAGAGTTAACATGCTGCACTCCGCACTACGTTCACAGAATACAATACGAGCCTACACTAAATTCATCCTCTTTCAGCGAAAGCGACCAGTAGTAGCGCCCACAGAGCAGAACCAACAATTTCAAGCTATAAATATCTTTTACAATTGAATTGTATTTCTCATCATAAATAAGTTAAATAGGCATTTGGATTATCCCCCAAATATTCTACACACTGTTTTGAACATGTAAAGTAAATTTTTTTTTTTTTGCCACCACTAACAAATCAAAGACATGCTTATAAATGCAAAACCTTGGGAGATGAAAAAGACATGTTAATTACTATGAAAACTACGAACATCACAATTCTTACAAAAGTAGCCTCATTACTCATGCAGAGAACAAGTCTTCTGTGACCCTCTAACACCACTGAGAGCGCCAGTCTATCTGCGTGCGGGCGACAGCCTTCTAAAAGTCACCTTACAACTTACAGGCGGGGTTCGTGAATCTATGTTAGACCGAGCGTGTGAACTTAGATCTGCGCTATTTTTAGATGAGGACCAATTCGCACATGAATATATATATGTGTATATGTATAATATGGAGTCTAATAATGTGACATTTATTTTAGGTCAGTTGCACAGACAAGTTGGCAAAACGGTCTCTGTTCTGTACCAAACTGGTGTAAAATATACAAATGGCTGCAGTGAACGGAAACAGCAGTAGCAGCATGGGGAGTGGAGTCAGTCGCCTCTTAAGGGGCTCTTCCACCAGCACACAAGATATAGCGAGATTTGTCACGATTTGGTTGACTTGTTAAGTTTTGCTAGGTTTTGAGTAATTACGTGCATTTTTGCTGCGAAGCATCGGTACGATTAGGCACCTTCGCAATTCTTGACGCAATAGATAACGGTGTGCCATGGTAAGTCAGGCAATAGATTGTGAGGTGTTGCGGTGGTGGAGCACCAGAATAGAAACACATGATCTTGAAAAAATACACACATGATCGTGTGCAACGTATCACGGCAAAGGAGGTAAGACATATCGCGATACAGTAAGATATAACAAGACATACCAAGATATAATATGGCAAATACATCGTGCTGGTGGAACTAGCCCTTTACAGCCGGGGTATTCACACATCGTTCCGTTATCAAGTAGACACAGTTTCTGAGTGCTGCGCGAGACACTCAGGAGCGGATAGCTGGCTCAGTCATCCAGCATGTGAATGTTTGTACTTCCCTGGTGTCTCTGGATACTAGGGAAACTTTCCACCATCAAACTCCAACCTACACATCAGCCACATGCAGCTTTCAAAACTAAGGACATGGGTACCTCAATTAAAAAAGGGAAAAAAAGTAGGTAATATTACTTGGTCTAATAATTGATGGTCTTTTAAGGCCCAACAATATCCCAAACTCTCAAACTCTGGAAATCTAGCAAATAAGCGAACAATTTTGATCCCTGCACAGAACCCCGTTAAGTAGGGCACCCTCCGATCCGGGTTAAAGTGCCCCATACTGAAGGTGTCCCATGTAACGGGGTAAAATAAACGCGAAATGGGGATTCTGTTCTGGGCCAAAATGCCTCATTTTGCAGGGTGCCATCTTTAATAATGGGGTGCCCTGCGACTGGGGTTGTACGGTAATTGATAAACAATTAGACTACTAGGCGGGCGACCTTGGCATTCACATTCAAATTTACAATCCTGGTATTTGTTTGAAGGCTGCATATGACTGACATGTTTCAAATGTTTCGATGGAGCATTTCTACTGAAAACCTGGCACTAGATCCTTTGGTTTTGAATCCACCTACAACAGTCACCATTGCGTTGTGCTAGTCATTTATGAGGGTTCCAATTACCAAGACCTTAACCTAATTTAGTATCTATCACTGAGCCTCCATTTCGGCATCTGGTGCACGTATTTATACCATTACGAAGGTGAAGCATGTTGGCCCCTGAACTCATCTAAACACAGAAGGATTTCCAGCCTCCTCCCAAGGAGAGTTCTACATTTATATCAAAACTAATCCATTCTAATCTTAGATTAGCCTCAAGAGTGAATTATATACGGAAACTGGCTTACTGTCTTTGTACGTCAAAAATAGCGGTGAAATTATTGATCACATACATCCCGATGCCGTAGGCAGAGGGATGTATTTGATCAATAATTCTACCAAGTAGTTTGATGTACAAAGACAGTCTGGCTGTTTTCGTATTATTACATACCTGAAAATGGCGAAATTTGACCCAGTCACGTAATCACATACCCCGTACGGCACAGTGGGCCGTATGGGTATAAATACGCCATGGGTAGGAGCCGGCAGTATACGTAGTTGATACAGCCATAGGTATATAATAATTACATTAACTACAGGTCACCAAGGTCATTCAACTAAACATGGTAACTTGAAACACGGCAACACAAAAGTAAGTAGATATTACTAAATAATAAAGAAATCCTGTATAACTTGTCATATGTTATCTCCTGATTCTTTCTTACTGAGAGAATAACACTGAATGGAGGCTGGAAAACCTCTGTAAATGTACCCTGTTTTGTGTGTTTTGTATTATTCTTTTTGGTCACTTTAGCACATGTGTACACAGAAAATAAAAAAAAAGAAACTCCTTCTTCACCATCACATGGCTGCTCAACTTGGACAATCTTCACTGCTTTTCCATTTCCATCTAAAGTTCTACTTAGAAAAATCTCACTTCTGTCTCACTGAGTTTAGAACTGCATGCATGGTGCTCTGACTTGGTCAGGTGCATAGGGTGTTGAAGTGTTGCTATGGGGTGGTGCTACCGTTTCTAGGTAATGCGTTAAGGGTTGTCTTAACTCGTAACAAAGCCTTAACAAATGAGTTCTGCTGCCCATCAATGCAATAAGTTGTGATAAGTACCTTCCCTTGCTGCCTCAGTGCTCCTCACACCTAAATCTCATCATACCAGCCACTCTGGCAGAACACACTGCATCTCTGTACCAGTATTTGAGTCGGCTCATTTTGTTTGTGTGTGAACATTTCTCTGTTCAACAACTGAAACAACATCTACTTTATATATTTATATATATATTTAAAAAAATCACAATGAGTAAACAAGGGGTTAGTTCATGTTGAACGGACAAAGACTGGTTTCCACAGACATACATGTAAACTTAATGGCCAAGTGTTCCGAAGGGGAAATACTTCCCTCGTGAGAACAAGTTTCCTTTTAACGCACTTATTATAGATGCAATCCTCAGAACTCGAGAAATGACACCAAGTTATCCCTTCCTTTTCATATGACAGAAGGTTCAGCACAGACACCATCTGTGACGATTAAAGTGCTGATTCCACCAACACACAAGATATAGCGAGATTAGTCACAATTTGGATGTCTTGCTAAATCTTACTGCGTTTTGAATAATCACGTGCATATATGCTGCGACGTGTCTCCAGGTGTCGCGGTGGTGGAGCACCAAAACATACACACGACATTGCGTGCTACGTATCGCGACATAGTAGGTACGACATATCGCAACACTGCAAGATATTACAAGATATACCACGGCAAATCCATCGTGTTGGTGGAACCAGCCCTTTAGTTATTGTTTGTTTGTGTTTTTGGTCAAGTCTCTTGCATCATTCTCCCATCTTCGCACTATAATTGCACGGGGAGTCATCATACTCTCTCGAGTAAAGTTTTGTGTTCTTCTCTTAATTTTGTTTCAGTGAACAAGACACGAGTTCCACAGCTGCCTTTACAAAGCTGTCCAGTTTCACTAACATTTTCCACCAAATCTTTTTAAAGAACTTCACGAACCTTGTTCCTATCTTCGTTTCATCCTGACCATCTTAATTCGTCTCCAGTCTTTGAAGCTGCCTTAGCTTCAGTTAAACTACCAGATTATCTTCCGATATAATCTCCTTTACACTGAAAATCAGAACCCTAGGACAAATGCACGGGTTTTCATTTTTCTTTTTTTCCTTTTTTTTTTTGTATACCAGCCTGGCATCCTCTTTGCTTCCGTTCACTAATAAACGTGTTTTACTGGATACAAAGGGGGTTATAAACAGTAATTATACAGAAACTTATGACTGCTGCAATGCATACCAGGAAAACAAAGGTCTATGCTATTGCTATATACAATGAGAAAGGTACGACATCACAATAAGCCCTTCAGATGACCAGCCACGCGTTAAGAGAGTGCGTTGCATCAATGTAAACCCGACGAGATGAAACAAAAAGGGCTCCTGGTTCTCATAAAGCATTGCTCTCCAATACACAAAACATCAAGTTGCCTGCTACACACACAACCTCCGCTTCTCACTCTGTGGTGACTTGCAGGTATACATACTGCACATCCAGCACGATCAAAACCACAGACACCATATCTCAACAACAACTGTACCATTATGGTCAAATGGTACCTCTCTGCCAGTAACAACCTGCAAGCTCAAGCCTCAAGCAGGACTTGATGACTGAGTTTGGCTGAGAATCCTTGACACCTTCTCAAGCGGCTGTATGAAGCTGGTGGCTCTTGCAGCATCTTGTAGTAGTAGTAGTATTAGTAGTAGTAGCAAGAGGACGTGAGTTGCACCTCTTCAGGATACAGTTCTGACAAGTCTTTAACAAATCTCATGAACAAGTTGGTCATGGGTCCCAGAAATATCTCTGGAATAAAAATTTAATTAAAAAAATCATGGAAAACATAGGGAAAGGAAGAAAGCATAACACACACACAAAACAAGAGCCTACTATTTACAACACAAAGCTACCTCCGAGAGTCGGGTGGTAGGTAAGTCATATCTGTCTGGGGCAAGTCGACTGCAGCAGTGGGGTCACCGGTGTTTTTGTAGCTTCCTTCAGCAAGAACTGGAGAGGAATTTCTTCCATATGTCATGTGCATAGTGGCAGGTAGTTGGCACATTATCTAGGGTTGCATGAGAGTGGCTGCCAATGATGGTGGAGTTTTCGTTCCACCAGAGGACGTAGAGCCCGGTGCGCAGGTTGTGCAGCGGAATGCTTATCGTCCCTCCGTCTCCGCAGAACGAGCGAAGGGAAATCTTCGGGGGCTGCCTGTGGTTGGTCGACTTGATGTGCTCCAGTATCATACTGGGGTACTTGTACAAGTTCATATGCTGGATGAACACAGTGAGAATTTGCAACGCCTTGATGTCCTTGATTCGATCAAGTGTGGCGCTCACCACCATATTCTGCTGCCGACAGGGACTCGTCGCATGGCACAGGTCATGCGTCCCTTGGTAGTGCCTCGGAATGGCGCAGAGCCCTCGGTGCAGCAGATTTGTGTCACCGTTGCTGAACCGAAGGCTTCGATAGAGCTGCTTCCTGATGCCATCCTCTTTGTCTGCAAGCTCTGGGTGCCAGAGTCGTCCCATGTCCTTCTGCAGACCACTGGAGATTGAGCTGTAGTTCTTTAAGTCATCGCGAATGGCCTTCCAGATCATGTGCTCATCAACTGGCACTGATCCCTGGCCATTACTGACTCTGCTGCTGCCATTGGAGACGTGCTTACCTGAGAGAATGCTGCCTGGGTTGCGGCCTCGGATAGAAACACCTTTGTCCATCAGGGTCCTTAACAGCTTCTGGCTCCCAATCACATCATCGTCCTTGCCTTCGCCATTCTTCGTGGGCAGATCATCGCTCTTCGTGATGATAACCGAACCGAGGATTTTGTTCGACTCGGTATCCATCGCCAACACAGTGGTGTGGCGTTTCTCATTTACGATAGATGTTTCGACATGGGTTTCGATCTCTGCCCCACTTGGGTGTCGCTGGCGTACATCAGCGACTGCCACATCAGTGGATTCCTGCACAGCTTTTCCTACAGCTGCGGATACAAAGGGCACACACTTTTCTTCGAGGAAAGAGGCCTTGATGCTCCCAAAGTTAGCCCCCTGGGAGAACCTCTCATAGGTCTGGCAGGAAATGCCACTGGTCAGCATGCCCACTGCGAGACGATAGTTGACGAGGTAATCCTCAGCGCTGTGCAGGTACGGTGATGACTTCCAGGTGGTGGACTCCTCACCGTTCTCCAGCCGGAGGATGCCGACATGCATGTCTCGCGTGGCAAGCGACATTCGTGGACAGGGCATTCTGCGCGCTCCCATGTCGTGGACCTGGTTCACCAGATGCTGAAGACTTGGCATGCAGGTGGCGAACATCTCAACACCTAGAATGAGAAAGGTTCACAGTAATAGGAAATACTCTAGATGGTTGTTGGCTGTCGTTTGGGTAGTTTAACTTCCAATATGTTCTATTAGAGACTTACTTTGGGTTTAAAGGTGATCGAAACTATGAGATGATTTTAGGTAGAAATCACACCCCTACATATTTATGACAGTTTTTAAACAATGGGGCGTGGTTTACTGAGTCATACATTCTCAATGGGTACTTTCTATACCATGGATAACAAACAATGGGTAATGGTTTACTGAGTCCCCATACATTCTCAATGGGTACTTTCTATACCATGGATAATAAACAAAATCCCCATACATTCTCAATAGGTACTTTCTATACCATGGATAATAAACAAAGTCCCCATATATTCTCAATGGGTACTTTCTATACCATGGATGATAAAAACAACAACTCAGCTACTTCTAACTAAATAAGAGAACACGAGAGGACGTAGAAGGCTGTGCTCACCCTGCGCTTCGGCGGCGGTGATGGTCTGGTCCGGGGAGACTCGCTTGATCTTCTTCTTGGTGCGGTTTTTCTGTGGCGGGTCGACGATGAGCGACTGGCCCTGCGAGCGGAGTTCCTGCAGCTGGCGCATGGCGAACTGCAGGAACTGAGTGACCGTCTTCATGTTGGCCCACTGCTTCAGGCACTCCAGACTCTCGTCAAACTCCTGCTTCTCGCCCTCCGACGAGAAACTCATCTCGATGGTACGCCGGAACTGGCGGAAGTTGTAGGAACGCTTCTTCTTGGAGGGCAGAGGCTCTTCTTTCAACATGGCGTCTGGGAAAGAGGAAAAATACGGTTAGATCATATTGGTCCGTTTCAGCGGCGCTTCTACGGAATGCAGGGATGATGATGATCATTTATTGTAGGAATTACTTTATGGAATCCACTCTCCATTACTGCACAAAAGCCAGGTTCTAAAAATCAAATCCGCAAATTGTCACTTATAAGCAACGAATGTCATTGTATCTATCATAGAAAATGGTGAAGGGTTTTCCACTATGTTGGCTAAAATGATTGCTTGGAAGAACGACTGTACCGTCGAACTGCATGATCGATCAAAGAAAAAAAAGGTTTGCTCAGTTTTTTTAACCAAGGATGTCAGCTGGAGTCAGGGAAAATATCATACATATTTTTCATTGGTAATTTACTCCCACAGAGAGACTGGAAAAACATGGAAAATACATCAGTTTTGCCATGCAATGAAGCTGTGGGTCTATGTGGGAGGGGGTGCTGTGTCAATCCACTGTCTTATTGGCGTGAACGAGCCTCCATTTATACAAGATAAATGATATTTTTGGCTTGAAATGAAAAGAAAGGATGTCAGTTGGGGTCATGAAAAAAGAATAGGAAACATTTTTTCATGTGGAATTTGCTGCCTCAGACATCGTTATTGGTCATGAAATAGGGCTGGGGTTTGCTTGAATCACTGTTTATTGGTGTATATGAGGTCCAATTTATTTTCTCTTTGTTTTAGACAAGATTAAAGAATTTTCTAAACTGAAAAGAAAACTAGGATTTCTTTGAAAAATAGGATAACTGCCGTCTCTATATACAGGGATGAAAGTCGGGACTGAGGACAAATATTATATATTCTATTGTTGCTGGTGCATATGAAATGTCAGAATTCTGTCAATTGTCGGAAAACTTGCATCCCTGTCCATACACTGTTCCCTACACCCCTACCTCTACCTCACACATGGAATACACACACGATACTAAAGAAGAAACCAACAAGTTTTGGTCAAAGTCATCATTCTCTATGAGTTTCATGCAGAGTGATATGAACAAGGTAAAAGCCGAGTAAATATCACATAGCATTGATACAAGTTGGAGAACGGCTTCTTTGACCAAAACTAGTTGCTTTTGCTATTCATCTCACCGCTGTACACACTAATAGAATGGACAACACACAGGATATAGACACTGGAGAACGGACTGCAATACTCATAGGGGCATGGAGAATGAGTTCCCAATATCAAGCCTATGGGACAAAAATACCAGGGGTGAGATAAAGTGACGGTACTCACAGGACTGGGGCTTCCTCTTTCTCAGCTCCTTCCGCTCCACCTTCCCATACCCCGCTGAAGCCGAAGCCCAGCGGTTGGCCCTTTTCTCTCTCCCCGACGACCAGTGCGTGCCACCGTTTTGTGTTGCTGCTCCTCGACCTTGACCTTGGGGCTTCTCGACTTGACCTTGACCCACATGACCTTGGCCTGGGTGACCTTGGCCTATGCTGACTGGGCCCGGTGAGTGGGCTGGGCTGACGACGGGTGTGGCTGCGGCGCTGCTGACCGTGCTGCTCAAGGCACTGCTCACCGTGCTGCTGATGGTGGAGCCCGCGGTCAGGTCTCCGTCTTCGTCGTCAAGGTCAGCATCCGGCTCGTCATCTTCGTCCTCGTCTGCGCTCTCTTCCTCGGCCTCGTCATCGGACATCTGGGCTGCCTCCATCTCGTCCTTCGGCTCCTCCTTGATGGTCTGCGTGTTAGAGAGAATAAGCAACAACTTCAATGGTGGATCCCTACCTCAAAACGTGAGCAGACCAAGCAGGCCTTGCTTTTCTTCGTCTTTGATATGAGTAGGGGTCATGAAAAAAACAAGGAAATATTTTCAATTTACTGCCTCAGAGAGACTAAGAAAACATGGAATCGTTTTGGCCATGGAATGGGGCTGGTGTGTATGGGCACGTTTGTGCCTAAAGTAAACTTTTATTTAGAACTCCATAGACTTAATATGGTGTGACTGTATGCAACGGTTATGCCATAAAGTATCTATATGCCACAAGTGACATATATAGTAAAAAAAAATTAAAAGAAAAAGATTTATTTTTAACCCTTTAAGGCCGAATGATGCCTTGAGGCATCAACCAGCCCTGGCCTAATGATGCCTCAAGGCATCTTTTCTCTAAAAAATATAAAAACATTTTTGGTAAAGAAATGATTTATCAATGAACATCAAATTTTCACAGAATATAATTCTAATATCGTATTAAGTATTTCTAGTGCGAAAACAAATAAATACCAAGGATGACCTATTATACCATTTGCTTTAACCTTCAAATTATGGGTTCTGACACCTATGTGCCCATCCCCTAGCAGTATACACAGACACCAGCACCCGTCCTCACAGGGGTAGCACGGCCACACGCACCTGTCCTTAAAGGGTTAACACTGATAGCAGGGTGATGTCTCTTACCTGCCATCCGCTGAGGAGGGACTGCAGCTCACTGTTACTGTACAGCCCCCTCCCCACCTGCAGCATCAAGTTGTTCTGGCTCCCGTTGATGTGCGCCTGCCCATTCCCAGTACCATTCACACTCATCTTGTTGATGACCACAGCCGGCGCGGTGGAAGTTGGCCTCTGCAGCAGCCCGCGTATAGTTGACGGGTCCGCTGTGGATGTAATCAGTGGCGGCTTCATGGTGCTGCTCACAGTACCATTGATGACTGGGCTGAGGATGTTGGCGGGTGTGGTGCTGCTTTCGTCTTCATCCTCGTACTCCTGCTTGATGTGGATCCCCGAAGTGACCTCCATGAAGGGGTGCTCCCCGAGGCCCAGGTTGTTGAAGTCGTCTGTGTCGTCGAGCATGGAATCCGCCATGGTGGTGGAGGATGGACTCAACTGAGGGAACGAGCTCTCGAGGGCCCCGTTCGCCATCCCGATGAAGGACTGCGTGTCCATGTCTGGACCGAGCGGGGGGTCCAGGGGTGGGAAGATATCGTTGATCGTCTCCATGGTGGCGTCGCAGTGAAACGGCATCTGTGGAGGCAGGCTAGGCTACGCAGGACATTGGTGCTTCACGTACTACACGGGGCGAGACTCTGTAGGAGAAAGGAGACAAGCCACAGTTAGACATCAGCACAACTAGTATTACAATTAATTGACTTATCTTTATCCATTTGTTTAACAACAATCAATCAGTATAAAGGGCCGATTCCACCAACACAATGGATTTGTTGTGATATCTTGATATATCTTGTAATATCTTACAGTGTCGCGATATGTCGTACCCCTGTTGTCGCAAAACGTAGCCCTGCGGTGTCTATGTTTTGGTGGTCCACTACTGCGACACCTCAAGACACATCGCGACAAGTAGACTCATGATTATTCAAGCCTAGCCCGTTTAAGAAAGAACCCTAATCATGGCTAATCTCGCTAGATCTTGTGTGTTGGTGGAATCACCACTTTTATAGATGAATGGAAAGTGATATATTATAGACGTATTAATTACTCTCATACACTCACTCATTTCATGCTAAATAATACGTTGCCAGGGGTTTGTTTAGCTGCAAGCATTGCGTAACCAGGCAGATAAGGTGCGACACCGGCCCGTGGAAAGAGGCCTATTGATATCACGATTGCTCTATCGACTATAGGTAGGCAACAAATTCTAAATAAAAACATCATTTATCTTATCTTGTTCAATTTAACCCTAAATAATTTTGGAATTTAACAAATTTTTGTATGTCCACGGATCAATGCAATATAAATCGACAAAGTTAGGACTCTACACCGATGGTAAAACTCAATCTGAGTACAGATATGGCGACAACAACCTGAAGTATTTGTTTTTGCTGACAATATTTATTGGCCAGATCTAGATGGTCTTATCCCTATTGAGACCATTATCAAATTCCATTATATCTGAGTACCTTTGATTTCTTATGTCTAGCTTGTTTCTTTTTTATGAATAAAACTGTTTATGTACCAACTTGTCAGTGCCATGCCGCTTAAAAAAAAACAGCTATAAATTCATCAAAAGTTCCTAAACTAATTTTAGATTTTTTTTTGGTGGTTTAACGTTCAAGGGGACCCTGTTGGTACAAGGGACCATCAATGATTTAAGCTTTTCACTTTCAGACTTATATCAGTTAATTCTTTTCAATGATTTCAAATATGTTATAAACAATCAAAGAGAACTCATTTTAGAATTTGATGTTCTCTTTGTAACTGACAAAATATAAAGCTCTGGGGTTTCCTTTGAAAACATTAAAAAGTTTAAACCTTAACAATTCAACCCCACAACAGGCCTACTATCGTCCTAAAAGAGATATTTTTTATTCAGGATAAAGACATACAATTCACCCGAATTTGGGCGTTCTTCCATAAAATCAAATAAATAACATGAATAACAAGATGGGAAAAACGCACAAAAAAACTAACAGAGAATGATGAATGATACTAAGATAGAGAGTTGAGAAATGGAACAACGATTTATTCTACCAATTATCCAATCTTCCCCTTCCTCCCTCTGAGTAGCCCAGATAAGATGCGAACTCATCGTCACTGTTTATCAGGTGGGGGGGGGGGGGGGGGGGGTGCATCTTATCATTTCACAGTGATAACGTTACCAGTGCGGACTCAGTATAGGCTATCCATGACCAGCTGGTCAGCTGATATACTGATAACAGTTATCAAACCCAGATGACATTTCTTATCATAGTCATAACAAAGTTTGGGGAACGAAACCCGAAACCTATCCCCAGAGAGGAAAGTCGGGACTGTGGGAAAATCTGAAATTTGAAACGCTTCTCAAAAAGAATCATTTATAACGTCATTTGGGCATAGAATGGCTATGAATCAATATATATCCTAACACTGCGAGTGTTGCCGATTTATAGGAAATGTCAGAATTCCGTCATTTGTCAGAAAACTTGCAGCCCTGTATCCCATAACATTTTACTGTAGGATGAGCTTAAGGAGTCCACTTTATCATTTGAATTATTGAGACAAGGCTATGACACCTCTGCAACAAGCCCAGTATTATTTGAGACATTGAAAAAGTCTTGTACACTTTGGTCCTGATGATAAAGTCTATTTATAAGATTCTCCTTGTGGTTGCCCTATTTCTTCACCTACTGATACTTTATTATTTCAGATGTTACTAAGAAAAAAATTGACGAGTGTTAGGTCTGTGTCCTCGTTCACCATCGAGTTTGGAGTGTGCAGTAATATGAACGAGGTGATAGCCGAGTGAATACTCAGAAGCACTCCATAAGGGATGGCAGATGGGAACTCAGACCAAACACGAATATGTTTCTGTTTCCCCCCCCCCCCCCCAGTTTGATCCTCAAACACTCCACATTTCGATATGTGATCATACACAGTAATACACTGTTGTGTCCATATAGCTCACTATAGAGACACCGGGGATACCGGGGATGGTTACGGTGGTTAGGTGCAGTTCTAAAAACTGCCACTCAAGGTAGCATCGCTTAGGGAGCAGGACGTCGCTAGTCTTATACGAATATGTTTCTGATTTTGTCTTAGTCTGAAAATATTTATCTGCTTATCTTCCGTTGAAGATTCCGCTAATATTAAGCCTGTGGACGTTTATACCAGGCTAAAGTGCTGATTCCACCAACACACAAGACATAGCGAGATAAGGCCCGATTTGGTTGTCTTGCTAAATCGGGCTATGTCTGAATAATCGCATGCCTATTTGTCGTGATGTGTCTTAAGGTGTCGTGGTGGTGAAGCACCAAAACATACACCCTATACCGCATGGCTAAATTTTGCGACAACGGAGCTACGACCTGTCGCGACACTGTAAGATATTACAAGGTATACCAAGAGTGTTGGTGGAATCAGCCATGTTGGTTGTTTTCATCAATGTATGCTGGACGGAGTGTAGACTAAAGCCTGTATTCCACCAACAAGACAAAATCGTTGTACAGCGCCCGTATGGCGGTTGCTGGGGTTGCTGGCAGATCTGCTCTATTTTGAATCATCTGTCGGGTTGGTGGAAGCACACACCCGACGTTTCAGCAGGCGTCGGACCTCCTGCCCGACGTTTCAAGACGTCGGTTGGAGGATATTGGGGTTGATAGGAGTGTCGCCTCATGGTTGTTGAGCGTCTGGTGGGGCGTTTGGCCATTTCCCAGCTGAAATGCGCTTCCACCAACCAGAATTTTCAGGCGATCCCCCAGCCGATACCCCCAACAACCCTCCACAAGATGTAAATATAGCGTCGGCCGAAATAACTGATTGATTAGGTTTTTATCGGCTGGAATTGAGCATCTGGCCGATACATTTGAAGAGTACGACACCTGCCCGTGGGTTCTGCCGGGAGTTGCGGCGAGGGAACGCTGCCAACATAGTGTGAGCGATACCGGCGATACCCGAATCCGCGAATGGGGCATCGAAAACTCCGAACCTTCGGCAAAATTCTAGCACCATAGCGTGCCATACATACTCATAACATCAATCCTTATCTTAATTTACCTTCATTGTTCGATTTAATGTGTATTACCACAGTTATTTGACGAGCTATCGGCGCTCCCGTACATTTCCCGACACGGGGATACACTGCTCCGCTCGATACGCAGCTTTCCCGGGTTCGGAGCGTCGCAGTGTATCGCCGCACGCCACGCCGCCTATCGGAGAACTCGATTACTATGTAAAACGCGCCCAACGTCCACCAGTCGTCGCCCCGGCAGGGGCGTCGGCTAGGATCTGCTGGAACTTTGAACCCACCCGACGCTCGTATGGCGTCCAAATGAACGTCTGTTGGGGGTTTTGGTGGAGCAGCGACGCATTTTGAGGCCATTTTCCCAGACGTTTCAACCGACGTCGGCTGAAAGGTCGGCTGGAACGTCTGTTGACGTTGAAAAAATGGTTGTTTGGTGGAATACCGCCTTTAGATTGTTCATATCAGTATGTTGTGGCGGACTCTTCGTACACTCTCCTCTAGGATAACACTGTGGGAGTAACATTCCCCAACCTTCAGCATGGGAGGACTCTTTTTAAAAGCTCCCATGTGTTGTGTAGCACTCAATAGGTTTCTATTTTTAACCTTTGACGTAGAAGATCTATTCTAAAATGGCAGAAAATTCCTAGACTTAAACATTATGTTCCCTGGCCTCATGTATGTATATGGAACCAAAGTACTTGTCTAGATACTGACAGTTTGGATTATGTCCAGTGTGTATGTGTCACACTGTATAAACAGTGTTGGGCTATAAACGATTCCCTGCCATTATTACGTCAAGTAGATATATTATTCTCTATAGTTACTGTTAGGTTATACAATATACTCATAGACTTGAGTATCATTACTCAAGACTACCAATGCTACCAACCATCTCATCTCACTTAAAGCATGATCTACAATAGAGTTGTTCTCTAATTTCTATACTTCCTTCGTACAACAACATCACTTGGTTCTCAGCTAAAGAAGACGAGGAAGTTCCTAGAGGAGTGTCTCCAGGTGTAACTTAATGACTTATAAATGTATTTGTAATACTTGGTTTTAAAAAATAGCCTAATTATTATGGACACTCTATAAAACACAGGGAAATTTATCCTGGAAAAGGGGTTCAATGTATAAATATCTCTTTACCAAAACAATGACTATATATCATATGCCCTTCCAACTCCTGTGAAGACTTGGGCCATACTGACATTGAAAACTTCATTGAAGTCTTCCACGAACACTACGATATTATGTATAAATAGCTGTGTAAATTGTACATTCTTCACTCTTTGTATTTCTTGCCCTGATGAAGGAACGTTGTTAGTTCCGAAACGTTGGCCATTTAGTTAATACAGAAGTCCGCATGGACGTACCAAACCGTCTTTTCACTCTTCAGTCTTCATTCTAAGTTTGGGGGTTTCTACCTCTTAATTCAGTTTGGTCCACACAAGTAACAGAGGACTGAAGAGTAGAACAGCTGAACGCTGAGATCGGCAGCATTTTATGTATGCTCTTTGAACCACATACAATTTTTTTAAAATATAAATGTCATTTTGACGAAAACAATTAGGATTTGAGAACACCTTACTCCCGATGGGCCTCAATATATATAAGCAGGTTGATGAAGTAAACAGGGATGTCAGCTGGGGTCAGTAAAAAAAAACTGCCTCAGAGATACTGAGAAAACATGGAAAACACACCAATGTTGGCCATGGAATGGGGCTATGGGTGTGCGGGGAAGTTCAAGCCACTGTTTATGGTTCAACTTGTACTATCTTTGTTTTATACAAGAAAAATAATTTTATAACCTGGAAATGAAAACAAGGATTTCAATGGGAAAGTTGAGCACTGATGATAGAAGTGCCTTTGCCTCGTTTCATACAACTCAAATGAAATACCGTTCATGTGAATTTACTGCATAAGAGAGACTGAGAAAACGTGGAAAACACATTGTTATTGGCCATGGAATGAGGCTGGGGTGTGTGGGGAGGTTTGAACCACGGTTTCATGGTGTGAATGAGGCATAATTTATGATACGCTAGAAGAAATAATTTTTGTTTTTATAAACTGAGAATGAAAACAACAATTTCCTTGGAAAAGATAAAAACCGTCACCCCTGTCAAGTAATACGAGAGTTTTCTAAGTTAATTTTACGTCCGGGCGACCATCACAGATCCTTTCCAGACTTCCTTGTTGTAAAGTCAAGGTTCACGTGGAGAAAGATGTAATACTAAAGTACCCGGGATGTGGGAGACTCCTGAGTAGGGTTTCTTAGGGCAGACACACAAGTTCTTGGTGGGGGTCTTAGAAAGAAATTGATGAGTGTTTGGTCTGTGTCCTCGTTCGCCATCGCGTTTGGAATGCGCAGTAAGATGAACGAGGCAATAGCCGAGTGAATATCCTGAAGCACTCTAAATGAGATCGCGAATGGGAACTCAGAACAAGCACAAATATGTTTCTGACTTGATCTTAGCCTGGAAATATTTATCTCTTTATCACCTATTGAGTTCCTAATGTTAAGTGTAATCGGTTGGAAACAGAAGTGCTATTCGCCACGTATTTTAAACCGAATGTTAAGCATATCTACGCTTATACCAGGCTAAGATAAAGATATAACTTTTTACCAGATGTGTATAAGTTATCTTGGAGATACCACAGCGAGCTAATGGACGCAGCACAGTGAGAATTGGTCTATTCTGGTGTCGGTTGTGGTGAACCCTGCATACCTGTGGTCGCAGAGAGGTGCCTCTAGGCGTGGACACCACCAGTCAACCCGAATCGTCACCCACACACGCCACCCACACCTAAATCACACCTCTATATGCCGGTCTCTATGGGTAAACATGATTTAGGAGACTCAGTCCACAACACCGGACTCTCAGGAAAGCGTCGTCATTATCAGACGGGATGTAAACACAGATCGTGGAGTAAAAACTCACAGAGATCCTTCGTTATAACGTGGAGAGATCTATATAGAAATAAGGATACGACCCTGGGACCCTTTTAATAATCTAGGCTCATACATCAAGACCCTTTCCTGTAGCTCGTTTTTTTTTATATATTTTTTTTTTATTCGCAACATCTGACATAAGTCAGTTCTTCCTGTTGTACATGGCTCATTGTAATCCTTGGATACATCAAGATATTGTGGTGATTATGAGGTATGATGATGGTAGATGATACATCGTTTAATAATATTTAAGTCCATTCACTAAGACACTATTAAGTGGTGATTCCACAAACACACAAGATCTAGCGAGATTAGCCACGATTTGGTTGTCTTGCTAAGTCAGGCTAGGATTGAATAATCGCGAGCCAATTTGTCGGGATGTGTCTTGAGGTGTCGCGATGGTGGAGCACCAAAATATAGACCCGACACCGCACGGCTACGTTTTGTGACAACGGAGGTACGACACATCGTGACACTGTAAGGCACTACAAGACATATCACGGCAAATCCATCCTGTTGGTGGAATCAACCCTTAAGCCGTCCATAAGTGTTGAATAAAGTTGACCCACATCGTCCCTGGGTCCCTATGGCATACTGAAAAGGGTCTACATGTACGATCCTAGATTATTAAATGGGCCCCTCATAATTAATATGGTATTAATTATCCATAAACAGAAACAAATGCTTTTAATCTAAATCATTTCTATAATCTAGCTTAATTTAAATGCTTTCATTTGAATCGGAGTTGGTAAGAAATCTAAAATTCTAAAACATCTTTGAAAGTTAATTTTTTAGGCTCGCATGTCCACTCCCTCAATGGTAAAGAATACGTTGCTATGTAGATGTTTGACCTACTCGGCCGCGTATCTATGAAGCCAGCCTCACTTTCAGCAGAGTAGAAAAAAAGGTCTATTAGTTCCTACCACCGCCTCACTGTGGCGCCACACAGCACCAGTAAGGTGGATTCAGTGTGTATGCGTGTGTGTGTGTGTGTGTGTGGGGGGGGGGGGGGGGGGGGGAGGTCTCTAAGTTGCAATTTGCCCTCTTCATTATCTTCATGACACGGTGTTAGAAGGTCAATCGCCTGCATACCCGTAGGCTTTTATCTCTAGCTGGTCAACAATACGCTTACCCCCCCTCCCCCCACACACACTTTCTAACAATAGAGATAAATATATTTTCTATTGGTACTCTTCTCCCCAAAATATGTGTCTCGTATCTATTTGTAGCAGGATGATACTTAATATATCTAATGCCTACACCCCTGACTTGACCGCCGACACTTAAAGTTCAATTTATGATTTTTTTTTTCGTTTTTAAGAAATCAACTTTTAAAAAAAAGACGGTCATACTATGGTTAAGGGACGGGGTGAATATCTGTGAGAGAGTTGAAATAGTTTTACATTTATTGTTTTTCCATTGGCTGCAGGTGGAAGATTTTGTTTCGTTTCCCTCACCCCAAAAAAAGATCACTGGTTCCACATTCAAGGTGCCCAGGAATATCTGTCTAATATAGAATCCTGGAAAACAACTATGACATCTAATGCTGAGTCCCTGACTTAACTGCAGACACACACACAAAAAAACGTATCTATAATTTCTTAATTCCGAAAAAAATACATTAAAAAGCAAGAAAAAACAAATCTAATTTCAACGACAGGTTCAGAGACGGGTGAACATATTTTTAAGAGCCAGGGCATGCTGGTATAAAATCCTGTCAGGTAAAGTTTGCTGAGGCTGCCACTCGCTCCACCCAGACTTTAAACGTACGGGGCGATCCGTGAACCAGACGGCCCGCGCAGCCCGGGTCAGAGGTCAAAGGTCAGTGACCGTGACCTGATGAACTCTCGGGGTTTGTTTGTCAGCCACTTGGATGTCTAGAACGGTAATCGCGGGGTCGGGGGCGGGTCTCCCGTAATGTATGTAACCGGGGGTTAAGTCCCAGACTCAGCGTATGGTAATTCACAAAGCATGTATAAAGGGAAATTAAGTGGGGGCACCATTGGTATATAATTTATATTTATGAATGATATCACAGGCTTAGATTATAAGACTGCGATGGCATGTAATAATTCATAGATGGAAAGAAAGTCTCGGTCTAGCGACGGTTAATTTACCATGGATGGAGTGAATGTCAGAGTGGTGTCAGTTAGGGTCAGAAAAGGGGAAATATTATTTATGTGGAATTTACTGTCTCAAGGAAGACCACGAAAATATGGGAAACAATTTTCAACCACAGCATGGGGCTGAGGGTGTATGGGGCTTTCAAACCACATTGTATGGACATGACTGAGACTCGAATAAGTTTTACCTTGTTTTACATTAGGACACATATTTTATAAACTGAAAATGAAAAAGTGGATTTCCATGGAAAAGTGGAAAACTTATATCTCTAATGCCATAAACCAGTTACAAGTCAGTTTTATGTTGCTACCATTATTAATGGTTTAAACCTTTCATATACAATAAGTTCCCATTTGAAAGTGGTTTCATAGCTACTAGCTTCCTCAAATAGTTTCATTCACTTGAAGTGACCATCCTCATGATTTACAGCTAATTTTCTCGTTATTATGTAATGATCTTTTAAATATATTTATATAAATATATCAAACTATGCTAAAAGTGCAACATCGTAAACAAATTAATCGAGTGACATTGAACACTATATAACCAGAAAAAATACGCCTAGGTTTTATCTCAAACTAAATTCAATTGCCAAAATCTAAGTTTTATATGAACAAACAGGAATCATCCCGCAAATTACATTGTATTTCCTAACCCAGCGGTAGATATAGACATTTTATGCATACTTCGTGGTTCGCACGAAGGGTATTCAAAGATAACATGTATTTTATTAGAAAACCCATCTTATTTTTGTATTGAGAACAAACTTTGCCTGAATCATGAAAAGGGCATGAATGGGAGTTGAATTTGTGGATCCAAACAAAACTTGAGGAGTCTGTTATGATATTATTTTTGCAAATACTGACCAATGCATTGCATAGATGGGCATTTCATAATACATCGGACACTTATCTGCCTCTTATCCTAGAAGATAGACAACTAACAAATGATGAGAGTGGTCTGAAGGTAGCCAGATCATTGACAGTGGCAGGACTGTAGACTACAGTGTAGTACTCGGTTGTGTAGGCCTACCACTAAGTACAAGCAGGAGTAACGGTCGTAGTAGTAGCAATGACTTCGTGAAATGGGAAATCTCATAATTAAGGAATATAAAACCACAAAGACTGAACCTAACCCAAAAGCATATCTGATTAAACTCTTACATAGGATATAACTGATGGACTACGGGTTTATTATGTCCAAACTAGCCCTGAATTGCGCGAAGTTTTCATCCAGACCATTCTATAGACAACTGAGTCGCAAACAACGCACCAAAAATCACGCTTGTCACTCATGTCAAAATCACTGTGCTTCAATATCCAACCGTTTGTAGACGAACAAACACCTAATAATGCTACTGGGATGTATTTTGGATAAACATGTGAGATAAATATGCATATTTCGGGGTTGAATTCAAGGGAGCGTTGCTACATTCCATTGTTCGGTGGAGAGACTCCAAGTTGTTTACGCGTTACTGCGGCCCAGTCACAGCCCGACTTCAAGTCGCTCCACTCTTGCTTGGTCAAATTTGACAGCTCCAATTCAGTCACACTACAAAGGCGTGACAACAATGGATGATGGACTAAAATACTGTAATTGTTACAGCAACAACCTCATAATATGATATCATACGCAAATAACATCGCACGACATGCGGATTACTGTATATTTGTGGTTAAATAATCGCAATTTTTCTCCAGAAAAACGGGAATCCTTGCGGCTTCCTGAGCGATAATAGGCACTATTGAGGGGGCTCAAATGTATTCGAAGAAAAAACACATAACACTGTTAGCAATGCTGGTAAAATACACTGAACCTACCTTGTAAAGTAATAATCCGTATTTTCCTATAAAAGTGGAAAGATGAACGAGTGTACTTTTAACTGTGCGTCGCCGAAGAAAATTGTTTCACCCGGCTTCCGCGATTGCTCGTGGCCACGTCAGTCTTCCAGCCAACGCAAGATGGCAGCACAACCGATTCTCACTTTGTTCAGTAACCACTAGATGGCAGCACCCCCGTAAAAGCCTGGATAATCATGTACAGAAATCATCATGTAGGGGCTAAAAGACCACCTCACTAACGCCACCACTCCTTAATTACGGACATTTTGTGTCAGTACTAAATCCCCCCTATCTTTTTCAACTCATGCAAAATGTATAGTAGGCCCTAATATGACCACCTTGCTAATGCGACCATCTCGACTAAATGCCACCATCTACACTAGACTTTAAGTGGGAGGTGGGGGGTTCATATCGGCAGCCGGGATTTTAACAGCACAAACATTTTTCTTTCCAATGGTTAATTTTTGTTCAGTAGGCCTAATAGATGGGTTGTCGACAGTTCACACATTGCCTTTGTCAACGACCATTCACACATGGGCTCTTCAGTCCAATACAATATGAAAATTTGAATGCCCTCCCCCTTCTCCCCAGGCAAACTATCGTAAATGTGACCACCTCCAAAATGCGGTCATTTTCACCCGATCCCAGAGTTGGTCATCCAAGTCCGTGGTCATTGACGTATGCATTTCACCAGGGTCTTTGCCATTTTGACACAGGAGGGCAACATTGATAGGGGAAACATGGGATCGGTTGGAACTTCCCTATTAATTTTTCACAGAAAAAATGTTGTTCTCATTAAGATATCAGGAAATAGTTTCCATCTTCCATTCAATTCAGTATATGATGTGTGAATATGATATAAGAGATAACTGAGCAATTTTTGAAAACTTTTATTTCTCTCTCCTTTTTTTCATAGCATATGTTACAGGAGTCCATTTGTTGAAAAATAATCGAATTGAGGTCTGTTTGAGTGTATTCCGTATGACTTCTTTTTCGTTTCAAAAAAGAGAGTTTGTAACAACGAACGCGGTCTTACGTTAAGGGCTGATGGGAAAATTGGTTATGGAAAGATTTACCCAGAGAATACTATGAAGAGACGTCACGTGTTTGAGTCTGAGTTCATTTATGTCACACCTGTAGACGAGTGACATTACGAAGCCAACAAAATGAGTGGCATAAATAAACTCAAACTCAAACGAGTGGCGTCTAGATTTTATCTTACCTCATTTCAACATTTCTTCAGCATTAGAAAGTAGTGACTTAAACAACACTTTATGTCACACCTGTGACATAAAGAAATCCCATGTTAAGCCTATGGAGTTTTTCATATTAGGGGTAGGATAAAATGAAAGACTAATGGTCTGTCTGTATGTCTGTGTGATCGTGATGTCCTGTCTATTATCCTACCCTTCATATAAATCTCCATAGACTTAACATGGTGTGACTGTATGCCACGGTTATGGCATAACATATTTATATTTCACTAGTGACATATGAAGTTAAAAACATGTTTACAACAGGGTAGGATCAAATGTAAACATCACTCAATTTTATATAATTGTTTATATGCCAATCATATGCAATTTCGTGATGTTTCATGACAGTCTTTTGATCAACAGAAATTCTTTAATCCTTTGTTTGAACTCAATGTCATATCTTGAACAGTGTATATATCCTGTAATCTAGTCTTATATATCCACTGTTGTTAAGTTCAATCTCACGGAAGATCGTCTTAATGCCAGACGAGTGATTTATCTTAATAAACACTTCTACATCAAAATAAAAGGAGTCCTTTCTGGCACCAGTGTGCCACCTGGTGAGCTTTGAGCGTCCTCAGCTAAAAACCTCTGGACACCTCCGGAACCCTCCGGACAAGCCAGAGGTACCCCCTCCTGAGAATAATCACGACAATATTTATCATTATTCGGCTTTCCTTAGCGGG
Organism: Alentia gelatinosa; assembly: GCA_950022655.1. Classification (NCBI taxonomy): domain Eukaryota; kingdom Metazoa; phylum Annelida; class Polychaeta; order Phyllodocida; family Polynoidae; genus Alentia; species Alentia gelatinosa. Next base: position 9,365,833 of record OX465589.1, read on the forward strand.
AGTAAGGAAAATGCAATATCAGTATAGACAAAGAGACAAGAGCATTGGAAATATCAATTATTGGCATGTTATTGTGGAGCTAATTTCAGAAGCTAGGGCTCAATTCTGTGAATAGCATATGAATATTACAGTTTTGAGAGCTTTAGCATTGCTGAAGATTGTCACACGTAGAGTGCAGCCAGAATGTACCCCAGATAAGACTTATTTCCACACCGTCATGCCACCTAGTGTTGAATTATGTCAAGACCCAGTATGGCCACCTATCATAAGGCCTGGCGTCCGCCTACTACGAGAGAAATTTAGATCTACCAATATGGCTCCGATACAAAAAGCAAATATCGGAGACATATCGAGAAGGTGAAAAATCGTAGACAAATGTTTAGACAACCCACTTCACCACACATCGTAAGGGGTTGACTTGTAAAAAAAAAAGATGGGTGATCATGGTCTCCATATGCCCCACAATATTACCAGGGCACAAGTGCATATCTTAGAGTGTTATCTTCATTTTCAGATATATGATACACTATAATTCAGGAAATATCGCATTGATAATGTTTACCAGGACGCACAGAAACTAAAATCTCTGTTCCAACAGAAACTAAGAAAGTATTGATTTTAGACATTTAAACCAAGTAAAAATCACCAAATTTGCAGAGGATACGGGCATATGTATCTACAATCTAATTCTAAAATTTTAAAATGTTCTGATCAGTATCTCACACGTGAGACTGATTTTCCCGCCAGAATACTCTGCGATGCTCACGATTACCCACCGACATTTCAACATGTGTTTAAATGTCGTAGGGACCCACCGATACGGGTTTTCCATTGGGAAGAAATCGTAGACGCCTGTTTTGTATCAGTGCCTTATATCGTAGAGACGTGGTCAACAGCCCCGATATTGGGTGACCTTCCGACGCGATTTCGTCTTTTGTTTATCGAGAGGTTCATCGTAGGGCATATCGAAGTGTATCGGGAGCTCAGTGGGACGCTGGCCCTTATTTTACATTGACATATCATTTCTTTTTTATTTGATGCAGATAGATATTTTCAGATGTTATAGCCTATATTGCATGATGACTTTGTATTTCAATTCTATGATAACTTGTATATAAAACCATCATGAAGATATCTGTGCCCTCATTTCGAAGAATTCGAAGTTTTCTTATTTTTTCCTCTTATATATTTTTTCTGGCATATTCAAATTAAACACTAAAAAGAATAGGTATATATAATTTCAAAATATGTGTTATACTAGTCCGGAACATTATCATTGCATATCAATTTGATATAATTTGTCACTCATTGCAGAGTGAAAAGAGGGGTTTGAGAGACTTATAAGTATCTCACCATGAAAGGAGTTAAAATTAACCAGAACCCTGACCCTTTCCCTAACAATGATGCCCCAAGGCACTCCCATGGCCAGTGCAAATGATGCCTCAGGGCACTTCCGTGGCTAGTGCAAATAATGCATCTATGCATTATTTTCCTATTTTTGTTAGAATGTAATTCATCTTAGCTAATTCACAATGGATATTTATAATTTTCCAAGAGATTTGTTCCTAGTCTGGTAATTATATGTGAAACACTTCAGGTATTCCATGTGTTTCAGTTCCAATATAGTGAAATCCTGGTATAGTGAACACCTAGAAAGTATACATATTGCAGTTTAATATGATATCAGCGCCAATGGTTTCCACTATTTCAGGTTGCTACAATATCGGGAGTGGATAACTGTTGCATGGAGTTGTCCCTCTCCCTTCACTGCCATATAAGGAATACAGTAGGCATGCTTTGGACGATGCGCTTCGTAGCCAGCATGCTTCGTTTTTCAGCAGGTGACGTACGGACCATACGCTTTTTTCAAATTTATGTCAGAACTCTATCCAGAATTGACGTAGGAACTTCAAATAAAGATCAGTAAGTAGCTAAATATGTGCGGAATAGTGTTTATATTTTGATCCACGATAGGCAAAATATGACTATTTGCTGTTATCTGTTACGCGAAAATGAAGCTCATCTTCCAATTTATAAAGCGTATCGTCCAAAGCGTGCTGGCTAGGGAGCATATCGTCTAGTATTTCTTTGAAGTCATCAGATTCTATTCAAATTTTGGGAATACTAAAAAATGGCGATTTATCCTAACTTGATACAGTATAACAGACAAAAAAAGTTTTATTAACACACGTTTATTGGCATTAGAACTATTCAAGATTTTGAATAGAGTGGCTAGGAGAAATTGTTCCCTCACATACTCAGATAAACCTCAACAATCATAAGTAATTCATATTTACCATCTTGTGTCTGAGGTATTTGAGACATGCATAAATATAATATAATTGGTTATTTTTATAATCAATATATCTTAAGTGGCATCACAGGACTACAGATATTTTAGATCTCGACATATTGAACTACGACATACGAATCAACAGATTGGGATAACTTTGCAGTCACTTGTATATCAATTATCACATAGAAGACAACTGAATAAAGGCTAGTAAACCTACAATTACAATTTTAATTAACAAGAGCTAATTTGAATTAGGCTGATAAGCTTAAGGTTGGCCGAATTGGCCCAGTAGTTTGGCCCAGTAGTTTAATGCTCATAAAATCAGTGTGGGTGGGTTTAAAAAGTGGTGGTGACAAAGCTTGTTGCTGGTTAATTATCATAATGTCACAGGGTATATATTTACTTCATGTATTAGCTGCTGGGGTTTAATCTTTGCATCGCGCTGTCTACCAATTATAACACATTTCCAATTACTTTCAATTAAAGTCTTTAATCCTTAGCTTTCTACGATAGCGGAATATCTTAGGAGAATTCTGTCTGAATTATAATTTTATCAGAAGCACACACAAGCCTATCAGGATATATAAGTATCATGGAGACAGGGAACTTAAAAATACCTCACAATCTCCAAGCATCAATATAAGTCTCACAAGTCTCTGAAAACCAGTGAGCGGCGATGGAAGAAGCTAAATGTAAACGTCAATAGGAAAACTAATGACTCTGACTTGGTTTAGTATTTGAATAGACATTGTGAAGAAAAATAAACAATGAATTTTTAGTCTTTTTGTACAAGACCAGCCCAAGAAATAACAATCACAGAAGATACTCTACTGTATAGAAGCAGTAGATAGCTGGAAAGACCAATAAGATTAGCGATATGAACACCATTTGGAGAATTGCCACTTTATCATATAAGGGTCTCCTACAAGACATCAAGTGCAAAAACATCCAAGCTACACAATTCATTTAAGAAGCTGCACTGTCATACTCGTATAGCCAGAAACCAGAAGCACAGGCCTTGTATTAATTTACGTTTGAGAAGAAAAATGTTTCTGGATTGATATATTACAACCCAACAAGGAAAACCAGAATACACTCAGAATCAGCCTTTAAAGTGACACAATCCAACTACAGTGCTTATCAATGTGGTCTAGAATACCTAGGACTGTTTTCTTGTACTGCTGTATTGCGGAGTATTTCCACAAGATGTCGCCGTTATCTTATTGCTTAATAAGTGAGAAGATCCCATTGATTGATACTTGTATATACAGTGTAAAATGGCACTGGAGATCTACATTGTTACTGTACTCAGACCCTGTATAATATGGCTTCAGAAGACACAAAAACCTGCCTTCGCAGAATATCTTAAGTATTTTTACCTGAATGATTAAAAAATAAAACAGCTTAGGGCAGGTGAGAAGTTAGAGAGAGGTACCTGCAGTATTTACTCAGTTATTTCCCCCTCTTTAGGAGATTCAGTGGGATTCAGAAGTTTACCCATCTCAGAGAATCATTCCTCCAGACAAGATGTTATCCTGAAGCACACCTTCATTTCTCCCTGATGCCCACAGGCGGGGTGCTCTAGGAGAAAGACCGCTTGTCGTCCATATTGAAGACCAGCTTCTCTTCAGCGACGCCATCTTGTTTGCGTGTGCGTATAAAGAAGAAGAGGCATCCCCCAGTGGTGAGAACGAGGAAACAGCCGAGCAGGATGGCGAGAATGAACAAAGCCAGGCTCTGGCGACATGACTGCTCCGCCGGACCCGTTACCACGCTCCTGCCTGGACTAGAGGAGCCTGGCGAATTGTAAAACATAATTTTTTAAATGCATGAAAGATATTAACCACACTAAAGCAGACTCGTTCCAGTTCAATTAAAATCCAATTTATTGATGATAACAGATGAATGCAGGCAAGCCGATGAGATGGACGATAGGTGATGGTAGTAAAAAGTCGGCGTTTCGATAAACTTTTTTTATTATTTTTTTTATAAGAGCAGTGTTTATTTCCAGATTTTAAGACATTTCATACAGCTTGTATGCATTCAGAAATCTTAACATTGGTTATCAATCACAACATAATCTTATGTGGTCATATACTTGCTCCTATTAAACTTTTTTCTACTGGATTCTGAGTAATCTTTTTTCTTTTTTCCCCGTTATTTTCATGGTAAGAAAAACCTGAATAACTGACTTTCCTAACACTACACTTCATTGCCAACCATCAGTTTTCACTTTGTTGAACTGTTGCGTTTCGATAAACTTGATTTATTTTCATCCGGAGTTTTTGATAATTATTTTATTGCCAACATCTGACATATGTCAGTTCTTCCTGTCGTACATTATCCATTGAGATCTCTCGGATACATCTAGATGGGTAGGTGAATATGAGATATGAGATGTGAAGAAGATTAACACTAATTATTGGTATGTACTTATTTCTAGTATTACATATATACCTGGGTATGTCTGTTCTTTGTATTCGTATGTCTATAGCATATCATAATCAATAACTACCACCTGCTGATGTCCAAAGACTAAATGAGCAGAGAAAGTAGTTCCCTTGGTGAGTAGGAATAGATAATTACCCGAGGTACTTACCTAGTACTGAAGGGGAATTGATGTTCCTACGAGCCTAGGGCACCTTTCTATGGTGCCCTAGGATAACAGGGACCCACCATCCAGCCCCATTACTTCCTCCAATATTTAACGGTCTCACTTTATCTTTCACTTTCCCGTAAAATTAATTTTATCTAAGCGGTATTCTTGCTCTAATTACTGACTTCTCACATAGTTCTATCTCAAGATATAGTGTACCCCTCTCATAAGATCTCACACTCTCTAAGTGGTATTCTGTACAAGGTTATAGGAATCTTTGGATTACATTGATGTACGTCTTTAGCACGGGAGACCGGCGAGTGGATTCTCAAGGCCCTAAGCCTAGTTTGTTAAGAATTCTTCTCTTATAGAGCGTAGTGAGAGTACAGAATATCAATTAGAGAGTATGAGATCTTATGAGAGGGGTGCACCGGCAGGGGATGTTAGCAAACAAAAGCAATCAATACTTCAAAAATTTCAGAGACAGAATTCATTGGTTTTTGAGAGAACATATACATACAGTAGAACCCCACTAGCCGGGTGTCCCCCAACTGGGGTTCTATTGTATGTTCAGGTACATTCACAATATTACCATGATTTCGATCTGAGTGGCCGTATTCTCCTTGTAGGTGACGCGTAGTAATACTCCGAGCGATAGCGAGGAGTATTGCGTAGCGTCAACTACAAGGAGAATACGGCCACAGAGATCGAAATCATGGTAATGTTGTATTTATTACTCACTTATTTTTAGATTTAAGCAATAAATATGATCGTTAGAAAAATTTTCAACATAGTTAAGAAATTATGTTTGGGACTATTTTCATTTCAATGGGACTACTTTCATCTCAAAAATCCGTATCCTCCTAGAGGGTACGCAGGTCCGTATCCTACTCAGTAGCGATCTGTAATCTCCATAGGCTTAGTATGGAGACTCTGTATCAGGTGGGTAATAAAGTGAGACACTTACCAGTACCACGAGTTTCTTGTGATGGAAACTGCACAAGGATTGTAGCATCGAGTTCCCTGTAGACGACATCTGAGTCGTCAATTTGGGCCGATGAGACATCTCGCTTACGCCTCTTGCTTATGCATATCTGTGAAAAGCCAGATGTTTAAATTTGTTCAGAGATAAAGGACATGACAATCACCTAATGATTGGGCGTTCATCCTTATATACCCATAGAATATAGATATAAAACGAGGACTTAATACAAGACATCAAGTTAAAATCCGAGGATAATACAACCTCAAGTATACGAAACCAGAAAACAAATTGTACTTATTATTCAGCATTGCAAATTTAAGTTATCAAAGAAAATACAAAATGGCCACCGATTCCTCTGTGGTCAAACGAGGTGAAGTACGGACCAAGTTATTTTCATCGAGTGGGTTTCTGATTTTGTCTCAACCCGTATAATAGTATTTACTGATAAAATGAATCACCCAATTAGCCATTGAGTATTGGGTACACAAACTTCACGGCTGTGGAGTACGAGTTCCTAATGTTAAGTCTATGGAGAAAAATACCGGGGTGAGATAAGTTGTCTTCTGCTACAGATATCACTCAGCTCCGCTTTGTGAAATCATTCCGTGAAGACAACTCACACCATATAAAAAATCATTTGAAAATTACTGACGTTTCTTGATAGCCTATATGGGTAACTCCCTCGGGAAATCGGGCGGCGATTTCTGTAAATCGGGCGCCGATTTCCGTAAATCGGACCCCGATTTATTATGATTTTTTTTTTTGGTCTCTTGATAGTTTCTTCCCATATTTCACAAGTATTAGATGAATAGATCTTACCGGTTGGGCGCAGCTAGCAGAGTGTCTGCAGAACTTGGCGGTGCTGCGGAAGGTCAGAGACGACGACAGCACGAACCTAAAGGCTGGGAACTTGAGGATCAGATTTTTGTTGACGATCTTTTTCGTTAGAGCAACTCCACTGGCTTTATTCGGGCACCTGCATGAAAGGTGGACATAGATTAGCTTTCTCTTATTTACCTGAAAAACAAGTGTGTAACAACAAGTCTCTTACCACTGATTTTCACTGGTCTAATGACATCGCCTATTATCATTGGTCACATAACTGTATTTATCCTACCCCTAATAAAAAACGCCATAGGCTTAACATGGGATTTGTTTATGTCATGGGTGTGACATAAAGTGTTGTTTATGCCACTACTTTCTGATACTGAAAAAATTTAGGAACAGGGTAGGATAAAATCTAGACACCACTCGTTTGAGTTTGAGCTTATTTATGCCACTCATTTTGTTGGCTCCATAATGTGACTCGTCTTCGATTCGTGAAATTATGGACCCAACAAAATGCGTGGCATAAATAAACTCAGACTCAAACTTGTGACGTCTCTTGATATTATCGCACTGATCAGTAGATACAACTATTTCATGAACAATATCAGAATCTCTCCAGGTTAAATCACAAGAAAGAAAGAGTATGGCTAAATATTATCCTTTTTAAATTTTGTTTATTTGATCAGACACCCAATTCTGTCAGGGGACAGTTCTTCCATGGATGGTGACATACCCTGCACATGAGTATTTATTTCGTTATAAGGAACATGTTTGTGAAAAAATGAGATCCTCTGTGATTGAAGTTGATAAATCCTGTTATAAATACTTGCCTGATGAAGTCGACTGATCGTAAGATAAACTATTACAACAGATAATACCAACCCCCCTCTATTTCGATGTACATGTATATCTGGCCACAATAAACATGATCAATTTGAATTTATCTTGTCTGGTATTCTGTGGATCATATCTACTTCAATTGTTATGAATATTTCAAATGAATTCATCTATAACAAAATTCGACAAATAAATCTATATGGGTGGATGGAACCACATGGAACCACAAAACCACCAGGAATGCCTAGAGGCCTCATACTGTGGTCCCCTGGATGCATTATTATGTGCACAGTACCCACCAGAATGTCTATAGAGATCATTATGCAATACCCGCAGTAATGTCTGGAGGCATCATGCTGCAGTACCCACAGAAATTCCTGAAGGCATCATGCTCCAGTAACCACAGAAATGCCTGGAGGAATCATGCTGCAGTAACCATAGGAATGCTAGGAGGCATCATGTTGCAGTAGCCACAGGAATGCCTGGAGGCATCATGCTGCAGTAACCACAGGAAGGCTAGGAGGCAGCATGCTGCAGTAGCCACAGGAATACCTAGAGGCATCATGCTGCAGGAACCACAGGAATGCCTGAAGGCATCATGCTCCAGTACCCACACAAATGCCTGGAGGCATCATGCTACAGTAACCACAGAAATGCCTGGAGGCATCATGCTGCAGTTACCACAGAAATGCCTGTCGGAATCATGCTGCAGTTACCACAGAAATGCCTGTAGGAATCATGTTGCAGTAGCCACAGGAATGCCAAGAGGCATCATGCTGCAGTAACCACAGGAATGCCTGGAGGCATCATGCTGCAGTTACCACAGAAATGCCTGTAGGAATCATGCTTCAGTGACCACAGGAATGCTAGGAGGCATCATGTTGCAGTAGCCACAGGAATGCCAAGAGGCATCATGCTGCAGTAACCACAGAAATGCCTGGAGGCATCATGTTGCAGTAGCCACAGGAATTCCAAGAGGCATCATGCTGCAGTTACCACAGAAATGCCTGGAGGCATCATGCTGCAGTTACCACAGAAATGCCTGTAGGAATCATGCTGCAGTAACCACAGGAATGCTAGGAGGCATCATGCTGCAGTAACCACAGAAATACCTGGAAGCATCATGCGGCAGTAACCACAGAAATCCAAGGAGGCATCATGCTGCAGTATCCACAGGAATGCCTCTAGGAATCATGCTGTGGTACCAACAGCAATGCCTGATAACGTATGACGTATTTATGACGTATCTTTATGCTGACCCGTTTTTTAACAGGATGATTGAATCATTGTGGTCGCCCTTCGCCTCCACGTTCTCCAGCCGCCAGGTCGGGTAGACTGAAGAAGAAAAGATGCTGATGAAGCCGAAACTGCTGGAAAGCTCTGGGAGCAAGTATTGCAATTATATCTTAATCTATTAACTATTTATGAGAATTATGTGGTTCGGTATTTTCAGTATGTTAAGGAGACAAACCTAGTCACACAAAACCAGACTCCTCAAGTTTAATAAGCAATGGATGTTTATTAGCCACTTCCCAAAGTGATCCTGGTTACATCACAACCAAAGTACATTACCTCGGCACAGGTGTGCCAAATAAAGCTGGGAAGGCTTATCTAGATACAGGAGTACTAGACTCGCCTAACCACTGAGAGGGTTTGGAGAAACCCAGCAAACGAGGATCCAAGGATTCACTCTTCTCAGAGAGAATGCACAAGAATGACTACTGACCTACTGCGAACCCAGCTTATATACAAGCCAAGTTACGTAATCCGGACACCTCTATAACACTTGTGTGCGCAGATTCACCCGAATCACTACACAGCAGGAACTGACATCCCGCACCCTCTTTTGAAGAGTAAAAGAACCACTGCCAGACTGACACGACCCCTACACATATATGTATATAAGATCCTACAGTTGTCACTAAGGTTAAGTTTCTAGGTTGATAGTACTACCACATTCTCTTGTGCTCAGGTTCTGACCTTACAATGGGTAGCAGGAATTTGCAGGGTGACCCGATGATTTGGGCAAAATAAAGACGAAAAAGAGCATTCAATTCCAGGCTAAGATATTGCTAAAGGCTTGGAGGTTCCCCCTAAATCTGCAACTGCGATTCTACTGTATTTGGTTAAAGACAAATGCGGGTAGGTATCTCATTGCCCCCTATATCTATACTGAGAACTAAATTTCAAACTGGTGCTGCCATCTGACTTCATGAAAATATTGCAGATTCCAATAGACACCAATATTTAAGCACTTAGCTTCTCCAGATGGCTTTCCCATAGAAGTTAGCATGATGACATAATATCTGTTTAGCATTTCTCATTTGTATATGTTCCCAACTATCAGAATCCAAAATAATTTGGAGATGGCAATAGAACATCAGTATCATCTAGCCACTAAGTCAAAATATTGCAGTTTCCCATAGACACCAATAGTTAAGCACTTATCTTTTCAGATGGCCTTCCCATAAAAGTTAGCGACATGACATGCCTTTTTTTTGTATTTTCTATTTGCTGATATATGAAACTATTATCCACAGTTATTTGCAAAAATCAATAGAAGTTAGAAATCACCAAACTACCAGCATTTGTCTTTAAAGGGGGGCATCCACCAACCACAACAAGGCTACGACAATGGCTTTCCGACAAGGTCCATGACAGCTCTACGATTGGAAGTCTTGTCGTAGCTTTGTTGTGGTTGTTGGACCCCAGTTCCCGACAAGAGGCTACAACAAGGCCATGACAGGCTGCGACATGAAACTTGTCTGGGGCTTGTCGGGGGCCTTCCAACAAGGCTACGGCAATATCGAGCATGTTCGATTTTTGCTACGCCTGGACCTTTGTCGTGGAGTGTTGTGGTTTCCTCGATATCACTGTCGTAGTGTGTCGGAACCATGGGCGCCTTTTTTACGGCAACCAGCAACGTCTACGACACGCCCCGACACCGCTGTCCTGACACTGCTCTTCTCACGACAAGGCTGCGACAAGGCTGCGATTGGAACTTTCATGTCGGCACTTGTCATAGCCTTGTCGTGGTTGGTGGACGCCCCCCTTTAACATACAATCTTTGTATCTTTGTATCACACTTACGATCTTCGCCAGTAAAGATGTAGTTGAAGGTCACCATCTGACCAATCACCACCTCCTCTATCGGCTCCTTCTTGTCATTCATGATATCTAGCTTCAGTGGATTGAAAAAATCCTCAATACTCTTTCTCGGGATCAGGTCGTTCCTGTGGGAAAGCAAATAAATGTCTCATTCCTCAAACCTGTGCAAAATAGGGTGGCAGAACACAGCATAGACATTACAAAACTTCCCCTTTCCAGTATCTTTTTGCAATTTAACACCCCTTAACAACATAAAAATCATGGAAGAATCTGGCTTCACAAAACATTACAATTATTCCTTGATTGTCAAGGTTTCATTAGAGTAATGATTAGTTACTATAGATTATAGGTATGTAGTGTTTAGCTAAAGTGGAATTTATAAGGGAATCCAGCTACCCTAAGCCATTGTGCATATTCTGGCTTATATACATGTGTACTAACTGTTGGGGTGTTCTCAAGATTTTGCCTGTATAAATATATAGTAAGATGCACATGGGAGCTTGAACATTTCTTTTCAATACAAAATATAGTCTTGAGCTAAGAACACTATTCATGGAACAAGAACAGCATTCTCAGCACAGCAAGAGTACTTTAAACATATCACAATCACGTATCACGTGAATAAATTTGGAATGGAATGGAAACGGGTGTAGCTCTGGCGGTCAGAGCGTGAACTTACCCTTCCGGAATGGCGATCTCGGACACGAAGTTGAAGGGACTGTTGTCGCCGAGAAGGAGACAGGAGACGTTGTAGACGAGGTCGGTGCGCTGTACCAGGGGCAGTCGGTAAACCACGAGCACCTCAAAGGTCAGCTTCTCACCCTCCGGCTAAAACAAAACAATAAAAAGTGCATTTTGAATAAGCAATTCCTAAAAGATTAGTAAATTTTTCAAATAGCACCTATTTGGTGATGATGCAGAATGTCAGCTTCATGCTAAAACACAACAATACAGTGTACATCAATTAAGCATTCGCTAAAATAGCACCTATGCTGTAATTATATACAATGGCAGCTGCTCATTTTCCGGCTAAAACACAGAAAGGAGAAGTGTATTTTGATTAGACAATTCCAAAAACACCTCTGCTGTAACGATATAGAATGTGAGCTTCTCACACTCTGGATAAAACACAGAGATAAAAAGTGTACATTTATTAAGTAGTTCCTAAAGAATTAGTAACCAAATTTTGCAAATAGCACCTATATACATACATTTGTATATACACGTGATGATATATAATGTCAATTTCTCACCCTCTAGCTAAAACAAAACAATAATATCAGGAGACGTCACGAGTCTGAGTTTAAATTTATTTATGTCACGCAGATTGCGATGCAAACTCAATGTGTGACATAAATTAACTTGTCTATCAATATGCATTATGTTTTTTCTTATAACAAATTTAGCCAATACTGGCGGTCTTACAATGTCCAGCTCATTATGCACTGGCTTATAGTAGCAGTTCATGACTCATCCAATGATCCATAAGATGCATAATTAATATTTTAGATGATTATAACAATATGGTATATGATATATATGTATATGTACATATAAAGGGACGAATTGAGCCAAAAAGTACGTTATGCCTGGATTGGTAGTTCTACTTTTCCGAGAGTAATGGTTTCAAATAATTCTTGAAATATTTCTTTTTCTTTTTTCATAGGAACTTGGTTCAAAAGTAATAGGAAATTGTCACTATCAAGGTAGCATCGGCCTGCCATAGAGGTGTTATTGCCACTTCTCAATAATCTTAATTGGAATATTTTTTATGGCTTCCATGCATGCTACAATAAGGCCACTAAAAAACGTGTTTCTCATCACAGCGAGGTAGTTGGGTCTTGAGTGATTGGTCATGGTCAGTTGGGCATGCCTCTGAGACCCTAAGACACTGGCACCCTGCTCCCTATCCAATAGCACAGCGAATAGCACGCATATAGTGAAGGGATAGATTTTTCTCAGCACACTTAAAGTGTATGTGACCACTCTAACCTTTTAAAGGCAACGTATATATATCGCGTGCGAGCATGCTCTAAAAAAAGAGAAAGCGCCCTCGTCAAGTTTTTTTTGAGTGACCTAAAGTGTATTAAAACTTACTGTGCTCGTGTTGAAACACCCCCCACACTCAGTGAAGGCGAAGTAGAGAGGGCTTCCATTGAGGTCGCTGTGGGGTTTTAGACACGTGCTCAGGTTGTAGCTCCCAGTGTTAATGTCCACACCTCTAACCTGTAAGCCTCCCATGAAGGTTCCCCTCTGACCTGTGTTTGGTATAATGGTGATATCCATGCCATCTGGGTAACACTCCACAGCCACTAAAACAACAAAAAAGACAGTGAAGGAATAAGTGGATATTAGTCTCCATCAGGATACAGTTTTACAGTTATGTCATGATATAGTTTGACTCAAATAAAGGGGCGGACGCCTCAATTTGTACCAAATTGATTTTCATGGCGCAGCCTTATTTATCTCACCCCTGGTACAAGCTTCGCCATAGAAATAACATTAGGAAAAAATACTCAACGATCACCCCCGTAAAGTGACGATACTACGCCACGGACGTGGCGTAGTGAATTTGAGATGACGTCATATGGATTCGCTAGGTATATTCAAGCTGTTCTGATATTCTGATACTATCTAACATCATAGAAATGGGTGAGATAAGTCCAGAACCGCACTCAAATAGTAAAATAGTCAATATTCCACGAGTTTGGATGTGCCATAATCGTCACTCGGCTTCGCCTCGATGACGATGCAGGCACATCCAAACTCGTGGAGTATTGTCTATTTATACGATTCTCGATGCAGTTCTATATAAATACACTAATGAAAACCACATTATATTCATCTATAAAGCATCCATGTGGTAGGTCTACATTCAACAATTTTCTTCTGAAGATGGTGATATCCATGCCATCTGGGTAACGCTCAACAGCCACTAAAACAACAAAAAAGACAGTGAAGGAATAAGTGGATATTATTGTTTAGTCAGCTAAGCACATGATCCACCAAGAGTGAGTTAGGGCCGGACGATGACCATGTGGAGGAATTGTGGAGGTCGGCTGGCCACATCGCTCATTGGCTCAGATCGGCTGGGACAATCTGCCTGGTGGATCAGCAAATTGGCCGGAATCGGCCGGACCAGCCCATTGAAAACACTGTTGCCCGCACCCGTGCGGTCGTTGCCTCTGGCCTGCAGGCCGTGTAACAACCAGCCAGCCGGCCGCCTCTGGCCGTCTCTGAGCGTTGATTTGGTGGATCATGTGCTTTAGGATTTGTATTTTTTTCACAATATACAATCTGCTAATGCTGGTTTTCATTCCAGTGCTTGGAGTATACAGAGTATGTACAAGGTCTCCTCCAGCATGATAGCTGGCTAGCAGCTTACAGTTACATTGGACATATAAGTGAATCATCAACACTTGTTAGTCTTGATGATGATGATGTTGTGATGTAATGTGATGGGAAGCTACATAGTAGAACATCATTATCCATCGAGCAAGATTTTAAATCTCTTTCGTATGTAGTATTGAACATGTGATTTACACACATGCGGTTCGTAATATATGTAATAATTTGCACACTAGAAAGAAGAATGTATACGAAATTTGTATTTTCCAGGTACATACAGGTTTTCTGTGAGAAAAACCGTCGGTGGTGGCCTTGTTATATAATCTAGACCAAATTAATCGGTGGGCATTCTTTGCAGCTCTCGGTCTACATTCTGTACAAAATTATTCTTTAAATATTTCTCCTTGAAAAACAATTTCATAGATATCCAGCAAATGATGCCTTATGGTATCATATGCCCTTAAAGAGTTAAAAATGTAAAACAGAAGAGATTGCTGTGACAGAGAACCCGGAGGCCTTGAATAATATTTTGTCGTCCGTGAGGCTAGATGATATGACATATTAAACGATGAACGACATACTGGACGACCTTTTCCATTTTTACCTACCACATATAAAACGTGTAATTTCCGATAACATCCGCTTGGAGATGCTCCCGCACATAGAGACAAAGTGAACCAAACTTAGGCTTGGAGACTGAAGGGCCACGAGAGTGAGATTCTCGTACAGTACTCAACTGAAACCTGCTACTCTTTTTTGTGTTTCTCCACATAGATCTACTTCCATCCTTAGGATTTGTTTTTTGCCATACTGAAAACATAATTTAAAACTGTAGTTTTGCAATCTCATTGGCCTGAGATCAATCTGTGAGATTATTGCGCTGGTGGGTAGTATAAAACTTGTCGTCGGCATCAGCAGTATCGTCCGCACATAATGTTTTACAACTGTCGTACTGTTGACCTATTTCCAAGTGCATTTCCTATATAAACGCCAATAAACACTGATACACTATCGAGCGATGCAGTGGTATGTCTGAGACTAGCAGGGCGAGTGGTGCAGAACCTGTGTGTCTGTGCGAATGGTCAAAGATTAAAAAAAAAACGATTCAATCACTAACAAATGTTGAAATTTGATATACATGTATCACATATGAATAGAAATCTCTGTTGAAAATATCTTTTAATTTGGAATGGATTTAGTGCATGAAAAGCGAGTTTGACATTGGCTACGACAGCTCTAGAGGTGTCTTCCGGGGAGGACAAATTGATGACAAATGGACAACATTTTTAAAATGAACAATTTCTTATGCTACACCACCTGCGACATTTTATTTTCTCACCTCGTCAACGGCTTGTACGCCTATATATGACATACTTTTTATGCTACGTTTTGGCACCAACGTGACTTATACGATACTTTTTTGTATGGTAGAATTAAGTGCTGAATCCACCGACACACAAGACAGCAAGATTGGTCACGATTTGGCCGTCTTGATAAGTCGGGCTAGGTTAGAACAATCGCGTGCCTATTTGTAGCGATGTGTCTTGAGGTGTCGGGGTGGTGGAGCACCAAAACATACATGCGACAACGCAGGGCTACCTTTTGCGACAACAAAGGTACGACACATTGCGACAGTGTAAGATATTACAAGATATACCAAGATCTATCATGACAAATCCATCGTGTTGGTGGAACCAGCCCTTTATTAGAGCGTGCTTTCACGCGCTTTATACATCATCTAGAGACCTAGAGGTTAGAGTGGTCATATATATACACTTTCAGGTGCTGCCAGAAAACTATCCCTTCACTATCTGCGTGCTATCCGCTGTGATAGTCTGAAAAGAACAGGGTACCAGTGTCTCAGGGACTTAGAGGCATGCCCAGCTGACCATGACCAATCACTCAAAACCAAAATACCTCATTGACCCACTGTTGCTTAATATGTTTTGATCCTAGACTCAGGCAGTTGCAGAAATAGCAAGTTGACTGACTGCAAGTGGGTTACAGAAAACTATCCGTAGACTGAATGTAACCCAAACCTTTTAATTGTTATTCATGTGTAATTGTAGGCTCATTCATCAATGATGAACATTCTATTCGCTCCTAGTTATTCAACAGTCCCCTGGACGTTTCTCTGGAGGGTGGTTGTGGCCCATTAGATTGTAGGTCAACTCTCGACTGAAGAGCCGTCCCAAGGCGCGAGAAAATATCATGTAAGGAGGTCAGGGTAAAGGTCGGGGTTTGCTGCGAATGCAGTCATTGGCTACCCGGTCTACTTTATTCCTTATATGGAATTAGTGTAATGGGACAACTCCATGGTGTCTGTGGCCCTACCTCTGTCCTCCTCACAGCGGTCGCCCGTGCTGTTCTGGTGACAGTAACAGGTGTTGTTCTTCAGACACAGTCCGTCCTCACACACGGGATCGCAGTCATCTTCGTCTGCGGCCAGCAAGGCTGTCAAAAACACACAGACACACATTTGGTTAAAGTCTCTCTGAGGTATCCACATCCTTTAAAGACGAATGCAGGTAGTTGGGTGATTTCTAAATTCTATTGAGTTTTGCAAATAACTCAGGATAATATAAGTTCCATATATCAGCAAATAGAAAATGCAAAGAAAATGGCATGCCACCATGCTAACTTCTATGGGAGGGCCATCTGAAAATGAAAGTGCTTAACTTTTGGTGTCCCTGGGAAACTGCAATATTTTGACTTTGTTGCTAAATGACACTGATGTTCTATTGGTATCTTCAAATAATTCTGGATTATGATAGTTGGGAACATGTACTAATTAGATATGTGTAAAAAATACTATGTCACCATGCTTATTTCTATGGGAAGGCCATCTGAAGAAGGTCAGTGCTTATCTATTGGTGTCTATGGGAAACTGCTATAGTCAAAGCTGGTTCCTAGATAGAGACCTATTAATTCTATATCTAAATATGAACTACTATACATCTACTATATTCTTTGACAATTTATTATTTATGAGAACTGAAATTTACTTACTGTTGTCAAGGGAGCAGTCATATCCACCTCTGTCCGGATTGGCACAAAGGCATGTTCCATCGCTATGGCATATATCACTGATGGAAGCACATGGGGAGTTTGAACGCTTGCAATTATAAGATACGTCTGGAAAGCAAGAGAGATAATATTTAGTTTACTGCTCCCGTTTTGTTTATAGATGCAGGTTATTGCTTTTCTTGTCATATCCGATTATTAGTCGAAAATGGAAGTTAGGGATGCTGAACTTCCATTCTGAAAACCCTGGAGGACTTACCTGGGGAGACTTTAGAAATCTAGAACCAATTACTTTTACAATTTTTTATTTTTGAAAGGTTTATTTCAATCTAAAAGGCAGTTCACATAAAGCTAACAGTGATCTTCCGCTGTTTCCATCCACAAAAGACATAAAGAAAATACAAAGGACATATTGCTATTAAGTAAAACACAATCAAGATTATATTTTGTTAAAATTCAGGCGTATCTAAGCTGTTTTTTGCAATCAGCACCATCAAATAAATCAACATAAGTTTTCCGTATAATAAATCCCTTAAATACATGACATTAGATTTTGAGTAGAATTTTTATATCTCAGGCAATATCTAATAGGTTAATCATATAAGCGAGGATAAATATTGGCAATGCACAGAATGCATCAAAGGAGACTACTTGAAGAGTCTGATTTAAGGTCACTCTTTACGTTAATTGTTCAGATCATTCTCTGTATCCATGAATGTGTTAAGGTGGAGGTAGAGGTCAAATCCACTCACCTTGAGAGAGCACCTCCGGGACGCACACCAACAGAAACACTCCAAACAATATCAGCGAAGTTGTTGACCTCTGAAATTAAAACGTCGTATACAGAAACACTCAAAACAATATCAACAAGGTTGTTCACTTCTGAAATTAAAACGTCGTATACAGAAACACTCAAAACAATATCAACAAGGTTATTCACTTCTGAAATTAAAACGTAGTATACAGAAACACTCAAAACAATATCAACAAGGTTGTTCACTTCTGAAATTAAAACGTCGTATACAGAAACACTCAAAACAATATCAACAAGGTTGTTCACTTCTGAAATTAAAACGTCGTATACAGAAACACTCAAAACAATATCAACAAGGTTGTTCACTTCTGAAATTAAAACGTAGTATACAGAAACACTCAAAACAATATCAACAAGGTTGTTCACTTCTGAAATTAAAACGTAGTATACAGAAACACTCAAAACAATATCAACAAGGTTGTTCACTTCTGAAATTAAAACGTAGTATACAGAAACACTCCAAACAATACCAGCGAGGCTGTTGACTTCTATTGTCATGATACAAATGATTGTCCCAATCCCTTCACACTGTATCACTAGATACACAAAACCTCTCTCATCTCTTTATACCCAATACCATTATCATCATTATTCACATTACTATTGTTATGTTTGTTGTTGATATAATCTAACGATAGATGAATAAGACTATACTGTTCACGAACTTACTTGACTAATACAAGGCCATGGTTGGACACCAAATGTACATTTGAACTCATGACCAACAAATTTAAAAAACTGTGCAATTATAAATGAATAACAACAGTTAAAAGATTAGTTTAAACTTTCCCGTCGAGGTGGGTTTTCTGCCGTCAACTCGTTGCGAGTTTGGTTCGGGCGACTTCATCCTCTCAGAAAATTTTTCGTCGCGTAGCAGCCCAGTCAACAACCCATATAGATAACAACAGTTAAAAGGTTTGCGCTACATTCAGTCTATGGATAGTTTTCTGCAAACCACTTGCACCCAGTCAACTTGCTATTTCTGCAAGTGCCTGAGTCCAGGATCCAAACATATCAAGCACCAGTACGTCATTGAGGTATTTCGGCCTTGAGTGGTTGGTCATGGTCAGCTGGGCATGCCTCTGAGCTGAGACACTGGCTCCCTGCTCTGTTCTCACTATCGCAGTGAATAGCATGCAGATAGTGTAGGGATAGTTTTTAGAGCGTGCTTGCTTATTCCTTTAGTCAGAGGAGGTGTGAAGCGTAGCGCCCCCTATCGTTTTGGCATGGTCTCAAATGACAGCTGAATGCGGATTCCTATGCTAAAATAGGCTAACTGGTAACAGCTATTACATACAAACTATTAGAGCTCTATCCAAAATATTTTCAGATATTGATAGAGTGAAATCTAATGTACTCCAAACCACAATAGAGCTCAATAGAGCTCCACGTTTTGTGCCTGTTTTGTGTCGTGGAATACAACCTTTTTTTTCACAAATTCCAATGTTCAACCTACGACGGGAAACCTTAGCCATATCACAGGTATATGACATGTGTATCACTAAATAGGCCCATGTCTTAAGTTTCTAACAATGTTTTGTTCATCAAAATCGGCCTATTATTCATGACAGAAGAGCTATTTGCATTTTGCATGTTTTGGTGTGGGCTCTTCTCAGAGCTCCTTCCCTCTTGCTGGCATGTTTGAAAGTGGCACTGTGAGGCAGCCGCGATCGTATATATGACCCAAGTCACTAAAGGGGGCGCTGCGCTTCACACCTCCTCTGTCCTTTAGTATTAGCCTTGAGTAATCTGCACCTGGTCATGGTCAGCTGGGCACACCTCTAAGGCCCTGAGACACTGGCCCCCTGCTCTGTTCTCACGATCACAGTGAATAGCATGCAGATAGTGAAGGGATAGTTTTCATGCAATATGCTGGAAGTCTGTATGTGACGACTCTAACCTCTAAAGGCGATGTATATAGTGTACAAGCACGCTCTATAAAAAGACTACATAGAAATAAAAGCTGCTTATTCATAGAAAAGAGAAAGAAAGACTTGACATTTTTTTAGTATTAGCCTTGAGTAATTTGCACCTGGGACGTAACGGTTTAACTCAGTAAGCTGCCTCAAGTCTGACCATTCCTGCTGCAACAATCGGCGTAATACAAGGCAGATTTCTGAGAATCTCAACCCACAAAAGGCAAAAACTCATTGTGAATATATCAGTACAGCAGCCACCTCAGGCCATGGTAGGAGAACACCCATTCTGTGTGCTGCCCCGAGCATTATGGTCTCTTCACGAGACATGCCACTCCATTGTTGGCCCTCCTTTTTACAGCGGTCCCCTCTGGTGCAGTTGACCACACATTGTAATGGGTTTGTTTGTCACAGTCCATAAATGACGCCGAAGCATTATCTCGTTCTAGGTATGACCTTACCGAAATGTGTCTCAAACTATCCTGTAAATACTGTGAGCTCAGGCTCTGGAAATGAGAAAACATTTGCAAAGATCAAGTGAAGAACCTAATACAAATATACATATGATCCTGGGGCCATAATGTGCGAGTCTTTGCAATTATTGCTAAGGGAGTTTCTGATTGGACAATACTCTGAATCCAATCTCCCATACATATGGCTACTGGAGTCTTGGATAAGATATGACCTACAAACCATGGAAGAATGTTATCAAAACTGTGAAAGGTATTCATATAGAACTGCATCGAGAATCCTATATATAGACAATACTCCATGATACCGCTATCACTACCACAGTCACGAGAGTTCTTCTGAGACTCTCAGAACTAGGAAATTGAGCCTTAACAATATTACTGTTACATTCATTTTTTAATTGAGAAAAAAAATCTTTATTTCCAATTTATATTACTTGCCATCAGCATCTTAGCCGTTTACTTTATCCTACCCCTAATAGAAAACGCCATAGGTTTAACATTGACTCAATGTATTTGACAGAGCGTTGGATAAAGTGTTATTTATGCACCGAGGTGAATAAAAAAACGGACCAATCAGGGATGAGATAACGAAAGTAGATCCGGCAGCATTGATAACTACTAACATGGATAATTACAAATATTCTCTGAATATCGGTGAGATGGGGTAGGATAAATACGAAACTAAACTCGAGTTAGCCTTTTCAATGTTCATACCACTCTGGTCAGGTCTGCTACTCACTAAACTTGGCTAACGCCTCGTGTAGTAATACACAACCTGCCCATCGTGGCGTAAACATTGACAAGGCTAACTCTCGTTTGGTTTCTACTAAGTATACATAGGCCATGGCGATTTCCTCATAGACGTTAAACTGAACTTCTTTCACATAATGAGGTCAGTGTTGGTGTTAGCTGCAGCTGATAATGTGTATACAGGGCACTGTGTGTAAACCTTTTTATTTCTCCCTGATGAAGAATTATCAAAATCCTAAACGCTATATTCTATCAGCGAATAAACTTCACCTGTTATTTCTACTTTATTTCTTTGTCTCCGGTTGTGCCTTCTCTTATCACAAAATACTCCCAAAACCCCTTTTCATCCAATACATAAATATGTGCTAATTTGCGGAGCGTAGATATATGTGTATACTTTATGTTTACTACAGTTTACTTTAGTTTACACCATGCATAGGTGATGTGTTTACGCGTACGTATGTAGACGTATATGTGGCTTCTTATAATATAGATATTTCTGCAGTGGCGACCATTACTGTCATTACGTGCGCGTAAATAGATGTAAACGATCGTATTTGAGTTGTATACGTTAGATACGTACATGCACGTAATTGCATGTAAAGATTAGAAAACACAGCCAATGTGTACGTTTGCGCCATAATGTAATTGTTAGTAAACTCAAAATCCCGTCCTACGGTCCTATGAATTTAGTCTATGTTGTGAGTATGATTTCCAGAGTGTAACCATTTTGCATCAATTCAGGTAATTACTATCATATCTTGTTCAATATGGTTTTCTATGGCTCAGTTAAAATGTGTTTTATGTTTATATTTTCCTCATGTTGAGAACGTGGTATTATCCTACCCCTAATATAAAATCCCATAGGCTCAACATTGACTTTCCGTATGCGCCCGTATGTCGCATACGGATAAAAAATCGCGTACAAAAAATGGACCAATCAGAGATCAGCAGCTGAAAGTAGTTCTAAGCGCCTTCAGAGCAGCAAGGAGAGCTATATGGAGGACTTCAGAAAGTTTTTATCATGTTTTTTTGTTATTATCCTCACATAAAAATATCGTTCACAGGGGGTAGGATAAAATCAAAACCTTATTCGTTTTAATCTGGGCTCCCGTATGCGACTCCTGGAGTTTTGGCTCAGGATATCACTTGGCTCCGCCTCGTGATATCACTACGCCAAACTCCAGTCGTCGCATACGGGAGCCCAGTTTAAAACTCATCCGGTTTTACGATAATATCAGAAACCGCTTCTTTCCTCGAGGGTTAATTCGAACCCTTTCCCGCTTCTCCCCGGCCTTTGTGAATACAGTAGAACCCCGCTAACTGGGACCGTGTTCCGGGGTGCTCGACGTAGCAGGAAAACTGGGAACAAATTGACTGTTTATCTTTAAGGAATTGGTCCCGAATTCCAAATGTGAACAATTAAAAAGTATGTAAGTTGTCCAGTGAGTGGGCCATCGCTGAGACGCACCTAGCACCCAGACAACAAGTCAATTGCCAATTAAGGGTCTGATATGTCAAGTACCAGTGAGTCAATGGGGAACTTCGGGGTTAAGTGATTGGTCATGGTCAACTGGGCATCCTCTGATACACTGGTAAACTGCAAGCCCGCACATGGTGAAGAATTAGCGTGTACGACATACTAAAAGTCTACATAACTTCTCCGTAAACCATGCAGCGTAAAGCCCAATGAACATGAAAAATGGGATTCTTTTTCGGACCAAAGTGCCCCTTTGATTGAAGAAAAGTCCGGGACCTCTGCTGAGGAAGCATGTCACATTCTGAAAACTTTGCAGATGAACAGTAATCGTCTCATGACATTATGAAGAACTTGTAGTGTAGTGGCGTGTTCAGAAATGCAGTAACATCGACGTGGGAGTCAATCAGTGTCAACAATGGGTGAAGAAATCTCTCAACATCTGCGTGAGTGCCAAGAATAAATCAAAACTCCAGCAGGATTTCAAGTGTGAGGATCCTGTCAAGCCCAGAAAACTGTGAGTAGTATCTTATCAATAGTCACTATTTAATGCGGTTTATATTGGAGAACTAGGAGCAAATAGATTGTTCACTGCTGTGCAGCCTTGTGAAATAAGAAAAGAGGAAGGCCGGCTTGGGAAAATAAAATAAAATTATAGATATTATTTTATTAAGAATATACATTATGAAAGGTTGAGTGTATATTCGAGAAATATAATAATAAAATACGATAGGGTATTAAGAGTTGTGAATATAGATTGATAACCCTATTAAGACTACTGTGATGAAATAATGGATATGATACATTAGAAGTATAAAATGGTGTATAAGATGTTTGTGATAAATAGTAAAAATAGGGTGATGGTGGGTTGGAAATTTTTGGTATTGATGTGTGGGTTGTATGATGGCGGTGGCAGGAATGAAGACGGAAGTGAGTTGAAGGTGATTGTGGGTTGAGTGTGGTGAAATGTGTGAGGGGTATATATTTTGTAGTGTTGATGGTGTACACTAGGCGGCATCAGTAAGCAGGCCTAAGACCATTCCGGCCTGATACTATACCCATCATTGATGAATGAGCGTGAAATTTTAAATGAATAACAACTAAAAGGTTGGATTATGTTCCGTCTATGGATCGTTGTCTATAACCACTTGCACCCAGTAAACTTGCCATTTCTGTAACTGCCTGAGTCTATCTATAGGATCCAAACATATCAAACACCAGTAGGTCAATGAGGTATTTCGGTCTTGAGTGATTGGTCATGGTCAGCTGGGCATGCCTCTAAGACCCTCATACACTGGCACCCTGCTCCCTATCCAACAGCACAGCGAATAGCACACAAATAGTAAAGGGATATATTTTTCTCAGCACACTGAAAGTGTATTTCACCACTCTAACCTTTTATAGGCAACGTATATACAGCGTGCGAGCACGCCCTAACAATAGTCAGACGGTGGTGTTACGGCAATGCATGTACACCATATTCACCCCTCATCTCCATATAACCATTTTAGGGGTGAACAGCTATGTTTATACAGGTGTTTCCGTTCCACGCCACATAACGGTGAGATCCCTCGTTAGGCCAGCGCTCGGACAAACACGGCCGAGTCCGCCCACATTTATATAGAGATAAACAGCATTCAGTGATTCACAGCTAGAGCGTGAATGGTGGGTGTGATTGTAGGAGTGTTGGT